>NW_010588259.1:2088-22917 GCF_000705375.1 Tinamus guttatus | reverse complement strand
GTCTGCAGGGCCCCGTGTCCCCGCAGGGCCCGCCGGGCACGGCCGCGGCGCAGCGCGGCAGAGCGGGGCCGTCATCTCTGCCTTCGCACCAGCTTCTTGTTTCTAAAGCACAACTCATCGACGGCCCCAGATTCTGCCCCAGGCTCATGCTGGCTTTAATACTCTCTCTCCTATAAAGCAGGACTGCTCGGCGTGCCAAGTGTAATCGCCTACCGCTGCAGTCAAGCTCCTGCATAACACAGAGCACACGTATAACACGATGCTCTGCTTCAAAACCGCTTGTCTTGCCACTGGGCAGGACCAGCTGTATTTATAACTTATTTAATTTACAGGACGGCGTTAAATGCGGCCAGCGAATGAAAATCCATCCCTCTACATTTGACCCTTCAAGAGCAGTCATACACTAGCAGACAAGCAGGGGTGCGGGGAAGGGCAGCGCGTTTAATTTGCTAAGAGACGTTGCCATCCCCGCTGTGTTTGTTCAATCACCCCTCCCTGTAATGGCATATTGGTGCAAGCATTTGTTTGCATGGCGAGTCCTTAGGGAGGGTCCTTATAGCTGCCATAAATCACCTGCACTGCTATCATTGCAATTTAGCACTGGTTGAGTGCATATTTAAAAAGAAATACAGCACTAATATTCTGGCAGCAAATGAATAAACTATAATGGTGAGGCTCAAAAACACTGGAGAATTATATTAGCCCATAAACTGTGGAAACGGCTGCCCTCTCCCTGATCTCCATCAAGCATTAATTACTTCCACCCATAACGAACCAGCGGCAGAGCACTGTGACAGGCGCTCCATCCCACCACACTGCGATTTATTAGCAGCAGGAACAAGATCTAGATGCTCCCACAGAGGCTCATCTTCACATGAGCACGAATGCACTTGGGAGCATCTTTTAAAAGGGAATTCTGCAACGCCCGGGATGCAGAGTGACACCCACTGGTTCCCCAGTCACCCACCACGCTAGGAGTTTTCCGCTCTCCTTAAGAGGCTGTGTTCCCTTCTTGCAAAAGATTTCCCGTCCTGGAAAAATCCAAGTGCCATCCCAGCCGTGACCCCGTTCACCAGCTCCGAGCATCCCTTGGTGTTTGCAGCTAAACAGCCCATACGGGGGTGAAATGAGGCCAGGGGCCCGAGACGTGTCAGGCTGGGACAGGGACATTGCCAGACTATGGGAAAAATCCGGAACGTGCCCTAGGGAAGGAGCAGATGGTGCGGGAGGAGGACCAACGTCCCGGCCGCTCCGGGCCGCCCCGCGGCTCCAGGATCCTACGGATCATCACGACAGTCTGTTCTCCTAAGCTCTCCCCCTCGCATTACCTAATGAATTGCTCTTCATTACCCGTGCTGAGCTCCCTACCGAGCAGCAGCGCAACGAGGTCTCCAGCCCAGGAGCAGCTCCAGGAATGAGAGTCACTTTATTAAAGATGATATTGCTCCATGGGCTTTGCCAAAAACACCAGGAGAGCATCCAGCAGCATCCCACGTGATGGCCACCACACGAGCACCGAGCCAGCTAGCAGAGACCGTGGACAAAACCCTTGGATTTGCCGGGTCTGCACGAAGCCCAAACCCCTCCAGCTACAGCAAGGTACCACATATCAGAAAGGTTTATCCAGAAAACGCTTGTTGCCCATGTCCAGACCTCCCAAGTGCCGCTGACCCATCAAGCAGCAGCCTATGGCCAAAGCAGAGATGCTCATGAGTCGAGCAGTGCTCATCACAGGTGAGCGTGCCTTGAGATTGCCGGACTGTGGCCTCCAACTCCTCCAGAAACCCCCCGAGATCCTGAGAATCACCAGGATGGCAGAAATTTTTGCTACTAACTGTACAAGTTGCCTCCTATCCGGAGTTTTTCAAGTGCAGAAGAAAAGCACCACAGCTCCTAAGACTCCGAGCAGGAGAAAACTCCCTGTCCTGCCTTCTCCAAAGGCAGAACAGCAACCCCTGCCTCATCCCTTTGCAGAGGAGATAAGCAGGAAACGCTGCACTAAAAACTGAGTTTCTCTCTTTCCAGCAAGACTGAAAACCCCAGGAGGCTCCTACTGCTCGCAGCCCCAAGGGTTCACAACTTCTGCTTTAAATGAAGTATTTTAGGCACAAGCAAAGCAAACCAACCAGCACAGGGCTTGGAGTGCAGCCAGGGACCATCCTGGCATGGGAAAATACAGCCTGTGCACAGGTAAAACAGGGATATCGGCATTTTCTTACTCCGTGGCAGCAGGTGAGGACACATCTCCTGGCCAATGTCTTCCCAAGCCCTGCTGGAGCAGCCTCTGGCACACAGGCCATGCTAGAAACCCATCACATCGCCTCCACACGCCAAAGGAATTGGGATTATTAGAACAGCAGGAGCTGAAAACAGGTTAAAAAATAAAACTAGATTTGCTTCTTGCCAGACAGGCTCGGTACAAACACATTCGAAATCTGAAGAGCTTTCTCCCAACCAATCCATCACCTGCGAGCGTCAGTGAAGCCACCTTAGACATCTCTCCGGCCCATCTGCTGTGTGAAGGAGCACCAGCGACGGCAGCTCCTCTCAGGGCCCGCAATGGGAATTCAGCTCTTGATCACATTTAGCTCTTCTGCCCCGTCTTGACTTTTTTACCTCCTGTTTCATGTTCAGGGAGGCTCCAACGCAGCTTCCCAACGCTCCAAGATGTCCCTGCACGGGGGAACTGCAGTACAGGCGTCCTGGATGGGGAAGCTCCGTTGTCCCAAGGACCTTCGAGCTTCCCGCTGACAGCAGCCCAGCCAGCCCGGCTCCACTTCCCACCACGCAAACTGCCAGAAACCAATGCTAGGACCACTTCCCTAAGGGTTTCTTATTTATTTTGTCCTGTACTTTGCTTCTGCTTCATTTTCAGAGCTATTTCCAGCATGATTGATGGAAAGACCTTTCACATTTAAAAGCTTATATATATATACACACACACACACACACATACAGAGTTAAAGAAAAACCATTCCATTTCTGACATTCCAAGTCCTTGCAGATAAGGAGAAGTGCAATTAAACTTTAACTTGATAAACAACACCACTTTTGCTATCTACTTTTTTGCTATCTGGAGCATCTCGGAGCTGGAGATCTCTGTAAATAATCAAGGACTTCAGGGAATGAGGAAATCAAGGCACAAGAAACATGAAGTTTCTCATCTGTGCCGGAGCTGGGGACTCAAAGCTCTCAGATCCCACTCAATTCGGGTCAGTTTTATTTTGGTTGGTTTTCTTTTTCTCCCACCCTGTGCTTCCATTTCAGGCATCTGCCCCAAAGCAGATGCAAATACACACGGGACTTGCCCAGGGACAAATGTGAAGGGTATTTCATGCTCCTCCCTTGCATTTGAGGGTGCGAGATCGACTTCTGCAAACCCTTCAGACCCAACAGGTCCCACACGCTTACTAAAGCCACCAGCTAGGAGAACGTGCAAGGAAAGGACACGCAGGTAGATGGAGGACTGCTCAAAATACCACGGCAAACATGATTTTTCAGCTGACTGACAGCCTGCTGCAACACCTGGAATCCAAAAATGGCAACGGCAGCAACCTGGGATTCAGTATATATAAATAGAAACGAAGCCAACCCGGTTCATTTTTATGGGCCTGGCTGAGGGGAGCAGAGAAGCAACCTGCATAATCAGGAGGAAGGGAATCTGCTTGTAACAACCTCAGCAGATATTCATAACCGAGAAAAGGAAATGACTTTGCTCAGTACATACCGCGTGGTTTTAAAATAGCAAAATACCCTTTTAATTGGCTTGCCAAGTATTTATATTCCCCAGAAGTTGCCAGCAGCTGCTGAAACTTGCTGCCTTGGCCAGGATGGAGGCAAAGACAGGGGCTTTGCCCACCCTGGCCAGGAGGAGCCGCTCAGCTCTGCAAAGGCTCTTGCAGCACCGAGCGCCGGATCCCTGTGCAAACCACCCCAAAGGGCTGGTATTTGCACCAGGAAATACCCCAGGCCCAGGTAAACAGCACACTTGGGTATCTACCCACCTACAGGCTTTTCAGCAGCGGCTCTTGGGATACGCTGCAAACTGCTGGGGACGAAGCCTTTGGGGAAGGCTTTGCCGGCTGACGACAGCTCCTTCCACGCTCCGCACTTCCAGTCTGCAGGAATTCACTGCTCCACAAAGGAATTAACTTGAGAAAGGAATATCCAGCTGGGTACCCCTTCCTGATGCATGGGGCGGTGCCAACATCGGCCTTTGGGTGCTCCGTGGGACCGGCTTTCCCGGGACACCAGCTCCTGCTCCCCGTCACACGCTGCTCCCCGTCACACGCTGCTCCCCGTCACACGCTCCATCCTCTTCTTGCAAAGGACCCAATTCTGCAGCTGGAGTTTCGAGCTCTGCTAGGTCTCCATTCAAGACCCAAGTATCACCGTAACATCTGCACGACGGAGGGGACCCCAGGCATCACTAACATCTGGCAGGCGGAGGGGACCTTCCCCATCACTGTCCTCCAGCCCCGCAGCACAAGCTGCCCCCCAGAGAGGAGGAAGGGCAGATTTGCCAGGACAGACCAGGCCCGAGGTGGTCGTGGCAGGGACCGGCCTTTGGGGGAAGTGCCTTGCCCACGGGCTGGCTGCTCCCCGCCAGCCTGCGCGCTGTGCGCGGGGTGTCTGCCCTAAGCGGCACGGCCTCCTCGAGCTCCAAATGCTGCAGAACGAACCCAGCTCTTCCCGACAACACAGAGCCGCCTCCCGCGGCAGTGAACCTTGCAGGCTGACCACGACGGCCTGGGAGACCAGCGCTTTCCATGTGTTCCAAACTTACCAGCCCTTAAGTTCACCGAGCGCCTCCAAGGAAGTTCACGAAGCCGAAGGAGCCAGGGCAACGTGCAGGCACGTAACGGCTTTAGCAGCATTATGTATTTTTAAAATGCAGTCAGTTTTCCTTACTTTTTTTCCCCTAAATTTGCTCCTCTCCAGCTGCACAGAGCAACCCCCCCCTCAGCAGAGCCGGTCTCGGCACTGTCCGACATGAGGCAGACCTAATGCTGGAGAAGAAACCCAAATGGGAGCTCCCCAAGCTGCTCAACCAGAGAGAAAAACATCCCTCAAACTGCTATCTTCTGAGCCTAGTAATTATTAATAAATTAAAAGCAAAGCACTGTATGGTTAGACAGACGCAGCTGTCTGAAATGGTGAAAGCTTTCGTACTGCGATGCAATAACTCGGGTCATTATTCCCTCCGCACCTTATAATTTTGTTAGTCATTGCACCGGGTTATTTCCCTCTGCTCCTGGGCTGCTCGGCTGCCCGACGAGGCTGCGTTTTCCACAACGTGTTTCATTAGCAGCGAGGCAGGGGCTGACAGCTTGAGAGGGAAGCGTTGTTAACGAAATAATAGACCCGAAGCAGAAGCAAATTACAAATTGCAGAGCCAACCATCTGACCCCCGCACGCTAACCTCAACTGGAAGTCGAGAAGAAATAACCAAAACCCTCCAGTCTTGGCCAAATCTGCAGCAGGGCTGAAGGGGCAGATAAACAGGAGCCTGAAACGCGCGTTCCTCTTGGAAGTGCTCCCAGCAATGCCTGTTGAGCAGTAATTTTCCATATTTTACCCTGTGCCACGTGCTCTAGGTGTCCCTGCTTGAGCAGGGCGGTTGGACTGGATGATCTCCAGATCATGGGCCACAAGGCTCATTGCCAGGCTGGGACCGGTTGCATAAAGATCTCCAGATCAAGCAAAGATTTGGCCAAGACACAAGCCCAGAGGATACGTCTGGTGACGGAGGCTCCGAACATTGGAGAGAAGGTGGAAGGGCCTGGAGCAGGCAGAGCCCTTCGGCAGGAGGGACCCGAGGGCTGCCACGTGTGCCAATGGTCACCAGGTCTCCTTGCAACAAGCCCAGAAACTCACGACAAATCAGCCTTGTTGCTAGACTAAAGCCTTTTTGGGGCAAAGACTTTATTTTTCGGCCACATCCCTATGACAGCACGTCTGTCCTGCAGTTGCTGCCTCAAAACAGCACCACTACGAGGATGCCAAAGACCAACAGTCTGGCGTTGAGACAGTTCTGATTTAATTTACACCTTACAAGTTGTTGCACAACCCCGGTACCTCTCACGTCCCCATAAGCAGTGATAAAACACCCCAAATCTTTACCTGCAACTGTGTTCCCTGCAGCTCCTGCAGCACCCAGGAAGCTGTTTGCTTGCAAAAGACCAAATATCATAAAATCGGATTTTCCTAATAACCCCCCATCACCGTTTCACTTGAATCATTCCGCTGTCGCTATCTAACTGCCAGAACCAAGCGCAGCAGCTTGACTGCTGCAATACTCATTGCCTTCGTGGAGGCCCCGTGGATTACAAATGACTAACGCAAGTGTTCAGGGACCAAAATGAAACATTTCTGCTTATTTTTGTGTCTGGGAGATGAGGATTTGCAATGCCCCCATGGCAGGGGATGCCAAAACCACCTCCAGACCTGTAGGACCCCTGCAAAGAAGCCCATGACGCTCGGCTCCATGCCTGACATCTGCATTTTATTTTATAAATAAAAAAACAAAAGCAACGAGGGTGACATTGTCAGATGAAAAAGGGAGAAAAGGAAGATTTTCAACACTATGCAAATCCCAGGAGACTCTTCCCCAACTAAGACTGCAAGAGCCTCAGCTTCCCCGCTTTATCATCAACCTGTTGAGTAAGGAAATTAAAAAAAAAGATATTAAAATACCGATGCTACTTAGGAAACTTTCTGTCCAGAAAGTTCTATTGAAAATTCCTTATTATAGCTCAAATATTTACTGCCGGGCAGCTTTGGCTGCCAAAGGGCTGCAGCTGCGGCACCTCGAGCTCCACCACCCGGAACGGGATGTCTTTTCCAGGTCGCAGTTCTATGGAGCTATTAAGTCCCTGTCGTTTCAGGACATTTATGAGCTCAGCTGCTTCCCACAGCTCATGGGAATCCCAGCTACCTGGTCTCTCCTAGCTCCGGATTAGTGACTACGGGGGAAAAGCAGATGGAGGTTTAGCAGCTCCAGCTCTAAGACGTCTTTCAATAAAGGGAAGACAATCATGCAAAAATTAAAAATCCCCCTCGGATATGAAAAACTGGACCGAGGAATCCCAAGGCATTTGCAGCTGCCGGCTGGTTCCCTGCCGGAGCCGGCTCCTAATCCCATCCCTTCCCGGTTTATGCCAAGAATAACCCGGCTCTGGGCACGGGCCCAGGCTGTGCCGCTGCCTCCCCGCGGCCCGGCGGCCGGTGCCGGGGCAGCCCCGAGGATCGGGAAAGGCCCCGGCACTGCGTCAGTTCGGGAGAAACTGCACTTTAAGGTAATTTTCCACTTGCAGCATAAGCTCAAACACTGAAATTGTGATAAAGCACAAAATGGCCCTGTGGGTAGGAAGAAGTATGGTGCAAATCAATTATTATTATTATTATTATTATTATTATCTGGAGGAGCCAAAAGTCCCTGCAAAAGTTCTGCTGCAAGCCGAGCCGCAGGCTTCCCGATTAAACAGCTCTCTGCCTTCCTCAAGGGAACCCCAGGTACAAAATGCATCCAAACCCACCATTTCTATGGGAAAATCCTCCTGTCACCACTGTATCTCAATAGTGACCACGTCCCCCAGCTCCCCAAGCCAAGACCTGCAGGACAGGTCTCCCCTCTGGGGAGTCCTGACATTATAATTTGGAAAAAGCTAATTTGATGCCCCTTTTAATGTGGATACGATGGGTCATGTTGCCATCCTGCTTACACGGCCCTGCAAGGGGCTTTTAATATCCAGGACTGTATCTGCCTTGTGCCTTGTGCATTTCATCCCAACTCTACACATCCTGCTCGTGACATTTCTGAATCAGCCACAGCTCTGGTAGCACAAGAGCAGCAGAGTAGTAAAAATCCCCAAGACTGAAGTATTTCTTATTTTTTTTGCCAAGCAAAACTAGAAATCCTCCTACAGTTGAAGGGAAATAACACACTTAAATGGATTTTGTGGGTTTTGTGCATTAATGGTTTGCAGCACACTAATACTTTGGGTTTTGGTGAACCTCCCCGACAAGACGTTGCATCGCTAGAAAGGGGCTGGTGGTGGGTAGGTCCCAGCCTATGCCATATGGACCAGCACCTCCTTCTCCTGGCACAATATGGTAATTTCTGCAGCAAAACCTCACACAACTCCTGCAAGCACAAGCAACACCTCTGCCTGAGCAGCTCCAAATCCTGCTTTTACTTCTAATTATAGTGATATTTGGGGTTTCAGCCCCTCATACATTGAAGAAGGGGAGAAGAGGCTTCCCCTTTTCTTCATGCTTCTCCCCCAAACAGGTCCATATCCAAGCACAGCCCAGAGGCACAGAAGATGCAATGTACAGATATCTATAGCCATACCCATATGCATGCACAGACGTAGAAGTGCATTAATCAGCTCCACAGCCTCCCCTGCTCATGGATTCTGCACTCCGAAATGCAATGTGGTGCCTCTGCTCCCGCTTCTCCTCGCAAACGGGACCTCCATCGCTCATTAACCGCACGCAGTAATTTGCAACCGGCCAAACATCACAAGACTAGGGTGGGAAGACGCCTCAAACCTGCTCCCAGGCCCTGCCACAAAGGTTTTATGGCAAGACAACTATTTTTATTCCAGCTTGCAGACGTGGTAACGATCCGCGGCTGCACTGAGGTTGCTCTTGGGCTGCGGTTGCAGCCTCGACCCCGTTCAGTGCTCGGGAGGGTTATTTGTGGTTTAAGGAGAGCTTTCCTGGTGCATCTTGTGAGCAGTGCTCAGCAGCTTGGCCTGCATCTTCGTTGGCTCCTCCAGCAACGTAAAACTGCACTTAGGGATGCTGCGGAGCCGCACGAGCGGAGCTGCTCCCCGGCTCGCGGGAGAGCTGGCTCGGATGGACACGACACCGGCCCTCGGAAGGTGCCTGGTGAACCTCCACGAGAGGGACGGCACGAAAGAGCTGTGATTAATTAGGGTAATTAACCACGGCGCCGCTTCCGGACTCTGCTCCGAGCACTCCAGTGCTACAACAGCAAAATAAAATTAGTACATCCTAATGCCCAAAAACACTCAAGAAAAAATAGCCAGGCTACAACTGGCTGAGCATCATCTGCCATATGGTGACAAAGTTCCTTAAACACAAAACTGTGTCTTTTAAGATTTTTGAACATAATTCAGCAGGGAATCACAACCTTACTGCAAGCCCATAAAGCTCACAGCAGGCTAATTTTCTCTTCCTGTGTTAAAAAAAAACATCAGGAATGACCCAAACTTCCCATTTCTATGCTCAGTGATACCTCCTGAACCGAAGTGTGAAGACAAGCAGGTGACATCAAACTGGAGCCAACCCATTAAGTAATAAAACAGAAAAACAAACAAACAAGCAGCGGAATCGCTCTCCCCTGCCCCGCAGCTTTGTCATTAAAGCAGCAGGTTCCGCAAGCGGCCGCCCTCGATGCGGCCGTCACTTATTTGAGATTTTCAGGCCCCTGCAGGGATCAATAAAGACTTCTGGAAGAGCTGCCTATTTTGTCAGGCAAGTAACAAAGTAAAAATACACATATATAAAACACACACTTTTTCCCCCTCTGTACCATCAACCATGCAAAGAAAGCCAAAGTCAGTGCTAGGATTATTCCTGTTCCTTGGCGATTTTACAGCATCCTTTGCCCCCCACCCTGGACTAAACACAGGATGGCATCTGGACGCTGCGCTCGTGTTCCTGCCGGCGCTTCATCCCTATGGAGCAAACCACGGTGCATCCTCTGCCGGGATGCAGAACGTCTGCAGAAGGAGAAGCCACGCTAGCACTGCTTAGATTAAAGCAGCTTGCAAAAATCAGCCTCATTCATTTCTCCATTTGCTTTTTCCCTTAGGACATCCTCAAAAGCCATTTATTTAATTATTATTTGTGGTCCTTTCCAGAGATTGGAGCTCGTCTGGAGGATCTGAGGTACTGCAGCCTGGTCATTTCTGGCAAGGAAGAATGAACACGAGTGGGGACAGCGAGCGGGCAGAGCCATTAGCCCTTAGGCAGCGACGGGTACAACCAGGAGGAACTCACCCAGGAGCACTGGTCTCAACCCTTGAACAAGGCAGACCAAGTAGAGCTCCTTCAAGACAACCTCCAACAACCCAGAGCTCTGCAGGCAAAAACCCCAGCTCCAAAACGACACCTGGGGAAAGCCCCACGCTGGAGAAGTGTCCTGTGTCCCAAGAAAGCATCCCTATCTTTGCCAGCCCAAAACGGCACGTGAGGTCTCTGCCAGTCCTCGCTCTTGCTGTGTCAGTAGGGATGGGGGGAAAGGAGGACCCAAGCGAGACTTCAGTTCCTGGGTGGATTGCCCAGCACTCCCATTAGGAGAGAAGGGAAAGGCCCAGGGAGGCTGCAGGGATAAAACCAAACCACCCAACCAACCCCCAGCCAAACCACCCGGCTGCCCCGCGAAACCCCTCACGAGGGGCTGCTGAGAACCCCCAGAGTGGGGACTTCCATCCACTTAATCCAGCCCCTCTCCACCCAGTTCACATTAAAAAAGGGGTTGTTCAGATGCCGAGTGCTTTGCATTAGCATCCCACACCGTGGAAGCTGCTTCCAATAGCAACTAATTGCTAACAAGCTCATTACAAGAAGAAAGCAGCAGGAGGATAATGCTGGATTTTTTTGCCTGGCTGCAAAGCGAACAGCTGGCCACGGAACCTCGAGTACTAATCTCATTAAACCGCAACAAAAATACCTACATCGATGGCAAGAAAACAACCTTTCACCGGGGCACAAACGTTCCCTCCTCAAAGTTCATCCGAAGTTTTGCAGTTCAGAAAGTTCCCGCAGTTGTGGCGCTCCGAGGCAGAGCTGAGACGAACGACGGGGCCCAGCTGCGCGCAGTGACTGCAGGAAAAGCAGTCGTCAGCACACGGTGACACTTCAGGACAGCCCAAGGAGACACGGGGGTGTGGGTGCAAGGATGCTGTGGATCCTGGCTGGGGTCTCCTTGGAGCCCCCGGATTCGGTCTTCGCTCTTTGCTCATTCCCAGCTACCAGGAACTCGATGCTTCACCCACAGGAGCGACACGAGCTGCAGTTCAGCAGCTCCCACCCGTGACCAAACACCCCTGCTCACAGACCCTCGTGGACCAGCGCTGGCCATCAGTGCTGGCCATCAGTGCTGGCTACCAGTGCTGGCCACCAGTGCTGGCCATCAGTGCTGGCCATCAGCGCTGGCCACCAGCGGTGCCACCCGCAGAGACAGCTGGGACAGCACAAGCAACTGCAGAGGAGCCAAGGACAGACCAGGTGCCACCCAGGCAGGCACAGCCCGGTCCTGTCCATGGGTCCGGCCTATCCTCATTCGGGGAAACTGCTACGCAGCTTTTTTAGGCAAGTGGGGCTGCAGGGGAGCTTGTGCTTGGCTGCAGGCTCCAAAGTATATCCGTGTTTTCCCAACAGAAATCCGCATTTCTGCACTCTTTTTCTTTTACTAACTGTGGCTAAACCTGAGGCGCTCCTGGTCCGGGCGGGAGGTGAAAGCGCCAGGCTGGGGAGGGCTGCTCTGCTCCACCAAGGCCCTTGGGCCTCTCCTCCCGGGTGCTTAGGGCCATACATGACACACAGATACACACACACATACGTGTGGATCTGTATGTGCACCCCATTCCCTGCAGTCCCTGGGAAGCGCCGGTGCCGCCAGCCAACGCGCTGTCCCCACGAGCAGCTCCGTGCAGAGCCGCTGCGGCACCGGCACCGGGCCCTGCCACCGACCCCTCCGTGGCCGCGCCAAATCCTCGGGTCATTTCAAAAGATTTGATGTTTAGAAAGAAGTGCGAAGGATAGATATGATTTTTTATCTCCCCCCAGCTAAGTGCCTAATCCTGACACTTATAAAGGGAGGCTTAAAAAATTAATCTCCAACAACTCCCAAGCCAGGAGGCAGAACACGACTATACGAGCAAAACGTGACCCTCTTAGAAATGACATTCCTATTAACCTCCAGGCACCCATCGGGATCCATCCCTGGGAAACGGGCCGTAAACCCTCTCCCGTCACCATCCGCAGCACCGCGACGGCCCCGGCTCCGTAACGGCCCCAGCTCCTCACCGTAACCCGGCGTCCGCCCGCGCGGCGCAGAGCCGCAAACCCTCCTGTGCACCGCTCCTGCACGCGCAATTCCACGCATTGCAAACCTCTAAACCGAACGTGCTCACCTTTGGGGAGCCGGAGCTGTAGGAGTGGGAAGGGACCTGCAGTCTCATTCATATCCCCTGCGCTGCAGCTCGTTAGCCGATAATGATGGCTTCGGTCGGCGGGAAAGGCAGGGCGCTGGAACAAATTCCTGCTAAATTGGCTCACACCAACCTGGTGAGAAGAAACACGGCCTCCTGCAGAGCCCAACTGTGGAGCTTCCTGAGCGAAAGGTCTTTGGAAAAGATATTTATGTGACTAAACATCCACAGCGTGCTAAGCTCGGAGCCGTCCTCACACACCCGCAGCCGTAAATCACCCACAGCCAACGCTGAGGAACGCCTGGAGTTGGGATGAAACCTGTCCAGGAGCAAGTTATTCTGTCACGGGCCACTAATGAGTTTATCGCGCCTGCCCAGCCAGCCAAGGACGCTGCTTTACAGCTGATTCCAATTTCTCTGCTGTGCAAGAGCCTTGGACGTCCGAACCGAGTAAAACACTCGTGCGGCGCAAGGCACCGCTGTCACCTGCAATTCACACAGGCAGCGCCCGAGTGACCTGCAGGAGGTCCCTGAACCACCTCCAGAGCAGCGGAGGCCACAGCCACTTCCATCCAACGCATAAAATGAGAATTAAGCAAGGCTGACGGGAAAAAGAAGGTAGGGAGGAACACAGGGAGCAAAGCACTGGCTGCAGCAGCAGAACGTCCAAGCGGGTCATCCCGGCCCATGGTGAGGTCTCCATCACCTGGAACGCCCAAGGCAGACAACCCTTAACGTGTGTCAGTGCTGCGGCTGGAGTGCAATATCGTGCTGAAAACCCTGCAGGGCCAGCAGAGCGATGTGGGCTGGATTCCCACCACCAAGAGCAGCACAGCTGGATGCCCATGAGCCACCAGGCAGCCAACATCTGGGCACAGCCATGGGAACAAGACCATGGCCAACGTGGCCCGAGGTGGCAAGGAGATCCGGGGAAGAAGAAGGGAGAAGGAAAGTCACCTGGAGCCGTACGGGGCTTTGGAGGAAGGGAAAAACCTGCCAGCGTGGGAGCACTATCTGTCCTGCCTGTCTGCTCACTCCACTTGCCTGGCAATAAGCTGCGGAAAACCCTTTCCCCTCCAGTGACAGGAAAACACACGATCTCCACGTCAGGAGGGTCATACCTTAACCGCTGGAGACTGCCGTTTAATTATTTAATGAGGTGGTAGCAAGGAGACGTGACAACACGGAAACGCCCTCCCAGGGCCACCAGGCCACCCTTGTGCAGCAAGAGGCCATCGGTGCCTCGGGGCCATCCCTGCTTCCCAGCGAAAGGAGCATCCGAGCAGGGGGACGGGAGCGCCTGCAGTGACACTGGGCACTTCCAGCCCCATCCGAGGCTCCCGAACCTGGATGGAGGGAGGGTTAAGGCAGGAAATCACAAGCACTTCCAGGGGCACGGGAACAGCGGCCAAGTTTGCAAAAAAATATTTGTTTTCGGAAGAAAAACCGCAGTCAGCTTTGCATATGTTGCTTGCTTCAGCCTAACATTCCTTCCCTGCCTGGTTGCTCCATTGAAATATGTTGTTGGATGCACCAGAGCGAGCACCTCTGCTGCTAAAAAAGCCCCAAATGCAGATTGCAGCAGTGGCTGCGCTTGTGGCAATTAGTTATCCAAGGCTTGCAAGAGGTTCAGACGGCAGCGGAATATGCAAAGAGAGAAAATATCTCCCCATTCACTGGGCATGGGAGCCGATTTGGAAGAACTAACAAGAAAAACTGGCCACGAGGTGCAGGGAAGGAGAAGAAAAAGCCCAGAGCACTTGCAGCATAGTCATTTTACCCCCGGCAAGGCATCGAGGATCCAGCTCAATAAAATCAAATACAGTGATGAAAACATGCATGGAAGGACATGCAGGTTTGCAGCCTGCAAGGGGAAAAGCCCTTTACTTGACTCTTTTCGTTAAGGCAATAGGAAATAGGGTATCAACTTTCCATTAGGAAAAAAACAGGCTTTACCCGGGATCATTTACGGGGACACCTGAGGCTGCTGGATAGTGAAAGGCAAAGCCACGTTTTGCATTACATTCCTATTGCAATGATTCTGGAGGTGTTTTCCTGCGTTTTCCTGAGGATGAGCACAGAGAGGGCTCTTCCTGTCCCACACACAGAGACAGTTTTCAAACCGTGCAACCTGCAGCACCCCCACCCAGGAAACGGGCAAAACCCTGGAATCGGCAGCCCCAAACAGCCAGTCCTGGAAGGGACCACGGAAACAAACCAGAGCCCAGCAGGGACGGCCAAGGATTCACATGGAGACACCTCCAAGCAGCTCCTGGGACAGCGGAGGAGATCGCTCGGACAGACTGGGATCCTTCTGCACGAGCGGGCCGGGGGGCACTGATGCATTCAGTCCAATAACGCCGCAGGAGGAGGTTATTTATTTTTGTCAGGATCATATGCTGGGAGCGCACCAGGATCTACGCGCCCGCAACGAGCCACTTCTAATCATTGCAGGAATTTATTAGAAACCACCTAGCCAATTCCCTCCTGCAGCTCTGCCTCCATCCCAGCTGTTGCAACGTCTTTAAAGAGCAAATGGGAAGGGATTAGAAAAAACAAACAAACCAACCCTGAACCCAAAAGGCTTCCATTCTTTCCAATTGTATTACGCACTTTTTCCCCCACATTGGCGACAGCAATTCCTGCTTGTGAATCACCACTAATTATATTCTAATAGGCTATTCTTGATTTAATATACCGTGGGAAAAGCAGTGTGTGAGCGAGCGTGGTCATGAGATTAGTAACAGCTTCAGAGCTTAATTTATGTTCACCCTTGGTTATCGGAAAATTTAAAGCTCAAGGGCGTCCAGGAGAGGCTGTTTTGCCCGAGTTTGTTTGATTTCAGGAGTAAATTGCAAAATTTTGGGCGGGAGAAACAATCAAAATCAAATCACAAATAGCTGCTCCCACTGCATGAAATTGCAGTGCTTGGGGCTGTGATACTAAAAGAAAGAGAATTTCCTGACCTGTCAGAGAGAGGAATGAAGCCACCTCCACCACGGGGAGTTTGCAGGACCTCAATTTGCAGGAAGAAAGAAGAAAATCGCAGTAAGGACCAAACCCCAAAACAGAACAGATTCACTGTGAACTCTGCTTGGGTTACAGAAGGAGAGAGGGCCGGAAGAAGGAAATGTTTTAACATGAAAAAAGCAAACGTTTCCGGAGGAACGGGACCGCACCGGCGATGCCGCAGAGCCAGGAAGGGGCCCCGGCAGCACCGGGATTCGGGCAGAACCGGCATTATCCCAAATGGAACCCGCAGGCAAGTCAAAATCCACGGGAGCCTCCGGGGAGCAGCGCGATCCCCGCGGCCGCCTCCCTTGGATCAGCTCCCGGCGCTGCCGCCGGGTCCCGCGGGCCCCGGGGCTCCCGCCGCGTCCCCGTCCCGTCCCGCGCCGTTTCGCTCGGGCGATGCCGTCGCTCCTATCCCTCACGTCCAGGACGTACGAGGAGATGGTTGGAGGATCTCAGAGCAGCTCGCAAATATTAATTAAGCCGTCGCAGAATCCCTGAGTGGAAGGTAGCGGTAATTATGTCCCTAATTATATCTACCCTGCTGTGGGGTGGCAAGTAATTATTTGTAATCTATTATATGACCAAAACAAACCTAAGCTGATGATTACATATTTAGCAAGAGACTAATAGTAACATTTTTCCCCCCCCAATGATTGATGGCTTTGGCACAAATGGAGAAAATTATCAAGAAAAATTATGACACATACCCAAGAGGCCAAGCTAGACCTTCCCAAACGCTTTCTCTGCTCCTGCAGGCTAATTCCCATCCCCTAATGCCCTCCTCTCCCTCCTTTCTGCAAGCAGCAGGCCCTATATACCCCTGAGCAAACCAAGGGCTTTGGTCCATAGGTCTACCAGGACCATGAATTTGGAGGAATTTGGATGAAACACAGTGGTGGGGAGAAAAAAAAAAACCCAAGGTGAAGAGACAGGGGAGAAGCACTTCCTGACCTAATGGATTTTTCCCAACTGCTCCAAATATCTTATCCTATAGTTTTCGCCTCAAATGCTTGCCCAGGTTAAGTTAACATCTATCAGTGACCGAGAACGTGGTAGATGCTGCATCTCGCTGGCTTCCACGTGGGGCTTGCAAAGCACTTGGAGGCACCAGGAGGCAGCTCTAACACAAAGGTTTGGCCCTGGCACAGAGGGCTAAAGCCGAGCCAAAACTGGGCACAGAGCAACAGTTTTTGGCCAAACCCAAAGGTGAAGCACTTGCTACGCTGCAGAGATTTGCGGTCTTCAAGGATGGCCTCCACGGCAAGTACTTGTGCAACCCTACCCCAGTAAAGATGAAGGGCCTGCAAAACCAGAAAGAGAAGGAAGATGCTTTGTATTTTATAAATGAATAGGGTAGAGCAATTCTCCTGGATGCCCTAACACCCTCCTCCTGCACAGGCTTAGGAGATCTCATGGTGAGCAGGGGCCCCGACAGCCCATCTGAGTCAGCCTGAAATATTTCACGCTGGCCTTGCCTGCCATGACATATTGATGGAGTCCAGGGACATTCGCGCTGACCCAGCAGTGAGGCTCATTCTTCAATGCAGTTTTATGCCAGCCCTTAAAACTCAAGGCCATTTTTCAAGTAATAAAAAAAGAAAATCATGGACATGGGACTTGAGGAGCATCAGTTTGGGCCAGCAAGGCTTCTCCAAGACACTGAAGGACGTGCTCTCCACCGCATGTTCTTGATAGCTCCGGTTGAAGAGCAGCTAGGCAGGTGTCTCTCCTGCTTTCACTCTGGCATTTCTCCTTCAACACGCTGTGAATCTGTCCCACTGCAGCCCCAACACATCCTCATCGGAAGCTCCGTCCACGGCCGCGCTGGGCTGCGTCACACGGCACCTTCGGCCCTTTCTCGTGCATTGATCCCCGGTACCTCTTTTGTTACTGTTTTCCTGCAGACTCCTCTCAGTTTATCAACACTTTTTGCCTTGCAAGGTGATGCTTCAAAGAGGGTGGAAAAAGCAGCTTCATTGCAATTGCACATCGTCTTCCTCATCCCTGCTTTGTATTGTGTTGAAAAGCGCCAGGAACGTCTCTAGCAAAGACACGGGCAAGTAAGAATAGTCCAAAATGGTCCAAAAAATATACACTTGGAAAGAAAGGGCATTTTCCAGTGGAAACCGAGACATGCTGTAGGAAGTGACACACACATTCTGCTTCAGCTTCAGGGCCTCCCCTTGGGTAGAACTTTGAAAGGTCGAGAAGATGACATCAAAACAAAGCATTTTTGATGTGGCAAAAATCCCGAGATCAAGGCTGGTTCGAATAAATAAACAAACAAACAAACCCCAAACTCTCAAGCACTCACGGTCTGAACTTCCACCGGGGTGAATCCACATCCCCTTGAAGGGCAGACCCAGGGAGGAGGGCCAGCCATTCCGACACAGAATGTACACCTTACCCGTGCCAAGAAGCGCGCGGTGCCCTGGCAGCCGGCCACGCTCACGAGGGTGGGAACATCAGCGGGCTAATTTCAACTCCGAAGCCCCATAAATAGCCCGGGGAAGAGGCCGCCCTCGGCACCAACGCCGGCCGCCGTCACGCCAAGCTCCGCTCGCGCTGGCGGCCTCTGCACAGTCCCTCTCTGTGCCCATGTGCCCGTTATTGTAGTTCCTACCTGCTCTCTGCATCGCCTTCTCCTCAACGTCCCTCCACTCAATGTCAAGGCCAGAAGCCCCCAGAAATCCAACCAAGGCCGTGTTTGCCAGCTGCTGTTCTCCTGACATGCTCCATGACGAGGCAAACTGGCCTAACCAAGGGAAAAAATAATAAAAAAGGGGGCTTAGGTGCCCTCCTCCAGAAGAAGTCTGTTCTAGAAGGGCTCCTGAGCTGCTGGGCGCCCCATCTCACACCAGGCCAGGACCCAGAGTGTGGTGACAATCGCCAAGGCCACAGGAAAAGAGAGTGGAAGAAGGCACCATTCGAGAAGAGCCTTGTGGGAGCGCAGCTCTACCCACTCCTCCACGCAGGTCTACCCACTCCTTCCCTTGCACCAAGGGCACGTCCCACCTCCCAGCACATCCACCCATCAAGCGCGTTCAGCTCAGTTTGAATTCCCTTTCACTTGGTATGGTCATGAGCATGGAAGCAACAACATCCAACACAAGATCCTTGGCCCTAACGCAGGGACTGCTTGACCCAGGTAGACCTTCCGACCACTTTTTGGGCCAGTCTCTCTCGCCAGCAACGTCTCTTGCTGCACTCGGGCAGCACCTCGCACTGCTCAGTCCCGCTTTCTCCTTGGATCCAGTATTCCATAAAGCTGAGCAGTTAGGGCGGTGCCGAACATGGCTTGGAGTGGCTACATCAACACGAGCTGCTGCCAGAGCGAAACCCGGCGCGAACCCGGCGCAGGACACGTCCCGCTGGATGGGTCTGCCGAGCGGCAGCTCCAAGAGCAGACACGACAGGTTAGCTGGTAGGGACACGGAGAAGACGACCCACATCCCAGCACCTTCTGGCCATAGAAAAACATGTGTATATATATAAAAAATATATATTTTTTCTACAGCAAAGCACTCAAGTGGGTCCCTACCCACTTACTTTCCCACATGGCCCCTAACTCCAGGAATAGATGAAGACTGCTCAAAAGAAACATTGACCCAAGGCAAACACCAAAAGCAATTGACTGCAGCACCTCCAAAGCAGCCCCGTGGATCACGGCCTGCGATCGGGACCATTCCAGAGCAGAGGCAGGAGGAAGCCAAGCGAGACCGTCCGTCCCCCCATTCCCCCTGCACAGGGCAGGCTGCGGCTCCGATCGCCCCCAGGCGCAGGTAGGACGACAGGTTCATACGGGAAGTTCTTAAATCAGAATGAGGTAATGAGGCCGTAAATCCCTGACCCGTGGGACACGTTAGTAACTTTATAATATAAAAAGAAAAAAGAAATCAATAAGTACAGGACAGGACAACCAAGATAAATATTTTAGAAACAAAGAGGGTTTTGTGAACTAAATCAAACATGGAGCTCAAGCGATGCAGAACGAAGCAATTGGCTGCTTCATCCTGATATTCACTGGGAAAGCAAAGTCTATCTTTAACCATTAAAATTGCCCAGTTGGGGCATTTTTATCGTAGAAATCGGAAGGGGTTTCTGCAGCACCCCCGCTGCTAAGGAGCAGTTCGGAGGCGCCGGCAGCGACGGGATCAGCGTCCCAGCTCCGCGCTCCGGATGGACACCGGGACCCGCGGGACCCCGCGCCGGCGTCACCCGCTCGCACGAGCGCCGCGACGCGCCCCAGGTGACACTGCCCCGCACCACGGGCAACTCCACAGCGCAAACAAACCCCTCTACATCCCGGCAATTGTTCCCATAAACTGAAAAGACGCAAAGCTAGGTTTTTCTTTTTCCCCTTTTCCGGGATTATTTTCCAGTTGCCCTTTGCTTTTTCATGCCAGAGAAGTCCAGCAGCAGCAACAGACCAAGGACTTAAGAAAAGCAGGGTTGAAAGGGAAAAATAATCTGTTCTATGAGACGCACCGACAGAGCTGGGAGGAAAAAAAAGAAAAATGCCAGAGCCTTTTCTTCTGTTTCAGCCATAAAGCAGGGCTTGTTTGCTCAAAAATACATCTTTTTAAAATCTCATA
The DNA here is from genome assembly GCF_000705375.1 of Tinamus guttatus. The sequence continues at coordinate 3,116 of NW_010588259.1, read as the reverse complement.
AAAGATATCACCTCTCCCATTACCACCCCTCTTTCATTTGACACAGAAACCCCCAACGCTCTCCAGAGCGCCCGAGCGAGCGCAAGAACAGCAGTTTGCCGCTTATTCCTTCATCCCTTCAGTTCACATCTGATTTTTCCTCCCCCACCGCTATTTCCCTTCTGTGCCTGGGTTTGAATCTTGCAGTTTTCCCCCTCTCCCTGGGCCGATTCCCTCTGGTTTGGGCAGGAAACGCTGCAAGGGGCCAGACCCCGCGGGATGCCGCGATGCTCCGCGCTCGGCCGGCAAAGCCCCGGAGCAGAGGGAGGCAAATCCCGGATCCGGCACGCGGAGCCTCCGGCCTCCTCCTCGCGGAGGGGGAAGCTCCTGGGGATGCTGCTGAGGTCGCTGCCGTCCTCGGCAGCCGGAGGAGGCCGCGGAGGAGGGAGCTGGCAGCAGCTCCGTCTCACGCCGCTTCACAGGCGGCCGGGAAGCGGCTCCACAGGCGGAGGGTGCAAATCCAGCTGGAGAGGCGGAGGGAGCGCGGAGCCTCCCGCCTCCTCTCTCTGCTAAGCCTCATTTTACCACCCCACTGCTAAAAAGCACCTTGGAGGGTGCATTTTTTCCCCCCAAGTGCACCGTTTCTGCCCATCTCTCCAGCTGCAGATGCCAAGCGAGCGGTCCGGGCTGCATCCTGCATCCCAATGGGATTCTCCCTCCCCTCCTGCTCGCCCGGCAGGCGGCAGCGACGGGGTCGCTGGCTCTGGCTTCCTGGGCAGTGCTCGGAGAAAGGGGAACCTGGTTCCTGCGGAGCAGCAACAGCTGGAACCAGCTCTGGTGCCACCACGGACCCCGCGGAGCCTCCAACGGGTCAATCATCCAGCACAATAATCCAGAGAGGAGGCTCCCGAGGCCGCGCTCGCTGCCCACGGAGCGGATGGCCCCGGTCCGTCTGGATCACCAGGTGCTGCCCAGACGGCCAAGGCTCCGCAAGGAGCCTCCGCTCGCCCTCCGCAAGGGAAAGGAGCCCAGCGGAGCTTGCTGGAGGC
>NW_010588257.1:27289-44401 GCF_000705375.1 Tinamus guttatus | reverse complement strand
GGGTGCGCAGAGCGGGACTGTCGCGCCCCGCCGCCCGGCCTGGCCTTGTGTGCCCTGCTCGGGGTGGCTGTGCCCCTCGCCTGCCCCCGGCTGCTCCCTTAAGCCGGGGTTGCGAGCCCAGAAACTCTTCTTCTCCCGAGGTGTTTACCCCTGTTTCATTTCCTTGTTGGTGACGGGAAGGACCCGGCTTCTCAGAGTAGTTTTTATTTGGTAGAAACATATTGCTCAATTTCCCTGTTGTTCCTTTAGCGCTGGTCGGCTGTGCCGCTATTTACAAAATAATGCAACAAAACCAGGCTTTAAGGTATTTGAGGGTGTTACGGATGGGTTTGTGAAAGAAGCGTCGGCAGTAGCTGCAGGATGGAGCAGGCGTTGAAGCGCTGTGGAGGGCGTCCCTGCCTGCTGCTCTGGCCTGGCCTTACTGCAGGCCCGAGCGTGGACGATGGGCTGCAGTCGGACCAAGGGTCACTGCACAGATAAAAACCGATGTTTTGTGCCCAAACGGAATGCCTCTCTGAAACCACTATTTTAGAAATGGGCCATCAAAATATTAGTCTTGATTACTGTAGACTGTATGCTGTCCCAAACCATATTTGATAGATCTCAGAAAGCTCCTTATTTTTTACAAAAGGGAATTAGCTTCTCTTCTTCTGTAGGTGTTGCAGATGGTTTGTGCAGTGTGTAGCTGAGTGATCATTTTGCATTAGGGAGTTAAAGGTACAGGAAAAAAAGGGATGCTGAGGGGGAAAATATATAGATTTTCCAAAGGAAGTATGTTCTGATGGAAGTTGGAAGTAACGAGGCAGACTACTGGGAAAATAAAAAAGGAGGAAAAAAAAAGGGGAAAGATAAAGGAGCATAAAGCATTTTAAGTGTCATGCATTCAAAATGCATGCTGTGCAATATTCTGGCTATTAGCATTATAATATGGATCTTGAATTAGAAGGCATGTGCATGTATGTGTATATATATTCTATGTATATAGAATGTTTCATAAATTTCAATTCTTTTATAGTGCAATTTACATTTATTTTTAACTATGAATCATCTATGTTTTGAGTTTCATAATGTGCTAAATCCTAATTCTTTTTTTTTTTTTTCAGGTGTCATGGAAAAACTTGGCCTTGGTCCAGAGGTTCTTTTGGAAGAGAACCCCAGGCTCATCTATGCTAGACTCACTGGATTTGGCCAGACAGGAAAATATGCCAAGTCTGCAGGTCATGACATCAATTATTTGGCATTATCAGGTAGGCTGAAAATATATTATGATTAATTTTTTTTGTATAAATCAAGGCTTAAAAATCTATTGAAAAATTTCTTGCAGATAGCTCAAATTACATGAGATATATAGCTTGGTGAAGCAGTTGAGCTGATCTGAAGCCTCACTGGCAAGAAGGAAGAGGTTCCTCCTTCATCCTTGTGCTTCTCTTTGCTCCCTTCCCTCCAGTGTGTGGTGCTTGCTTGACCTCTGCGAGCTAGCTCGGCTCCTGCGCATGTTAAAAACTGACCTAGGAAAAATGGGTTGAAGCACTTTACTAAGAGGTTGGGTGGACAAATGTTAAAAAAAATAAATAAATCAGCACAAGAAAGAGGAGGAAACTCAAGCTGAGCAAGGTGTTCATTTTTACAACAGCAGTGAGCTGTTAGGCTGGATCAGCGTGTCTTCTCAGACTATATTTTTCTCCTTTTGTGCTGTTTTATCTGAATATTTTTTTTTCTTTAAAGAGAACTGAAGTCTGTATGTATTTTTATCTTTTCCTTTGGGGCCTCTCTGCTAGAAAATCAATATATTCGTAGTCCCAGGAGGGTTGCAGGTTATTTTGCCTGCCTTGTGAGCAGCTGCTTTGAAATAAAGTAAAACTGCACAGCCTACAAAGCATTATCTTGTGCTTTTCTTCTGTGATTTTCTCCCCAATTATACTATTCTAAAGCAAAGCAGATTTAAAATAGAATGTTTTTCTGTCTGCAAAACTACATTGCCTTAGAATATTGTAAGACAGTACGCTCATTTAATGTGTGATTTTGCAGGTATGCAATATCAAACAATAACAAAATGACCCAATATTGATGGTAGCATTCAATTTGTGGTTGTGTATGGGTCCACTTGCTGCTTCTCACACTGCCAGCACTGTGTGTGTTTCTGTCTCTGCCCCTTTTCCAAGCAAGAGCAAAAGTGAGCCAAAATCTTGTGGCTAATTTCTGGATGCTGCATTTCCGTTAGCCCCAGGGAAGTGTCAGGGCAGAACTGGAAGAGATGTGGAAATCTGGTGCCCTCATCCGTGGGGATCCACTGTATTGGGCAATGAAGTTTCTTCAGTGCTGAATTCAGTCCTCTCTCATGGCATTAGATTGTGGGTGTATAAAAGAGAAAAAAGTCACCTTATTTGAAACACCTTTGACTTCATGTCTGCATGATTTTAAAAGTTTTGTGATAGTTTAGTTTGTTACATACTTAGGGAACAAGCATTGTCCATTGCAATCTTGGATGATAATCCTTTCTCTTTATTTTTTATTTTTTTTTAGTAAGTACAGTCTTGTTTAGTGCTATCTTGTAATTGAGAAAGGCCTTTTACAAGAAGGAAGTTCCAAGCAGTCAGACATGTCAAACTTGTTGATATTTCAAATTTAAATATGAATTATGTATCAGTACTTTTAAAGTGTAAAAGCTTATGAGATTTCCAGGTCAGAAGAGGAAATTCCTTTCTTTACAGGAATTAAAGAACGGAATGAGTTACAGAACCTTCACTGCACTTACTGTTTCACTGGTAGTGTTTCTCTTGCCAGACATCCTGGTGTAAAAATAAGTCTGTTTTTAAACACATGAACTCTCACTTTAATTAAGTCTTCTTGAAATTTCTCATAATCAGCTTTTCCAGCCAAATTAAAGGAAATGGGACAAGTTATTTGAGAGGTGCTCAAAATTGAGATGATCTCACATCTTGGCTATTTTCTGGATGGGTTTTCGCTTTCTGAAACTCAGAAGTGGCTTACATTAGAAATTCTAGATGTAAGTTAGTATGTTAATATGCTGATGCATGTGACAACCATTAGTTAAAAGTCAAAGTCTGGTCATTGACAGAGCTTTATACGTGCATTACAGTTCTGCAAACCTCCTTACACTGTACGCTCAGCTGCTTGCACTTAAATGCATTAGACTTTAATTAACCAAACAAGAATCATGCAGTTTGCCCTTAAGTTATACACATAGGTGAGACATGATCTTACTGGAGAGTTTCTTACGGAATTGTTATGAAGGATCTTCAAAGAGTGAAGTGATAAAGAAAAGATGGCAAAGAAATGCTGGCAGATGCAAAGCTCTGTTTTCTGCATAATTTCTGGCAGACACATTTTAACAGGATTATGGATATTCTTTTGTGAATGTGATTTTGTATATTCTTTTGTGAAAAAGGCTTAACTGGATTGGAATCAGAAAACAGTGTTGGGAGAAACTTGCTTTGTCCCTAATTTGCTCACATAGATTGTAGAGAATGATACTTCAATTGTAGGAATGTAGAAACTAAGATTTATAATTACATTTACTTTGCTTGCTATCAGGTGTGCTGTCAAAGCTGGGTAGAAAAGATGAAAATCCTTATGCACCTTTAAACCTTCTGGCTGACTTTGCTGGTGGAGGAGTCCTGTGTGCGATGGGCATTATTATAGCCCTGTATGAACGTACCAAATCTGGCAAAGGGCAGATTGTTGATGCCAGTATGGTAAGTTTTGTCTCATGGGGAGGGTGGTTTGCTGTTTCTTTTCTACTCTTTAAGTCGGTAAAATTGGTTTATGCCCCTGCCCTGCCCCTCAAAATTACACTGTCATCAATAATAGCCAAGAAATCAAATTCAAAACTTGTTTTAATAAAATATAGTAGACTGTATAGTCTACAGTCTATATATGCTTTATATATTACTATGTTGTCACACAGTATTATGTACTACTGTATATAGTATTAATAGAATAGAAGAGGATAGAAGAGAGAATAGAATAGAGTAGATAGAGTAGAAGAAATGACAGAAGGGCAACATGCAAATTTGTAGCAGTTTAATCATGAATGCTATGGATTTTTTCACTGCAAGGCCACTCAGTTTTCTGTAGATGAAAAATATTTACATTTATCCTTGAAACCCGTTGATACTATTATGTACAAGTTTTTTTTCCTGACTTGCACTTTTCTTTTTTATTTTTAAAAGGGCAGTGCAATTAAAATTTGACCTCTCTAGAGACAGTGTAATACAATGAAGGCTGTCATTTGGGTTCTAAGTGATAAAATTTAAAAAATCCTTTCATCGTAAGAGATCTTGAGGCTAGGGAATAGCAACAGACATTATTTGTTTAGCAGTTTTTTAACAGATTCACAGAACATTCTCAAAAGTAGGTCATGAAATTATGGTCTAGATGAAAATTGCATGGGAAGAGTGCAAAATTGGTCTAATCCAGTAGCTATTAAAGGGCAATTATCAAAATGGAAAAAAGAAATAAGTGGAGTTCCACAGGGTCTTTTGTTCTGTCAGTCTTTCCACTGGATGAGAGACTGCAAGATACACTTGTTAAATTTAAAGATGAAGTGAATCTGGGAGGAGCTACAAGCGTGTTGGGTGAAGGATTGAAATTGAAAATGGCCTTTACAAATCCGTGAAATGACCTGAAGAAATTGACTGAGCTTCACAGCGACCACTGCTGAGTGCTCCCGCTAGGCAGAAGTGATTAGCTATCCACCAAATACAGCCTGAGGACAATTAGCTAAAGTACCATCCTGGGGTTTACAGTAGTCACAAGCTGAACATGAGTCAACAGCACCACAGTACCATGATGTTGTGAAACACACCGACACTGTGTTAGGATATATAAACAGGAAATTGAACCGGCAAGGTTTCTGAAGTAAGTCTTCTAATCAGTTCCTCTATTCAGCATTTATAAGGCCTCAGGAAAATAGTGTCTAACACCGATGATCATTTTTTCAGGAAAAAATAAAAAAAGCAGTTGGAGGAAGCCCAAAGAACATACAGCAAAAATGACTGTGGGTCTAAAAAGCATGACCTGCAGGGGAAGACTGAAGGAGTTTACATATTTGTGAAGTGGAAACTATAAAGAGATAGCATAAGTCTTCAGATATGTACAAGGCTATTTCTTATGGCTGGGAGTATTACCTTATCTTTTCTATCGTTGCTTGAAGCCATTGAAAGAATTTGTTCACAAGAAGAATGAGTGCAAGGCCAATGATGTCCAAATGAAAGCTCTGGCTAGTTGGGAAAGGAATTTGTTGTGTTTTTTTGTTTGTTTGTTTTTGTTTTGTTTTGTTTTAAAACAAAAAAATCCTGGAAACTTCTCTACCATTTTTTTTTCTTGTCTCAGTAGTAGTTGAGGAATTTACAGTTCCCTAGTGATATTCCAAGCAAGCCCGGAAATGCTTATCTGGTGATACTGGACTTATATTACCTAAATTTTAGCTAAATTTTAGGTAAAATACACTTTCACTTGCACAAACTTTCTGTGAGATATTTGATTTAAAACATGTATGTGTCATCCACAACAAACACAGTTAAATAAGATGGGATGGCTGAGTCTGTTTCCGTTTCTAAATTTGATTCATGGAAGTAGGGTTTTCTTTTCCTTTCTCTTTTTAATACAGTAATGCAGCATCAACATATTTGAGCTGTCATTTAATTTTAAAGCTTTATTTAGTCGGTGTATTATGCTGCTGAATAATTGAGTTAATCTGAATACGCCAAGAACACATTGGGGAAATTTCTATGGTAAAAGAGGGAAAATTATTTTTCATAAGGTTTTGTCTTATTTCATGAAGAAAAAAGTGTTTTACTGGAGCCTTATTTTTTTATCGTAATGTACATGTGAAGAACTCCTGGTTAGCAAATCTGAATTATTACAAAAAGAGGGTAGAGAGGCAATCAGATCAAGGGCTGCATTTGCAACATCTCTTCACATTAGTCCGGTATAATTGCTACACTGCATAAAAAGTAAACACTGAGTCTTGCATTTTAGCTCTGCGGGATCAAACTTCTGGTGTGAACCAATTCATATTAGTTACTGTCTCTTCTTGTTGACTCTCTGAAAATGTGTGTATCTGATTACTCTTGCACACCAAGTGGGGTGCTGGATGAAAACTGTGGTAGGATACAGTCATCTTAGGGTGCTGAATAAGGGTGACTCCCCTCACTTCAGTCCCCTGTTCAGACACAGGGCCTTCTCACAGAAGGCATCTGACCGAGTCTTTCTTGTGAAAGAAGCCACAGGAGAAATTTTATCGACCACTTCTTGTATAGCAGCCTTGTGGCCAGGGCATTTCCCTGTCAGACACAAGACTGGACATCCAGGTTTTTCTCAGCCTCTAGGTATAGAAGACCAAAGCTCCCACATCCTAGAAGAGCTGCTCAGTCACAAGGCTGGAGTTTAGGTTGGAGTGGGTTTTTCTCAGTCATTTTGTTGGCCCTATTTTGCTCTGCGACAGGAAAGAAGAGCTGTGGTGTGGGGAGAGGCCACCCAGCAGCAAAGTGTACTGGGCCACCAATCCCTGCTTCACAGCCTCCTGGCGCTTGTAGCATTAGGAAGTCCTTGGGGAAAATGCATAACCAGTAGTGCTGTAATCATTGTGTAGTTAAGTGGAAGAGAAAAGTGACCACAGTGGCATGTGTGGAGTCATCTGAGATTGCCTTTGGGGTTCAGGGCAGAGCTTAGCCACCATTTTACTTGTCTCAGAATTGTGAAGGGCCTTGGGCACGTGCTGGGTGTCTGGTTGCTGAGCCTGGGATGCTTCTGAGAGCCAGTCAAGAAGAGATGCTATTTTACTGTAATTGTAGGCAAGGGTAGATGTTAGGGTAGGTAGGTAGGCATTCTGAATAGTTCTGACAAATTTAGACACCAAATTTGCAGTTTGAGTTTATTCTGAGTGTTAGCTCAATAATTGTTATCTTCCAATGTGTTTCATGTAATTTTTTGCTGATGTGTGTAATGCAATATATGATTATTAGAAAAGCAAGCAGTAAGTTGGTGGTCTTGCAGTTATTTTGCAAACGTGCTAGTGAAAGTGTGTAACCTTAAATCTTTTCAACATATAGCAAATAGGGCAAAAGTATTCCTGGCTTTTGACAAGAACTTGAGAGGAAGAAGACAACCAATGTATTTTAAATGAAGAAACCTTCATGGCTCTGCATACTTGAAATTTACGTCTTTTTAAAATTTATGCTTGGAAAGGTAGAAAGTTATAGATATTTCTACTTTAAAATTTAGCAGCTTTCTATTTACAGAACCTCTACAGACAATCTCAGATTAATTTTACGCAACTGAAAATGCATTAAACAAAATGATAGCTACTACTACATTTGAACAATTATTTCCAATTTGAGGGGGAAGAAAATTTCTAAGTATTTGATGATGTGAGGAGTGGGAAGTTAATTTTTTGCTCCAACTTAGCGATCTGGATGAGCTTCCTCATTCACACAGTATGAAAGAGACCTTTAATTTCTGATTTCCTTTCAATTTTCTGCTTCTAAAAATAGCAGTGTTATTATAATCAGGTAAGCTCAAGACAACTTGTTCATCTATAAGGACTGGTGTCAGCATCCTGCTTTCCATAGGTATAAGGCTTGAAGGCTAACGGGTACTTAGTGTTCTAGATGCCAAGGAAGCTTGTTCCATCACCTAAAATGTGAACATGTATGTGAGCAACTAGTTGTTATAAAGTTGCTAATCTAGGAAACTGAAGTGGTATTGTTATACTTATACCTCTTGTTATTCTTTAGTAGTAAAAAAATTGACATATGCAATACCAGCTGTGCTTCGCAAGTATAAGAAATGAAAATGCTTTTAAGGTTAAAAATCTTAAACCCAGGCCAGACTAGCTGGTGAGTGTTTGCAGTCTTGTTTCATGTCAATTAAGGCAATATTCAGCTAATTTATTGAAGTGGTTGTTTACTTTTTTTGTATCTTGAAGGTAGAAGGAACAGCATACCTGAGTTCTTTTCTGTGGAAATCACAAAATTTAGGACTTTGGAACAGACCCCGCGGTGAGAACTTACTAGATAGTGGAGCTCCTTTTTATGAAACCTACAGGACCTCTGATGGAAAATACATGGCTGTTGGTGCCATCGAGCCGCAATTCTACGAGCAGTTAATAAAGGGTAAGTAGCTTGGAGCAGCTGTTTCACATCCACTAAGCATGATTGAATAGATACTTTTTAACTGAATTTTGATTTAGGACGTTTGTTGTGTTTTTTGTCTTTGTTAAAGCCAAACCCTTTCTGAAACCAGTTGGGTAGAGTTGTTTCTTTCTGGTTTAGTTCCTTTTTCTAGCACTTGGGTTTTTAGTTTTTAATCCCTTTTCTTCCAAAGTCCTGGTATTGCTAGTCAAAGATGGGGCTGAAGCACTGCACAACTATTTTAAAATAGACTAATATGGCAAATAAAATGTCATACAGTTTCATATATTTTTGCTATACAAAAGTTTAAAGAAAATTTTATATTATTTTTAAAATGAGTGTTCCCTTGAAATATCCCATAATATTTTTGATAAAATCTTCTAAAATGAAAATCAGCTTTATAAACTGATTTTCACCACAGAATTTCAGAATACTTTTAGAGTACAACTATATGGATTTGACTTTTATGTTTGACTAAAGAGCTTTAAAATAACTTTATAGAGTATGACTTACATGTTTTTAAAAATTAGATTGGGTCATGCAAAATCATTTTATAAGGCTAATACTGAAGTTAGCAGTGCCCCTTTACCTTCGAACCAATTGCATAGTTTCAGGTTTAGACCAGCTGTGCTCTTAGTTTCTTCCTGGTTACTTCATTTAAAAATAATTTCCTGTTATTCCCCTTTGATAAACTGTTATGCTTTCCATGCTGAATATATGGAAGTTTTAAAAATCCACAAAGAATTTGAGAGTTAATTTTCCTTTCCCAGTATTTAGGATATAAACCATGTAAGAAATCCATCTTAGCCTAATTTTAGTTCTATTTAACGAGTAGGACAAAATCCATGTAGGAGATACCTACAGTGGATGTACCTAGGCTATGTTACGGGGTCACTTTGATGTGTAGAGTTAACGTGGCAGCTCTCGGCTGGGCAAAGGTAACAGTGAAGCAACTCTTGACTCCGGCTCAACATTTCTCCACAAACTATTACTGGAATTGCAGGCTGGGTGCCTTCTCAAGGCAAGTACTGCCAGGCAACTCAGTCCCCCACGGCTCTGTTGCACTAATGAGAGCATCGGCAGTGCCAGGGCTTGCATTTCCAGAAGGGTTTGAGATTCAGGAACATGGTCAAGGTGGGAGGTGGGCACGGGAGGACATCTTCTGTTCTTTTTGATGTTGCTCTTTTGCAGATATTGAGCTCCCAAAGAAACATTTGTGCAGTAAATGGCTGCTTCTATAAATGGCTATAAAGCGCTATTTATTGCAGAGAATTTTCACAATTGCAGAGAATATCCAAACTCTTGTATAGTAGTTTTATGTATGCTGATATAGGAAATGCATAATAGTCCATTAACCTCATGGACTGAGCTGTTGACATGTTCAACATGATGTTATACACCCAGATCAGATGCCAAGTTTGGGAGAACTGTGGTTTTGGCTGAGTTAGTGCTCCTGTTTCTCATTGTCCTGAGAATACCTTGCTTGTTAGGCTGCAGATCTAAGCCACTCCTTGAGAAAGTGTAGTTGTTTTTTTCCACAGTTACTGGTTCTTTGAAGTGTTATTCTCATCTAATCCCCTTTTGCTTGCAATAAATAGAGCCAGAGAACAAAAATAATTCAATACAAAATCGTCAATCGTTGCTCTGAAAATTAGGGAATTTGTGATTCACGTCCTTCTTCAGGCAGAATGCCTATTAAATACGAAGAAGGAAAGAGGAAAGAAAAAACTAGAAAAAAACAGTTCTACTTACTCAAATACTCCTTGTTTGGTCTAAAGTTCATGGCTGCAATATTTATCGTATGCTTCTCTGGAGATTAAGTTGAATAGCAAGTGCTTTTAAGGTACAGAAGTGGGATAAAAACTATATGTTAGGAGGAAAACGCAATCTGTAAAGGAGTGTGGGCTCAGGCTTTTTCCAGTCAACTGGAAAGGTTGTCTAGGTGGACACCCTAGGATAGTTGATTCCAGTATTTGGACAAAGTAATATAGTCTGACTGGTTTCTATCTCACGTAGGTATCTCTTTACTGCAGAAAATGTTGAAATTCTGTTTTTCTCTTGATGTTTTCTCAGAAATTTGGAGTATAAAGTCAGAGCAGCAACTATGAATCCATCAGCCTATATCAGGGTACCCATATTTTTCATATTTTTCATGTTTGAAAATATTTCCTATACTTAAAACACACAAGAATGGCTTGATTTTCAAAATGCTTCAAATTTTTTAAAAACATTTTTTTTCGCACAATAAAAGACAAGTGTATTTGCATGTGTGTAGAAAAGTGTAATCACATTTGTGACTGTGTCTGTCAGCATTTGTCAGATTCAAAAATTCAGTATGTAGACTACAATCTTCTACCAAAAAACATGCTTTTGGTATTACAATTTTTGCTTCCAGTCAATAATTTTTATTTATTCATTTTATGAAAGAGCGTTATTGAAAGCTTCAGACTATAAGCAGATTTTTTTTTCACAATGTTGCATTTAAAATAGATGGTTGTTTTCACTGTATTTTAAGTACACATTGTGAATTGTTCAGATTTTCACATAGGAAATAATTATCACCTTCAGTAGTTCTGCTTCTAAGCTTCTGAAGCAGTGATGTACCGAATTAGAACAGCTGATTTTTCTCATAGCTAAGATAGCTTTTTCCTTTCAGGGATATCTAGTGCAGGAAGTCGGTTTAGAATTTAAGCCTTTAAATGTCAGACAGAAGAAAAAGCTGCTTGTAAGAATGTTCCTCAATGTTCCTTAGTGTTCCTCAAACCGAGAAACTTCTGTTTAGACTGAGTGGTCTGTTCAAGGCTTTTATTCCTTGCTTGAAGTAGTTGTAAAATACTGTGTTCCAGTTACAATTTCCATGATTTCATTTCATCCTTTTTTTTTTTTTTCATATTTCTGGTCAGTTCTGTTGGTGAACAACTTGGTGCTGTTCCAGATAAAACATATTCAGAAGCCACTTTATGTCCATCTGTTCATATTCAGAGAAACGTGCTACCTCTGCCACTCCCATATAATGAGAACAAAAGAATGTGGGATGTGCAGAAGTAGTGGACAAAGATTGAAAGATTGCAAATGTGGAAAAAGTGATGGAAAAGTGGTGGAAAGAATGGTGATTTCTGCCCACAAAACTCGATTAGCAAAAGTGAAACTAATTTCCATTTTCCTTTTGCTTCACTTTTGTGGTTCCCTGTAGAATTAGGAACCCAGGTGAACCTAGATGAGAGTGCAGGTAATAAAAAAGAGGGGAAGACTCTAAAGGGGGCTATAAAGAGGAAAGCGTAAGGTTTAAGAAAATACTTCATCTTAATTTTGAGAAAATTTGCTGTATGGATCATGCTTGCCAGGGAAAGTAAAGTTTCCGCTTACCACCAAAACTTGGCTATGAGGAAAAATTGAAGCTATATAAAGTAAATAAGGTAAACTCCCATAATAGCTGCAGTATAAGAAATTATATTCTGAACTCATTGTAGACTATTTGCTGTTTACAAACATGCTGTAGTCATCTTGCTTACAGTTTGTTACTAGTAAAGTCAGCCAGCATATAATGAAAATATCATGCATCTTATGAGAAATCTGATGAAAGAAATACGTATTATTAAGGCTAGGTCTCCATTTTTTGATTAATTAAAAAAAAGTCTTCCAACTTCCAGATCGCTTCTGTGATCAAGTTTATCTTGATTTTTAGCAACATGTGCTTAGTTATTCCTGTGACCAGGCTAAGAGGAACGTGCAGAACTTGGTATTTTCATGTATCAGGGAGAAGGTAAGGATGTGATTCTGCATCACCATGTGGTGTAAATTCATTTACATAAGATGAAGTTAGTATAAACTTACCCTGCAAACTTGGATGGCAGCTGTGGATGCATTTGCAGTGATGCAGTGGTAGCAGTCTGGTTCTAATCACGCTTTTGATGAACCATCATTTTTTTAATAAAAATCAAGGGGCTGGGAGAACAAATACGGAGATACTTCAATGAAAATTCACTGCTGTTTTGGACTATTCCAAAGTTTAATTCCCTGTGAGAGTGAACATGAATTGCATTTATGTAGAGCAATGATATGTATTTTATGGTTGTACTTTGCCATAAAAATAGTCATGCTTAGATGATTCTGTTGCCCTGTCATTACAACATCATTTAAAAATTACTGTGCTATGAGTGTATTGCTTGGAAAAGAAAATCAGAATGCTAGAAGAAGAAAATCCCAAACAAAATCCCACCAAGGTTCCTAAATATAAACCACTGTTGTTGAAATACTGTGAGAAATTATTATTTCTGTTTTATCACACCAACATTGCTGATTTATCTGTCGAATTTTCTTTTCTCTGTTTTTTGAATAGGTGCCTAGTTTCACTGCAGTTCGTCTGAGAAGTTCTGTAAAAACAAATTTGTAATTTGCTGTATTAAACAATTGCAGATCTGTCTCAATACAGCTATAGCATACAAGAGAGACTTTTTTTTTGAAAACCACAGTTTCAAAGCTGTAGTGGGATAAATTATTGGCCTTTTCTAAAGAAAAATCCCTAGACCAAAATCCGAGCAGGTTTTGATTTCTGTACCAGATTCTCTGCATAAAAGATACTTTGCTTTTGGTTATATTGGTGAAATATGTCATTCTGTGGTATCCCAAGCAATTCTGTGCTGTGTAATTTTTTCCCTGTTGACTCAGTTGCTCCTGCTGTGATTCCGTTTTCTGTACCGCAGATGCTTAGAACAAGGTGGAAAATGAGAAGCTTCAGTGCTTAAATGCTTTGAGTTCATACTGTTTAAAAGCTCCTGAAATCCTCAGTGGGTGGTGGAAAATGAGCATGTAATATTAAATTCCAGGTTCTGCATATTGTTCTTTTTAGCTGAGCATGCAGGGTTAGATTCGGCCAACTTTCCATCTGGTGTGATCTTCAAGTGTAATTGTGTAATATGATAATGATAGAGTTATATTCATAAGGTTCTGACTCCTAGAAGCCGGAACGTAATTAAGCAATCAATATTTATCATATTGATGTTTGCAATTGAGACAGAATCATGGCTAGTAGGTTGTTACTTAGCTTTACTTGTTCTGGGATGTAAATTTGTCTCGCCTCCTAGTCCTTAAGTAGAGTGTCTAGCACTATTGATCTTTAATAATATATTCTGAGTGAAGATTAATCAAATTCATTTTGTATCAGTGGCTTCAATTTAATTTTAGATGCTGAACCCGTAATTGTAATCTCCAATTAATTCTTACTTAGAATGATAAGAAGTGCTATGAAGAGAAGATTTTAAGTTTAGAGATAACAGGTACACATACTTGGTAACTAAGTATGGACTAATGCTTACCTTTTAATGATATTTAATTTGATATCCTTAGGAATTTCTATTAAGATATGAAACTATTCATTCTGTCCTTGGTTGTATTGATTTTCCTCTAATTTCAAACAATTGCATGGCAGAATTTCTGAGTCATTTCCTGAAACTGGCAATTTCTGTGTGTTTTTCTTTGCAGTACGGAAGTAAGATTTAAAAGTGTGTATTCATTTTTCAAACACTTGGAGTCTGATAGATCAGAAAGCCACTAAATATTATGGTGCCTTTAGAACCGGGAAGAGATAGAGCCCCAAGAAGGACACGTAGTAGAGATTAGATTATCAAGAAAAAGAATAAATTTAAAGAGCAGATGATTATATTCTCCCCTGTAGGAGTTATGTTTCTGCCCTTTTCAGCGATGAGGAAACTGAGGAAATAGCAGAAAATATAGAAAGCTTTTTGTGTCTATTTACAGCTGAAGATGCGAGGAGTTCTGTGTCAGTTCTGCACGCAAACAGGCATCTGGTAGGCAAGCCTGCTGCAAACACTGAAAGTCCAGTCATCAGTCTGACACCAGTCACAGCAACAGAGACAAGAAAAAAGATTCAAAATTAAATGTTCCCAGAGCAAACATATTCTCTGCATTTTGCACAGAACTGTTGTTTTCTAAAAAGTTCCAATTTTTTGTTGTCTTGTAAAACATGATAATAGCTATTCTCAAGCCCATCTTAAGTTCTTAACTGTACATGTTTTCTATCCCTGCGTTTTCTGATTTTCTTTTCCCCCTCACTTCTTTCAAAGTGCTATAGCTGTGACCATTTGGACCTAACACTTATGAATTCTGTTTGATATTATACACTCAGTGTCCCTCTGTATGCTGCTTACATTTTAAAACTGGGTTTTAATTGCTTTCCTCTCTTTTTTGTTCCTTATAAGAAAAGTAAACAATTCTTGTGTCTGTGGTAGGCTCCATGCCAGTGGTAGGCTCCAGAATTGTCATAATCTCCTAGATAGCTGCTGGAGTTGGTATGGGACCTAATAAGGTGCCCATTTTTCCAAGCCTGCACTCCCCGAGTAGGCAATACCTGATTGCACTGGCTGCAAACACTGTAGTCTGAATGGCCAAGTAAGGCAGATTTACTGACTTCTGGGACTTAAATATCCTGCAGTAGCCATCGACCTGTTCAGTGGATGGTTGCAGCAGCTGCTAAATGTGTTACTACTGCTGGATAGATAACACAATACCTATTACAGCAGATGTTCTCAGGACAAAATGTTCTTTCTAGGCAGCTGCTACCCTTATAAGACATTTATGCGAACAAGTGTTTATTATATGTACTTAGTTAGAAGGCCATAGCTGATGCAGTCTAGTTTAAGAGCAAGTAATAGAGCATGGCATTCTTCTTGTCTCTGCCTGTGCCTCCCCCAGTCATAGATGTGAAGTTTGAAGTGACTCTGAGCGTGCTGGGCAGCATTAGACTGCCTGCAAAATACTAGTTTCTTCAGAAACACTTAGTTTTGGGGAACTTTTTGTTTTATCCAAACTCTGCTATTGTTAAATCTTGTTTTTTTTTTCTTTTCAGGTCTTGGGCTAGATTCAGATAAACTTCCTAGTCAGCTGAGTTTCTCTGACTGGCCCAAAATGAAGAAAATGTTTGCATCCATATTTGCACAGAAGACACAAACGGAATGGTGCAGCATATTTGATGGCACTGATGCCTGTGTGACCCCTGTTTTATCCTTTGATGATGCTGCCTCGCATCAACATAACAAACAAAGAGGTTCTTTTATCAAAAATGATCAGGAAGAGATAAGTCCTAGACCTGCTCCTCTCCTTTCACGGACCCCAGCAGTTCCATCTTTTAAAAGAGATCCTTTTATCGGAGAACACACAGAAGAGAAACTTCTAGAATACAGATTTACCAAGGAAGAGATTGCTAAGCCTCATTCTGATAAAGTAATTGAATTCAGTAAACCGAAAGCTAATTTATAATCTCTAACTACGCCAATCAGAAGAATTTCAGATGGATGCAATAAGATATTATGCATTAAAACTGAATTATATGACAAATAATATTTGTATGGTATTGCTTTTAAATGAATGTTTTAAATGAATGAAGATTTAAATTTAATTGAGAACCTGTACAACTGGATGACTTTCACTGGACTATACCAACCGTGTTCATAATACATCTAGAACATTACTGAAATTGCATTCTGGAAATCTGCACTTTTTGTTTACTAAGTAGATGTAAATCCTCATAATGTTTCTTTAAATAACATATTCTGCAAAATGGTTGTTTCTTTTAATATGAATTCTTAGTTACACAGTTGCTTTGTAATATATTTTGTAATTACCTGAAGGTAATACTTTTCATAAAATACAGTCATGTGCTTCATAAATGTGTGATTGTGTTGTTTGCTCAAAGATGGGAAGGGATTTTTATCTCTATTGTGCTGGTGCATTTGCACTGTTGTGCTGGCACAGTGGTCCAAATAATGAGCCTGTGTCCTTATGCTCCACTCTAGAGTTTGGTGTGGTGGTTCTATTTAAGAGCTTGACTACGTTTTCTACATTTGGAATTTCACTTTGTCTGGAAAAATGCTTCAGGATGAAATTTGTTGCTTTAAAATAGTTGCCAATCCTTTTCTGTCTTTTGGAAAAAGTGTAAGGAAGCTTAGCTGCGCGAGCTTTAAACAATGGCGATTCCATGCTGGTGGTTGTTCCTTCAAAATTAGGAGTTACTTGAAGCAGCCTTTGTTTCTTCAACTTATTTTTGGAAAAAAATGCATGGTCTTAATACAGTTTTCTTTAGTTAGGCATATCAGGAGTTAAATTCCAAGGGGTTGCTTATTTTTTGTATCGTAGTGTTTACCATGCTAAGTATCAGTTCGTTAGTTACAAAAACTTCAGAGCTGAGGTATGTCTATTTGACATACATCATGCCAAAGTGTCAGCCTTATTACTGTAAAAAATACCTTTTTATATTTTGCCACAGAACACCTACATGAGAGCAAGAGTTGTTTAGTAGATCCTAACTACAAGTAGGTCCTAATCACGTAAGCAAATAGCAAAAGGTGTTTAAGTTTCAGCTGCTAACTACTCTAATGAGTTATTCAATGTTATACATGTTTGCAATAAGATTTGGCAGTTTTCTTTGACCCAGATGTATCTGATTACATGGAGAACAACAAACATCATCAGGTGTAAACTGCAGTGCATCTAGGTTTTGACCCAACGCAAGTGAAGCCAATTTAAAAACTCCTGTTAAATCCAGTATAGCCTGGATGAGCTGCGTTGTGTGGGTGGCTGAAATGCAAGGTTTGGTTTTGGTGCATCGCCACAGATTCCTGTTGAAGCCTTCTGTTCTCTTGTGAGGAATACTGCTTGTTATGCGCCAGGTAAGACTGTTTTTAAAAAAATAGGGGATCCTCATCCCCTTTGTTTTTTCAGAAACCAAGAAAGCAATTGGTTGCAGTGAGAGTATCACACAACTGACACAAGAGAGGTACTCAGCAGTTGGCTCTTGGCAGACTTCTGTCAAGCTTTTTTATCTCTCCCTAACACTCCAGGGTAATAGGTAGGTTCACTTACCTACCTGAAGTGCACTGAAATCCCTTCCTGAATATATGTTTATAGATACCTTTATAGATACCTTTTTCCCCACTTTTCT
>NW_010588257.1:9688-27130 GCF_000705375.1 Tinamus guttatus | reverse complement strand
ACATGGTGTGTAGGTACCCACATAGGTATCCCACACTTCAGCCAGCCTTGTGTGGCCCTGGGCAGCTGGGAGCCATGCAGACACCCAGGAGGGCCCATGTGCGGATGCTGACACAGGCTTCCCCGCCCCCTTCCTTTCATAACTTGTGATCGCGGAGCCATGAAAGTATGCGAGTCCCTCCCCCGGCGCCGCGCGAGCTCCCCGGCCATATGATCTGGGCTCCATGTCAGTCCCGAGCAGGCAGCTCTGACCTCCCCACCGGCCGGCCCACGACCTGGACACAGCCACGGTGATGACCTTGATGAAAGAGAGTTTCTACGAGGCTCTTCTACCCTCTTCTGAGGTGGCCGAGGCCAATGCGGACGACTCCAGGGAGGAGGAGAAGGCTGCACTGCAGTCTGGGGCGAGGACTGGAATAGCGGAGCTGAGCAAGCAAGGGGCTGGGAGGCTAGTCATGCACAGCATGGCCATGTTCGGCCGGGAGTTCTGCTACGCTGTGGAGGCCGCCTTTGTCATGCCAGTGCTGCTCACTGTAGGGCTGCCCAAGAACCTCTACAGCCTCGTGTGGCTCATCAGCCCTATCCTGGGCTTTATGCTGCAGCCTGTGGTAGGTTCAGCCAGTGATCACTGCACCTCTAGCTGGGGCAAGAGGCGACCTTACATTCTGGGTCTGGGCATCATTATGCTGGTAGGCATGGCTTTGTACCTCAATGGGGACGTGCTGATCTCAGGTGAGTGAGGGGCATGTGCTGTGCTGATAGCCTTTTGAATCAAAGATTTCTGTTAAAAGTGGGCATTGCATTACTCAGCGATGTAGAGGAGCTGAGGGACAGTACGAGCTTTAAACCAGCTGAGTTCTGATATTGCTCATTATGACTGTTCTGTGTTTTGTGCATGTGATGGCTGTGTGCTCTGTGCTGATGTGATTGCCCAGCAGTTCATAAAAGTCAAGCACTGCTTGGGCCCAGAAAGGGTTTTAAGAACTGAAATGTGTCATATTAAAATTAACAATGGATGTTGCTTGTATGGTGCAGTACACATCCAAACTGAATATATATTAGCTCCTATTTAAGATTGTGTTGGCATTTAAAATATATAGTCACAATTATTGCAGCACCAACTTGACTCAGGAATGGGTTGTATTTGTGAATAATAGAAATCAGTAACTTCCTGGAAACTGTTACAATAGGGATGTGCAAAATCAAATACGAGTGAGGGCTCCAGAGGCTGTTTTTGTTCCATTTCAGTTGCAACTTTCTAAAAGTCTTGATGGAAGGTTGTTGTTATTGTGATCTGACAGTGGGGGGAGGAGTGTGTCCTTATAGATTGATTTATCCTCTGTCTTGGGTATCTCTGATGTTGTATATGCTGGTATTTATGTGCCCAAAAAGAGTTGTTTTAGTAAATTTGTATTTATGTAAAACACTGGAAGAATGGGACAAATAACGTAAAATAGAAAAAGATACAAAATGTGATTGAGGCTACTAGAGTATGCAGTGCAAGTGTAAAGGAGGGGGGAAAAAAAAAAGTTAGTGATGCTTTTGATTGTGGAGCTTGCAGTATCCAGAGCCTGTGCCGACCCAAGGCAATAAATCAGCGTAGCACAGCTCAGCCCTGCACTAGCTCAGTGGTGCTGCTGCCTGGGTGCCAGCTGGCACCAGTGGAAACAGCTCTTATGCCACTGCTCTCCCAGAGATAACTGAGAAATTGTTATATTTCGATGTACCAGGAAAGAGGAAATACAGTTTTTTTGCAGAACATGTCACTATTGTGTACAGAAAAGTACTCATGAAGAGGGTGAAAGTTGTCAATTGATGTCCCCATCAAAGTGTATTTATTTGATGTCTGCTCTCATCAGGAAAAAGAGAAGGGTCTGCATTACCATGCCCTCCTTACAGGTACTCAGATCCCTTCTTTGCCTTCCTACCTCTAGAGAGAGGGGAGGGCAGTTGCATGGATTTTATTCTGTGTTTCTAATCTTGAATGAACAGATCATCTGATCCTGCGCTACAGTCACGAGTATTTTGTTACTGGATTTTTCACTACTTCAAAGAACTGCAACTTGTGATTGCTGCTACAGGGCTTCTACAGCAGAAGGCTAAATATTTACAGCAGCAGACCCAAGGTTAAATTACGAGCAATTAATTGATTTGGAAAGCAAAGTAGTGTTTATTCAGCTCGTACTGATTTTTCTTTAAGCGTTCGTTTAGTGAAGCAAAAATTAAGGAATGCAGCTTGCTTCCTTGCCATAGAGGTGAAAAATAAATGTTTTGGCTCAGTATGCAACACACAGCAAGCCGTATGCAAAGCTATATAGTTGGTTTTCCATGTGTCAGCAGTGTTTCAATATATGCTAGCCTCTTGTATAGAGATAGAAGCCCTGTGTAAAATTCGTAGTTTCATAACTTTCACAAAATAACATTGAGAAGCTCAGTCCAGGCTCTTGTTTCATTTGATTGAACTTGCCCATGTTTTAAAATGTTGCAGTTACTTGGTCCAGCACCTTAGGCTCTCTATAGCAAGATCATCTGCACCAAAATGCTTCCTGATGGTTAATTGCTCTGTTCTTAAAATCCTTCAGGGATAGAGATTCTCTCGCCCCCCCCAATGCAATCTATGCCAGCACTTCACTGGCCTTGTTATTAAGACATTTTTTTTAGAAAGACATGTTTTAGAAACTGAGTTATTTCAGCTCCCAGCTTAATTCCTTCTTTTTATACTAAATATCGCCGAGATTTTGCTCTTGAGATTGTCTTCATCATTTTTAAGGTCCAAATGTGAAAACAGATATTTTGCAATTAAGGATTTATGATCAATGAGAAAAGCGGAAGAGATGCTGCACATATCCAGTGTTCAACGCTCAGATTATGCGTTCTAGCATCATGATTACTTTTTGTCAAAACAGTATGTAAAGATGATTTGAAATATAAAACATTCACCACTGTACAAAACATTAGTGTTGTTTTAGTTCAAGAAGCTATTACCAGCTTAGTTGCTTTTCATTAAAACAAGTAAGGATCCAGTCTCTCCAAAACTCAGTGGAACAAGCAAGGATAGAGTCCCTCTAAAATTCAGTGGGATACAGTGAAGAAAGGCCATAGTCAGACCTAAAAGGGAAAGAAATACAGAAATCCCAGAATGAAAGTACAATCACATGGTTATTAGGTCAAGCAATATAGGAGAATAATATTCTCATAGTAATATTCTCTCTTTACCTTTACTCTGACCTTTTTTTTTCATTTCCTGAGATGATGAAAGTAAAGCCATTAAAAGGAAACTCACAATTGTACGTGTTTGTTGTTTTTGTGTTTTTTTTTTTTTTTTCTCTCACCCTTTTTATAGAGGTGAGGTACTTGGATTGTGATGATTACCAAAAGATGTTTTTTATTTTATTTCCTTTTTGAAAATTTCACATGGAGGCAGTATTTCTGTTTGTATTCAGCAGTATAAAATATGTTTTACAAGGTTTAAAATACTGATAGTCCTGATATAATACAAAAATTATATTGTCTGTTTTGTAGTCCTTTATATTCATGGCCCACTAAAAACAAATTGCTGTAGAGTTTTACTTTGTCTTGGGCATTATTTCAGAGAAAAGAAAACCTCAGAGAAATGTTTCTGAATCAGGCTTAGAGAATATTTGTTAGAAAGGGGGTGGAGAACCATGTTGCTATATGTTCAGCCATTTCACGGAGAGCTTTGTCCACCAGAGCTGGGGAGATTTTTTTAGGATATGTTTGGCAACTGCTCTCACATGTGATTAGCTCAGTGTTGTAATTTGTGGTGGTTGGACTAGATGATCTCTAGAGGTCCCTTCCAACCTTAACAATTCTATGATGCTATGATTTCTTGTGATTCTTCCCACATATACTGATACCTGAAGGGCATTATTCAGTGATGTCTAGAGAAGATTACATGTAGAGCGTATTCTATATCGTTCATTTATTTTCTAAATTCCAGTATGGGGTCCCCCCCCTTTCCTGCTTTCCCTCTGCTGTAGGCTTGGGAGGAGCCCTAGGTTACCTGACAGGGGCTGTGGACTGGAGTAAGACCATACTGGGACATCATTTGGTATCTGAGTTCCAGGTGATGTTGTTCTTTGCAGCCTTAGTTTTCCTGCTCTGCCTCATTCTACACTTGTGTAGTATCCCTGAAGTCCCCCTCAAATATGAAAGCAAAGAGACCAAGTTCTTGTTGGAAGTGGATGAACTCCGTCAGTATAAATCCATAGAGGAAATCAAGAATGGTTACTTAAAATCAGCATGTTCTGAAATAAAAGCTGCACCTAAACCAATGAAATCCTCTAGTCCATCGCACACAGACGTAAGCGCAGAGATGATTTTGTAACCCGTATTTTTTTCAATCTTGGAGACCACTAGTTACCATTTTTTAATTATCTATTACACTTTTTTAAATACCTCTTGATGACTATTTGAAATGCAGCCCTCAAAATCCTCTACTAGGATATAGAGTGAGCCTCTCTTTGGCCTGCTTTCTATTTCATTGTTTATACAGTAGTTTTAACAGAAGGGGCGGAGATTGACTGGTCTTGCAGGCTTTGGACATTTTGTGGGGATGAGGGAGAACCAGGCAGGAGTTTCTGCTCTGTACTGACACAGACCAGAAGCTCCTCATATCCTCCTCATGTGTTTTTCCTCAAGAGGTTATAGTTTGTCCTTTAATCTTTATAGAATTCACAACATGTTGCGAACAAGAACTAGATACCATTAATCTTTGATATAAATCTGTAGCTTCCACTGAAGTTAACAACACCTACATATATAGTATCAGAGCAGGGTACACTTCATATATAAATGCTCCAGTTATGCTGCTGCTCAGCATTCTAGCAAGTATCTATTGGCAACACTAAAACAGTTAAATCCCTATTCAGTTTTACAACAACATTGCCTCCCTTCCAAGGCTTTGGGGTTTTTTTTTAAGCAGTTGTTGTAGCTGCATCTTTGGGAGAACTTCTAGGTGGGAGGAAGAAGTGAGCGCTTGCAAATCAGCACTGGCATTTTATTCATGCTGCATTTTCATGAGATGATGCGTCGATCTAAGGCAGCTAGGATAAGGTGAACCAGTGTGGAAAATATGTGGAGACTGCATTTCTAGAAGAGTATTAGGAGCAAATGATAGTTCTTACTGTTTTGTTGATGATTTCATAGAATCATAGAATGCTTAGGGTTGGAAGGGACCTAGAAATCATCTAGTCCAACCCCCAACCAGAGATCATCTAGTCCAACCCCATTTGCAGTGCTAAGAATCCTGACTGACAGCACTTTCATGGTATCCTAGGTAAGCAAAGGCTAATATACATGTTGGTTCCTATTATAACAATAAATAACAAAAGAGTTGCCTCCTGTTTTAAATTCACATTTGATTTCTTAGCATTATGGATATCTATCCCTATCCATATGGATATCTATCCCTATGGATATCCCTATCTATAAGCTTCAGGAAATCAGCTAAAAAATTACTGGGAAGGTGCAGCACTTGCCCCCTTTTCCTGCCTGGGCCAGCCCTTGCCAGCCCTGTGCACGCTGAGCGTTTGTGGTGTATTGAGAGCAGGGCCTCCGGTATAATGAACCTAAGATGTTTTATTAAGCATCAGATAAAGCTTATATACCGTGCTGTCCTGGATACAATACCTTATTTGCCTACAAGCATGCGAAGCACAGTTACTGAATAGACCAATAATCTAAGGGAGAGCATCAAGACTATCCGATCAGCTTCGTGGTCACGCAGCAGCTGTACAGTTGCTTTTGCTCCTTGTTTGCTGGTAGAATACCTGCACTGCTGTCCTTGAGGTGGTTATCTACTAACAAGGTGTCCCGTACTAATGTCCTTGAAGCGGGCCTCCACAAGCATCCTCATGATTGCCCAAAGGTGCCGAATGTCATAGTGCTGTTTGCCAGCATAGGCTCTAAAATAAAGGAGGGTAAGTAGGAAGAGAGAACAAATGCAGGGAGAACAACGGAAGCAGACTATGGAATGGGATAATCTGTTGCTTTGCAAAAGCTAATCCCACTGAATCGATGACACCTGACCCCCCATGTGGAGCTCTGCTGTCCGCTCTGTTCCAGCTTGTCCCGTTGCCCTCCTTTTCCAGGGGCTTGCTGGACAGCCTGTCAGAGGCTCAGTGCTTTGATCCATCTAAGGTTTCTTTGATGTGTTTGGGCTTGTGTAAATTTTAGACACTGTCACTGCAGAAATGGTCTGTCTCATATAGCACATGTTTTCTGAGTTTATTCATTACTGTAATTGCTTTCTTGAAAAAAAATGGCTTGGTTTCCTGCTTTTCTGTATCTCTTTCTTTTGCTGCAGGCATTAGAGTCCTATTTCTTTTCAATTAAGGCCTGCGCTCTTGCATGCTAATAGTCCCCATAGATATTTAATGGCATTTGACTTGTTACACTAGGGATAGACATCCAAAATGATTCTACTTCTGTTCTTTAATTTAGTGTCAAGTTACTTAGGACCCACTGCAATAATAATAAAGTCATATTGATTCCCATGTGTCCATTTGAAGCATCCTTAGGCCTTGAGTTACAGTGATTTTGTAGAGAAAGTGATTGGGTACTTTGGGCAATAGAAGGGAAAGTCACTTAAATAGAGGCCTGAGTCAGACTTCAGCTCTTTATTTAAAAATACCAGTGTGAGGTCTATATGCATTAAACATTTGCAGTTTTTTCACTTTTGAAAGTACCTGAATAGACAATAGCAATTTCTGGCTGGTTCTCAATTGGTCATTTGTAATTACAATAGTGTCCTCTGTAGTTCCCTGACCCTTTGCTAATACTTTGATGGGAAAGGCTGTTTGAAAGAACTATGAGGAAGAGATGAACAAATTATATATGTCAGATCAAGCAATAGTAATTATCTTGTAAAAAAAGGGGTTTTGTGGTTTTGGTAAATAAAGTTTTTTTTTTTTTTTTTTTTTTTTTTTTTTTTTTTTGTATTGCTATAGTCTAATAGAAAGCTTACATTATTTAAAATGCAGTTAAAAGTGACAGTGATGCCAAGAAAAATTCCAAGGAATTTGGGCAATATGCAGTTCAAGGTAAAAGTCAACATCTTGAAATTTGACATTCCTATGAGGATTAAAAACCTCTCACTGGAGCAAAGTATTTCCCAACCTTTTCCATGGTGATTACTTGTATTGCAGCAGCATAACCTAGTTCAAAGGACAGCAGAACTGTGAAAAGTAGCTAAAACATTGAATATAGGGGAAAAAATCATTAGCTTATACCAAATTTAAGATAAAATTCTGCTTTTCATAACTTTTATGATTCTGCCACATCTAATGACCATATAACTGTCCTTACCATCTCTCCCAACATTGTTGCCTCTGTTGACTAGAGAAAACTGGGAATATTCCATCACTCACAGATAAAACAATTTTTTTTTCTTAAAAGCAAAGTATTATGCAGGAGTTTTAAAGTAGCCAGATCTGTGCGCTGCAAATGTATGTCGAGCATGATGAGCGGTAGGTTAGCTGTCACACAAGTGATATGATGAATGTAACCAGAAAAGAAATAGGTAAAGAGTCTTTGGGTTCAGGGCTGAGACTGAGGAGGAGGGGTGTTGATGGTAAGGTGGGGTGTTGATGATGCTAAGAAATTGTATTTTTCTATAAGTAAAACTCTGTTAAAGATTAGCTGCAATGTTTTGAGTTTGAACTGAGCCCTTTCTCCCCTGGGACGAGCTGCTGAGGTGCTGGGGCTTATGTTCTGGGCACAGGATTTGGGTGGTGCTATGTCTCCTATGCAGTATCAGTCTCTCCTGGCTTGCTGGGGAGTAGATGGTACATAAAGGATCTCATGGTGATGATGCACCAGAAGAGGTGAAGTTTTCTAGGGAGCTTAACACCCAAAGGGGAATGGGAGTGAGGTCTCAGAACCAGACATATTCTTAATTCTTAGGAAATATTTTGTTTTCCACTTTTTTCCTATGGTAGCTTTAAATTTTCAATGGAAAGTTGATTGCCTTGATGAAGATTTTTTTTATTTTTGAAAATCCAATTTTCCACTGAGGTTCTGTTTTGACAGAAAATATTCTCTTGGTACCACAAATACAAGCCATCAGTGGGATTATTATTTAACAGCAGGAAATATTTTTATCATTAGTGATGTACCCCAGCTCTCCCAGTGTCTCTGTTAATCTTTCAGATTACTTTATTAGGCATTAGCTCTGACAAACAGAAAAGATATTGAAGGACTTTCAGTACCCAAACAACCCATTCTAGCGAAAAGAAATAGAAAACTTGGGAAGCTTGGCATTAAAACTACGATGAGATCTTCTCCATTTGCTGTCAGCTATTTTATTAGCCATCAGGGCAGTAATACAGTATTATTGTTAAATAGCTTATCGTTAGCTACTTTTAAATATTTGTCTTTAGACTCAGCCGCGGATGACCCTTAAATCGCTCCTGAAGACGCTTATAAGCATGCCATCCCACTATCGCTACCTGTGCGTGAGCCACCTCTTCGGATGGATGGCTTTCCTGTCCAACATGCTCTTCTTCACAGATTTCATGGGACAGGTAAAAACATAAAGTGCTTTTGCTTTTCTTGTGGCATTTCATCCTCCATAGAAAAAAGGTGAGCACGTGTTATAAACTTGAAGAAATGACAGTGATGTCAGAGTAAGTTATATGTGGAGTGCCCAAACAAGAGTTCTGTGAAATAGCTAGTTGCTTTCAGGCCCCTGTTGCAAGCTAGGCTCTGTTGGCTTTCTGCGTTTGTAAGGGTTTTGTGCCTGTTTCACTGTTCAGAGCGAAGCTCTCGGGGTGACTCCAAACACAGCCCTTCTCTGCTCTGGCTTTGGGCATGGGCAGGTTGGGTGACTGAGGAATCACAGATGTTGCTCAGTCCCCACTTTTGGAGCTGTCCCCCCCAGCACCACTTGCCTGTGCCAGGCACTTCCTACAACAGCCTCGCTGGCCTCGGCCTCTGCAGATCTCTGCACTCATTGAGCTGCTTGGATCTGCAGCCCAAGGCTCCTGTTGCCTTGGTTGATTTGACTGTCCCTGTCATATCTGTTCAAACACTTCCCTGGACGAGTCTCTTCTGCCTTCACAGTACTCAAGCCCTCTCTCTGCCCAGGCAGTGAGATTGTAGGTCTTTTCCCAGTGATGCTCACTTATCACTTATGAGAACCCTTTCCTTCCTCCCTCTCTCCCTCCCTTCCCCAATCCTGTCCCTGCCACTTCCTGCTTTTCTGTGGTTTCCAATATTTCCTTGCCCTTTTTGTTTTCTCTCTAGGTAAGAGGGAGTTTTTGTTTCTTGCACAGAAATTTTAAAGAAAACTTTACTTTAAACTTAACAACAACTTTCAAAAAAACAACTTTAAAGAAAAAAAAGCTTGTTTTCCTGCAAAAGGAACTGAGTAAGAGACTAATTCTCAGAGTGCCTGGGTGGAAAAACAAGTGTGTGGGAGTAAGCCTGAAAGAAAGAAACAAAACATGAACAAAATAAATCAATTTCAGAATAAAAAAAGAAAGAAAGAAAAGAAAAGGAGAGAGAATCTAAGACAAGGAGGTAGGAGTGGAGCCAGGAGGATGGCCCAAGGATGAGACCCTGTGTTGGGGTGCCATGTAGCTCTAGTATGGAGATACTACACATGTGCAGCACATACCTGCCCTCTGTGATCTCTGTGGTCTCTCTCAGATTGTGTACAAGGGCAGTCCCTACGTGCCTCGCAACTCCACCCTTTACCTTGCCTATGAAAGAGGAGTGGAAGTTGGATGCTGGGGGCTGTGCATTAATGCAGTTTCTTCATCACTCTATTCTTGTAAGTACTCAGAAATGCAATCTGGCATTTTTTTCACATTAAATCTTAAATGTTGTGTTATTATTGGTACAAAACCTATCTCTTAATAACTCCTGACCAGACCTCATGATGTGGGTCATTTTGGGAGAAAGGCACTGCTCTATATGGGGCCTGACTGAGCATTGAAAGTCATCCTAAACTTAAATACTCAAGTAAAATGGATGCTGTGAGCATATTCTAAGATGCTGTTTATATAGCAGTCATGTAACTGTAGGTCCTCAGAAGGTCACTCTAATGCTTCTCCCTATCTGCCTTCTTCCCTCACAGAATAACTTTTTCACAATGCAGTAGAATTTCTTGCCAAAAACATGAACTTTGCTCTGTAGACTTGCATGTCAACATGCCAGCCCAGTTCCCCAACTAAATCTTAACATACTTCTTATGCAGGGTTAAAAAATCGTTTGCTACCCAAAAAATTAAATTAGTGACATTTTTGGGGATGAATCGAGTATCTAAAAGAGGCTTGATGGAAATATTTTCTTCTTTGGATCTTAAATGTAGGTATTTGTGTAGCAGCCCCCTCAGCTCAGTGAGGCGATATTGCCAAAAGCTTGTGTTATAAGCAGTCAGGGCAGCCCAGCAAGGGCAGTTCTTACAGGATACCTGTTAACTAATTCTCCTCTGGATTTGCTTAACTCACAATGAGAGTACTCCCAGAGAGGGGAATGTCAGGAAAAAGAATGTCTGCTGCAAGTTTATCCTCACAATAACTTGAAGCAATTTCCAAAAGCTATAAGATTTTTTTCTTCATTGCATCTTACAAAGGGAAGCCTTTTACACTTCTCATCACTGTTTTCCATTCCATTTTGCAGACTTGCAGAAAGCCCTTCTGCCATATATAGGATTAAAGGGACTTTATTTCATTGGATACCTACTTTTTGGATTAGGTACTGGCTTAATTGGCTTGTTTCCCAACTATTCCACCCTGGCTCTATGCTCCCTCTTTGGTGTCATGTCCAGCACACTGTACACAGTGCCATTCCACCTCATTGCAGAGTATCATCAGGAAGAAGAGGTGAGTTCAAGGCCTAAGGAAGGGTAAATTCATATCTGGCAAGGTCTGTTCAATCTGTTTGTGGGGAAAAAATGGATGGAACTGGAGGAAAGATGTTAGTAATAATTACAAACTATTTATGGTGATACAGATGCTATAAGAAAAAAAATTCTGACCGAGACCACTTCAGGACTTTAACATTTTAAGATGGGTTGTAGCTCTATAGTACTTTTTTGCTAAGATTCCATTCCAAATTCTCCAAATTCAGTCATGCATTACAACAAACTATTATTTATCATCACAATTGAAACAAAGGTGATTCCAGTACGTGTTCAGGCAGTGCACAGACAA
This sequence comes from Tinamus guttatus, assembly GCF_000705375.1. The sequence goes on along the minus strand of NW_010588257.1, from coordinate 15,951 downwards.
CAGGGCTTCAGATGGGGCTATAAGTGAGGCCATTCTGGGAATCAAATCTAAACCCCTAGTTTGTATACAGCCATGTGAGTACATCTTTGTTTCTAAAAGCAAAAGGATGTACTGGGGCTCAAACTGAGGAACTCTGCCAAACATGGGTTCAGGGAGGCTTAACCTGTTCATATTAGTGTAGACTTGACTTTTGAGTCAAGATAAAACTTTTGAGGGCAAGATAGAAAAAATAGAGAGGAAAATCATGCCTTCATCTGCACATTCATGTACTTATGCATAGAACTACTGGCACATAGGGACACTGGGCAGAGCCCAGCAAAACACTTAAAAAAAAAAAAAAAAAAAAAAACTACTGTATTTTAAATTTTGAAATACCTCAGATGAAATGACATTATTGACCATATTATTCCCAAACAAAAAGTAGGCAAAGTATTTTCGACCAGTGCACATTCTACCAAAACCATGCGCTGGGTTTTAAAATACTGGCCTCTCAATTCCTTTGTGTGCTGCTGCTCCCTAGGATCCAAATTCAGTTTTGTGTACTGGATTTGGAAGACACTAACTGTTTTCTCCAGTACTTCTGACCTTTGTGTGTTAGCATCTCAAATACAATGTAACAAGGTCATGGGAAAAGCAAAACAACTGAGAGCATTCAGATACCAGGAGATAGCTGCTCATCTACCATATAGCACAGAAGCTCTATTACAACACATACAATAGCCTATGCAACAAGAACTATAAATATGTAAACTATCAAATAATTTCACAACAAAATCAGAATAATTCTTTCTTGGAAGAGTTGCTTATGCATAATAAATAAAGCCTGTTGATCTGCTATGATATCCCTGGAATATCATTAGTTGATAATAGATTTCTGTAATGTAGAATCCTAGTCTGGGCACTGCTTTCAAATCATTTTTTTTTCAGCCATGAAACCATTATGTTAAGATGTTAGTAATTAACTGATTTTTGAGCTTTGAAGCATGACTTCAGAGCACAGTGCTCAATGAAAAGCAGATCTGGTCTGTATGTGTGTGCACGACACTTCTTACCCTGCCATCCCCCTGGACTCTCCTTTAAGCACGTGAGAGTTGGAGCTAAAGTATCCTTGAGGGGTATTCTGTGCTGTGAAAAACTCTCTCCTTGTGTCAGAGCTCAAATAGGTTTTTCCTTGACATTTGTGTCTATTTCTTACCATGTTTCTTTTCTTCCCCCAAGAGAAAGGATGGAGAGAAGCAAGGTGGGTGGGAGAAATGGGACAAAAATGGGACAAATTTGAGGGAAGCCTGGAAAGCTCACTGTTGCTTGTAAAGGCTTTAAATGTAACCTCAGGGACTGGCAGAAAAACAAAGATGGGAAATAGAGACCTGTTGTCCTTGCCTTGCTGTTCCTGGGCCTCATGATGGGGGCTGCCCTTAGGCATTGTCTGAGAGCTGCCAGTCAGCGTTCATGTCAGACTGCAGTTTGATTTGTGCTCATTTGCAGAACCCGAAGCTGCAGGATGGAGAGCAACCTGGCACACATGGGCGTGGGAAGGGCATTGACTGAGCCGCCCTCACTTGCATGGTGCAGCTGGCCCAGATCATTCTTGGTGTGGGCCTCGGCCTCCTGGTTAGTGTTGCTGGCAGCACGGTCACGGTGATTTCGGCATCCACCGTGGCACTGATTGGCTGCTGCTTCGTTGCCTTTTGTGTTCGATATGTGGGGTAAGCCACAGGGGAGCGTTTTCTTTCTGGTTCAGGAGCACTGGTGCTGGTGCCATGCTGAGGTTGCTGGCACGTCCTCTTCTTTTACCTCCTTGGAATGGTTGCAATTCCAGAGTGTTTCTTGTCCATAAAGTGAAGGCTCTTGGTAAAGCTGTCAGCCTAATGCATCAAATGGAAAGTTTCTCTATTTTGTCTACTTTATTACCTCCTTCATACTAAGACCAGTGTATTAACATGCTATTGCACATTATGGCTTGTATGCCCATGGTGTCCTGATACCCTACATGAGTAGTCATTGAGATATTTCTCATTTGCAATTTGTGGAAGTTAATAAATGAAGTAATAAATTGAAGAAGTAATAAAAATGGGCAGAGTGAGGATGAAAGCTGTGGCTTATATTATTTTTAAAATATCTTAAAAGTTTGGACCATTCCCTTTAGTAGACAAAAGTTGCAAGAGGATCGAACAAATGTCAAAATCTCTAGTGCTGTGAGGTTATGATTAACAGTTTTATTAAATGGGATCAGTTACCTCCCAGCTGCCATCAGAAGCAAATTTGGGTATGATTGGATTTTAAAAAGATTGAAGGCTACTGCTTCAAAGCATAACCCATTACAGTAAAGTAATTCTTTTACAGTGCATTCTGCTGCTTATGTATAAATTAAATGAAAATACCTGCCAAGCTTGTCATAAAAGTCTGCCTAAAGTCACTCTGCAAATCCCTGTTCAGGTACCTAAACAATCAGGCTACAGGAAGCAGCTACAATTTCTTCATTCTTAAAAAGTCTGGCCATTTGACCTCAATATTTCAGTTAGAAGAATAATCTAGGTCAAAATAAAACCTTTATGAATGTTTGTAAGTCACTCAAATCTTCACACTGGATATCACAGTATATACCTTAATTAATGTACTTTCTCTGTTTTCTCTATATTCCTGCATGTGTCTAGCTTTGAGTGAAATATTTTTTGCTCTCTACAGAATATTGTAAATTAATTCAGTTCTGAAAAGCATTATCATGAATTGTTTTACAGACCTCTAACCAATACAGTAAATGCTAAAGTCAAATTATTTGTATTTAAGTGAATATGGAGCTTCATTCTTGTTGTTATAATATCCCCAGAGCTTCATAGGTCCTGCGTTTGTGAAGGTGAAATTGTGTATTTATGCTGTGCATCTTCCATCCTGAAAATTTTCAAATCCATTTACTATGTTATGTGCTAAGCTGCATGTAGCCATCTGCTAATACAGGATTATTAGTGAACAGAGACAGATTGTTGCCAGATACATTTCCCTCGTTGCACATGTTCAGTCAAGGCTGTTCAATCATCCTCACTGTTGAGTAGCCCTGCATGAATGTACAACAGTACTTATAAATGGTTCATTTGGGCTTGAGGATGTCTCTGCACAGGTGCACCAACTTCATCCTCTTGTTTCGTAGAATCATAGAATCATTAAGGTTGGAAGGGACCTTTAGAGATCATCTAGTCCAACTCCCCTGTTTTTGTGTTTGAAGTGAATGGTGAATCATTTAGTCTCAGGAAAAACAAAAACAACAACAACAACAAAAAAGGTCTCCTTTAGAGTAAACTCTTATAACTCTTATAACAAGGCCATGGAAGGCTCATCTGCCTTTCTATGTTCATGACTGTGCCTCCCTGTATGCCCAGGACAGGGCTCAATGCATGGCAGATGTTGCCTTTCTCCATAGCTCCTTCCTTCCTCCCTCCCTCCCTGTGAAAAGGCCATGGTGCACTTGGCTCTTTTCATTTTGTGGCTCTTCATTAGTCCTTCTCGTTGTATTCCTGGAAGTGAAAAGCTTGCAAAAGCGAGCCCCTATCTGGACGGTGCTCAAAATACATTGTAGAGATGCTGGGATGGCCTGGAGCACAAGGGCCTCAACTGGGATACACAAGCGAACCCAAAAAATGTGGGACAAACGTCTCATTGCCATCATCATTGGGGGGTTGGACTAGATGACCTCTAAAGGTCCCTTCCAACCTTAAGCATTCTATGATCGCTAACTCAGTTACTCGCCTTAACTCAGCAGTATCTCACAAGAGGAGAAATTTTTTAAGGGAACAGTAGGATAACTAAGGATAAAACTCTAATGATAATGTGAGGCCGTGGAAAAGAACCTTGCAATGTTTGCCTATCTCTTTGTCAATGCTTTCTTTAAGGCTTAATGACATCAAAGCATGAAAATTTAGATGGTCTGCACTGTCTGTCTTCTGTTACACACAGAACAAGCTGGCATTGATCCAGACCCGTGGCCTGACTGTAGATCTGTAGCAACGGAACACTAAGTGTGATCATGCAAAGAGAAGGTAGATGTGAGCGTCATTTATCAATAGTTCTGTTTAGAAATCTGTTCAGAGGTGGCCTTTTCAAGGGATCAGGTTATCATCTTTCTCATGATCCTTCCTTTTAAAATTAAATGCACACTATAGTATAAGGAACAAAATAGATTTCCTTTTTCTTTGGAAGAATCCCTATAAAAGCCAGCTATCTTTCTTTCTAAGACTTCAAAATAATATTCAGCCTCATGGGTCCTTCTCAAAAATAGCAGTAGACAAAAAACTAAGCAGAAAATGGAGGGGAAAAAAAAAGGTTAAAAGGTTTAAACAGAAGAATTATGATGGTGCTCATTCTGAGACCATATTTCAGATGTTGATTCCGAGTATATTTCAAATGCCAGTGAAAGCTTTTTAAAATGTTACTTACTTTCTCCCTTCTCAGGAATTTGTATTTCTAACAGCGCTAGAGGCATTGAAGAATTGCACTGTGGTTCTACTGATTAAAAAAATCTGTTTTCTGTACTAAATTAATGAGTTTAGACCTTGGATCAAATTACCAATATGATCAGTTATTGCACTTATCAGCTTTTATTATCAGCTTTTATTAAGATGTTGTGAGTGCCAAAGTTAGGACACTGACTCTAAGCTTTCTCATCTAGTTTTGCTGTAATATACATAGAAAATCAGTGGTGCATTTAGGCAAATGGATAAATTTAGTTGAAAAGAGGAGACATTTTGAGATAATCACAGCTCCCTCCCATTTCAACAGAGCTGGTAACAGCTGAAGGAAACAAAGCAGGAAACAAGTGAGCTGTCTGATCTTCCTGATACTTTCTTTTTTTCTTAGGAATACACATCATTTGTTCCCCTTTAACAAACTGGCCTGTCATACAAGTAGAAGATTCAGGAAATTTTTGTTCTCTTGTTTAAAGTATTTGCAGTGTTGTTAATGTCACAGTTGTTTTTTTCCAATTTTCATTCTGTATCTCTTTCGGCAATCTCATTAGCTTTCTTTGTTTCCTTGAAAACACGCAATTCAAATGGTTTGTGGGAGACACTTCAAGATAAAACTGCATTAGTCAGATGAATCACAAATGTCTCTTGCCTTGGCAGAACTCTCAGTGATAGGATTGGTGCCTGCAAATCATTACGAGTCCCTGCAACAGGTCAAAAGAAAGGGAGAAATTGGTGTAACTAAGAGATGTGCCAGTGACAGCATTGGGTATTTCTAAACCGTAGATGGATTGCTCCATGGAGGAATAGGGTGGAAGCACTAGATGTAAAATTTCCTCAAATATTTTTTTGTCATTATAAAGCTATAAAGATATGTATCTATAAAATAAACTCTTTCCCTCTAAGTTTCCAGCATTCATTTCTCATTTTCTAGCTACTGCTGCAAACACTTGGGGCTGCTTGTCAAGACTATAAATTGTCAAAAACGCTTCTCAATTCTGTGATGCCCTCCACAGCACACTCAGATCCATACATTGTTTGTTTAGTTACAAAAGGTCGCATTGCCATTAAGATCCCTTTTGAAAAGGAGTGTATTAGTTCCCCATGTATTAATTTTTACCTGTGTGTTAGTGATGTTGCCTTTACATCATGCAGAGATATCAAACCATAGTATTGCTTGCATGTCCTGCATGTGCACTTGCAAAGGAGGCAAATAAAAGTACAGTGCTCTCCACTCTTGATTGCCTGAGGAAAGCAGATCCTGCCTGTCACTTTTAAGCAGAGATCTGCTGCCTTTTCTAGAAAACGGATGTTTTTTTTTGAGGCGAGAGGGTGCCTGTTCTTCTAGGGAGAGGGACTGGTGACTCAGCAAGGATGGAGCAATTCCTTCTGCGAAGGCCGGGTGCTTGTTTGCCCCCCGGTGGTCAGTGACATTATCGCACTTCTCCAGAGCCTTAGTAGCCTTTCCTTGCGAGGCTTCCTAACACGAGGACTCTCCTTCCCATCTTCCTTCCAAGTTTCTTTGCAGTGATGCTGAATTGCAGTTCAGTCCCCTTGTCCTGTATCTGAACAACAAATCCGAGTTCGCTTGCAGCAACCTCCGCCCCAGCTACGTGACGCCGATGGTGACACTGATGCTTGCGTGGCCCTCAGAGCCACCGAGGACATGAGTTGTGTCTGACCCTTCAGCCTGAGCGGCAGCCGTGCAGAGTGGATCACGGCCAGAGCTGGGATACAGACCTGCTGTGCAGCTGCCCCTTGTTTGGTCTGCACCGAAGCTTTTGTTGCTTTGGTTCCCTGCAGATCAGG
>NW_010588255.1:450233-469915 GCF_000705375.1 Tinamus guttatus | reverse complement strand
GCCCCAGAGCCCAGGGCTGCCGGGCTGGTCCCGCTCGGAGCATCCGCTCGGGAGCATCCCCGAGCCTGGGGAACTCGGAGCACCCGGTGTCCCACACAGGCACTGCCACGGCCAGTGGGACAGGGGCAGGTGGAGGCTGGCAGCAGCGGCTCCTTTCTGCATTGGAAGTTACCCACCACTGTGTCTATTTTTTTTTCTTTCTTAAATAAAAGAATAGAAAAGAAAAAAAATCAAGAAAACAGAAAGCCAAACCAAAAGGCATCGCAGCACTGTGACGGGCTGTATCACTTTGTCACCTTGCCTGGATGCTCCAAGCAGGCTCGGTGGTGGCCCTGGGGACGGCTGGGGAGCGAGGAGAGGCCGGGTGCAGCTCAGAGCACCCCCGGACCGGGCACTGCCCAGGGCTCCGCGGGCACCGCTGGCTCCGGCCCTGCATGAGCGCGCGCGTGGCCTCGGCACCGTCCGAGCCCTTGGGGTTTGGATCCAGGATCCTCCTTTTCCCTCTTGGAAACTGAGGCCGAGGGGCGTCTGTGCCACCTCGTGCGCTGTCCCCATGCCTCAGTTTCCCTCGTTGGAAAGCGGCTGCCCGTGGCGCTCTGTGATGATGTGACAGGCTCTTTAAAGGGTTTATCACTTTCAAGCTATAAGAATTTCTCCCCCAGCAGCCTTAAAACTTACTGGTTAGCTCTATGCTGATTTGATATATACATATACATATATACATATATATATATGGGGGAATTGAGATATGCGCAAAGACCAGTTACATTTTACTGCGTCCTGTTATCTGAAGGACCCAGGTACAACTGAACGAGCCACTGATCTAATAATAATTCTGAGCAGTAAAATTAATACAGCCAAATTCCCTTCATGGAACTTCTAAACCTCATCATTAAATTAACATATATGAATATTTGTTAAAAAGAGAAAAAGAAAAGGAGGGGGAAAGTTAAGAAGAGTGTATAATAAAATTTTATAATTGTAATAAGATATGCCAGTACCGACTCCTGGTTCCTGAGCATGTCCCGGGGCTGCCCTGGCCCGTAGTGGGGTCGACCGGTGGCTGGGAGATGTGGGGGTCCATGCAGGAACTTCCCCCGGCTGAGTCTCCATCAGGTTTTGCCCTCCCTTTTCCTTTTCCTTTTCCTTTTCCTTTTCCTTTTCCTTTTCCTTTTCCTTTTCCTTTTCCCATACGATGTTTTCCATCCCCTCCCAGCGCGGCGCTGGCTGCTCTCCCACTGCCTTCTCCAGGGGCTGCAGCCAGGCCCAGGATGTGACACGGAGCATCAGCAGCAGTTTTCCAGCCCATCAGTTCCCATTTCAGCTGATAGATGAAGTTGAGGGCTCCAAGCGCCCTTGGGGAACCAGTGCGGACGTGGCGGGGAATTGGAGCCGCTCGCAAGGGCTGACGCCGGCTCCGCTCCCGCCGGGGCCGCGCGGCTGCCGGCAGATCCGGCACCGGGACACCGGCCCTGCTGGTGCGGATGCGGCAAAGGGGGCCAGATTCCCCAGGAGGGAGGAGATGGAGGGGCTTCGCTTTGGAAAGATGAGAGCAGAAGCTTCTCCGCATCCATATAACTACCCATTCATCTCTATACAAATATGTGTGTATATGTATGCAAATATATACACACATATAGCTAGAACTATGTAAATGCATATATATGTGTGTGTGAGACTTTACATGGGAATGCTCTTTAAGGATTAATGCAAAAGAGCCTGCACAGGAGCATATATGTGGTTTTTTTGTGTGTATTTATACATACAAACACACAGGTATTTGCCCCTGAGCAACAGCCTTAACAGCAATCCTTAAAAATGCACCCCTGGGCATTGGAAACACAAGGCCAAATAGTTTATTTGGGCTCCTAACTCCTCCTAGGTTCCTCAGGGAGGAAACTGAGCAATTGTAGGGAGCAAACCCCAGGCAGATGAGGTGGGTTTTGCACTGATATGGCAAAGCTCCTGCTTGGGACACTGGCCCCAGCTTGCAGGATGCCCACATCCCTCCGGACCCGCTAGGGAGCCCGCAGCTAGTCCTGGGGACTGGCATCCTCCCTCCCGTTTTCCTTCTGCTGCGGTAAAAGAAAACCTCTGTTCCTACAACAGCCGAAAGTCACTTAAGGAAAAAGAAAGGGGAAAAAATAATTAAAAAGAAGCCTCTATTTCACCTCCCCTCTTGCTGTGCCCTCTGTTTATTCTACGCTGCCTCTTTGCTGTTTAGCGCTTTACTATCTGCTCCCAGCAGGCAGGGACAAATTTGCATTTTAATGCGGTGTTGTGAGGCTACACAAAACACCTGTGACTCGGCACAGCCTGCGGATGCAGCTCCCGTCTCCTTATTCATCAGCTCACGCCGTTGTCTTTTAAACAGATGCCTGGTTCACCCCCCCCTCCCCATGCTGCCACCTTCTTGTGAACTTAATATTTCGCTTTAAAAAATGGATACACTAATTAAAAAAAAAAAATCAAACCTCATAAAGCTTCCACCTCCCCCCAGTAAGAAAAAGTGAGAATGGGCACGGAAGGAGGAAAAGAAACAGGAACATACCCCTGCCAGCCGCAGGAGGCAGCAGGCCTGGCGCCAGGGTGAGGGGCTGCTGCTGGGTCCTGCACTTCCCAGGCATGGCAGAGGTTTATCTGCCGGGAATGGGAGCAAGAGGCGTCTCTCCAAATGGATGTTTTTTTTGCTCTGTTTCTCTGGGGACGTTTAATTAAAGCCGGACCACTGCATTGCTGCCTCTCTTCGCTCCTGACATTAACAGTGCAGGATTTGCACGGCCGCTGGGATCATTTTGTTGGAAACGGCACTGTTATCTCTGGGGTCCGTCAGCTGCGGTTTTGCCCAGCTCAGCAAAAGGAGGGATGAGGCTCAGCCTGGGGCTGGGAGAGCTGTGGCGACTGCTCTGAATCTCGCAGGGCTCTGCACTGTTTTAGTGGTGGAGGAGGGAGACTTCACTGGAAAAAAAGGAGCGATGCCGAGGCCCAGGCACTCCCTGGTGAAGTCTGCTTCAGATAGGGCAGCAGCAGGGAGAAACTTGGAATCCCCTTTACAAGGGTTTAGTTCCAGAAAAAACAAGGGGAAATGTCCAGGGATGAGGCACTCTGGAGCCTTGCTGTGAGTTTCCCAGCATTTTGTAGGAATTTTCTGGGACTTTCTGGGGACTGCAGGGTCTGGAGCCAGTCTGAGGCTCCTCAATCTGGAACCTGTCTAGGACATTTGCTGCTTTCCAGGAACCCCCTGATCCTTTCTAGGAACTCCAGGGCCTTTTGGGGAATATCCTTGTGCTTTCTAGGAATTTCCCGCAGCTTTCTCCAAGTTCCAGACTCTAGAGCTGGTTTCCAACACTTGGATGCCAATGTTGAATAACAAACTTGAGCAAATCAATAGCTAAGCGGTGCTTCAAAGCCCTGCAATGGCACAAGACAATGGGAGACAACTTGGGGCACAAAAAAATTGATTGGCACCTAGGGAAAAAGTTTTAATTTTCCAAGGAATAGCCAGAGCATTGCTCCTGCGGGAACACCCCGAGTGTGAGCAGCAGCAGCTCAGCCGAAGCGCCTCATTCAGAAAATTGCCTGACCTGCATTTGCAGATGTCAGGAAGAGGGGAATCCATCACTCCTTGGGCCTGTCTGCTCCCCTGGCAAACTGCCCTGGCACGTAATAAATTGCACCTAATTTCTCATTTGAATTGCTCTTGCTTCACGTTGCCGGCAGCGGCTCTCATCACGTCTTTGGGAGGTGGAATTTGCCCCCAGTTCCTGCTTCTGCTTCCCATGAAAAGGCAAAGTGCAGCACGTCCCTTCTGTCCCCCACTGGCAGTGATTGCTCCCAGCCTGCAGATCTTCCCCAAACATCTTCTCTGCCTTTCTTTGCTGCTTTCCCAGCATTTTGGAATCCCTGCTGCAGGTATTTGCAGCCCGGCAGGGGGGCCTCCGGTGCCGCCTATTTCGAGCGCTCCTCCTCTCCTCTCCTCTCCTCTCCTCTCCTCTCCTCTCCTCTCCTCTCCTCTCCTCTCCTCTCCTCTCCTCTCCTCTCCTCTCCTCTCCTTTCTCCTCCTTTGCGCTCTGTGATCCATCTTTGCTGCTTCCCAGGAGCAATCCCTTCACCCCCCTTTATCTCAAGTCTCACTTTTTGTTCCACGGGCCCAGCCCTCTCTATGTCTTTGCATTTACATGTGCACTTAATACCCACCTCTGAGGATCATCTGCTTACTGAAAATCAGACCCAGGGGGACCCATTGCACCATGAAAAGAAGCCCCATCATGGAAATGCTCCTCCAAAGCTTTATTAGCCCCCAAATCTTTGTTTCTGACCTACCTCCTCCCAGCAGCCCCAGCTCAAACTGGCTTTTGAACCAGACTGGGGGACATGGAAGCTTTGGGATATGTCCTTGGCCTCTTTTGAAGTCCGTGACTTTCCCAAGAGGCAGAGCATAGGATGAGGTGACGCAGCAGAAACCTGGGGACAGAGAGTGATGGGACCGTCCCCGCTGCAGCCCCCAGGACATTCCTGGGAAAGCATCATCTGCCCGTGACCCGGTGCCCGCCGAGGGGGCAGCTCTCCCCTCTCTGGACTCCCATCTCTGCCAGCCCAACTGCTGCTTCTGCTCCTCGACATCCCGAGGTGACGTTGAGGCCTGCGTTAAACTGCCCTGGTAACGTTTCAGCGATATTATCAACATGTCATTACGAGAGATAGATCCGTTTGAATCACAGCTGCATTTTAAACAAGCTTCATTGCTTCCCGTAATGCAAAACATTCCTTTTGGTTTCACTGAATCAGCACGGGGTGCGATCATTTCCCTGCCGTTAATTCCTGCCGCCCGCCAGCCTGGATGGACCCGGGCTAGGGGTGTCCTGCTCCGTGAGGAAACGCACCCAGCGTGTTCCATCACATACGGCCCCGGCCACGGCTTGTTCATTATCCCCTGGGAAACACGGTGCTGATGGGCTAGTTGTGGATTGAAACGCAGGGCTATAAATCAGGACCAAGGTGTGGTGGTGTTTTTTTTTCCAGCAGATTGACTCAAAACACTCATTTAGCCCATTTCCCTATACTCAACAGCCAGAGAATTTAACCTGCTGCACTACTGGTTTTCGATCCTAATGAACCTGTGTCAAGGGCAATCTCCATCCTTTCACGAACAGCAGTGGATAAATCACCCCGACCGAAGCAATCAGTCAAACTGAGGCATGTGCCTCATTTGGCAGAGCCAGGTGGGGACCGCCGAGCTCTCAGAGCCAACCTTTGGTGCCTGATGCCAACCTGTTAAAACGGGAAAAAAATCGGCAGTGTTCAGGTCCTGGCAATGCAGGTGGTAGGAACAGCTAGAGGGGCTGGCAACCAGCGGGGCAAATGGGTCCTCTAGGTTCAAAGAAAGTCTCTTGGACATCCCCAAGGCTCCTTGCAAGTTGCCTCTGCTCATCCTGGGACACACTCCAAGGGCTTTGGTGGGCATCCTTGGAAAGGACCTTGGCCCTTTCACTGGTGGCAAAGCCTTGCAGGCACAGACCAGCTCTAGAGCCCGCCCTGATGCCTCTGGACATCATTGCTACCACATCACGATCTCACGAAAAGGGCTCTGGTTTCAGAGCCTCAGCCTGTCAAGGTCCCCAGCAGAATCGCTTCATCCATTGCTCCGTGCCTCAGTTTACCTTGACCCCAATATGTCTTTCTCCTACCAGGATGCTGGGGGACTGTGCCTCAGTGGTGGCTCAGGGCTGCGGCCCCAGGTGCAGCCTTCAGTGCTAATTAATTAATCAGGTACTTAAAATGTCAGCTTGAGCATCCGTGACCATGCAGTGTGGCACAGTTCTGGGTTGGGGCCATCAGACCCGTGTAGGAGGTTTCCTTCTGCCTCTTCAGTAGGATTTTTCCCATGGGATGGCTCCGGGGCAACCTCCTACACCCACTGTTGGTGCTGCCCCTGCCTCCTGTCCCCGCTGCCTTTGGTGCCCTCGCATGGCCTCAATGGGACTAATTCTTTCCAGTTCTGTCCCTTGTAAGATGCCTTTTAGGAGGGTTCAAACTGCTGCCAATGATGGAAATCCTGCATGGGCCCCAACCTGTGCACGGCCCCAGCTCCGGCGCTGCTGGGTTTGCTCACCAGGGCACCGACGTCCCCGCATGCCGGGACGCGCTTGTCCCCCGCATCCCTGCAGCACCCGTCCCTTTCGGCTCCTCACGGTACCCTGGGGGCTGCACAGAGGCACCGGGGGCAGCAGAGCTCAAAATAACAACCGCAAATCCAATTATCCGAGGGTTAAGCACTCCAAAAATGGAAACGGAGGGTCCAAACTGCTGAGCCAGCACCGGCCGGGCACCAATCAATGCCCTGGAAATGATTACGCTTGTTCTCGGGAGCCTGGTTCTTTCTGTTTCGATAGTGAAATACATTCCGGCTGGCGGGTCCCCGCTGAGCAGATTAATAAACACCGGCTCAGTTTATGCCTCGGGGTGGTGGCCGCGCGTGCAGGTGTTGTCTTCCCCGTACTTCTTGCTTCAACTGTGAAACCAGAGGAGGAATAATCGCTGCTTGCTGATATTGAACGATCCTGGGATTACCTGGTAAACGAGGAGTATTCTCATTCTCAGCAAACACAGCTGCATTCAGATTGGTATAATCCAATCGTTGGTTTATGGACTGAGAGGCCTCCGGGGAATGCCAGAGCTTCAGCGCATGGTCCCAAGTGCTGGATTCTGCAACTGGATTGAGGCAAATGATGACCAAAATCACCCCGACAGCTGTATCAACCACATGGAGGGACCAACAGCACAGAGCTGCCAGCATCTTGCCCCTGCAGAGCCCAAAATGCCCCCCAAAATGGTCCAGAGCAGCTCCAAGTGACACGAGGCCAGGTCAGGGAGTGCTGCAGCAGGGCCACCTCCCCTGGGGACAAGGGAGGCTGATCTTCCCTACATACCCATTCATTTTCCCTCAAATTCCTAGTGCCTGCTCCCAGTTAAGACTGTAGCCACTGTATTCAAGCTGACCAACCCCTTCCAAAACTACTAAAAACAGAGGCAGCCCGATTGGGAGTCAGCATGTTCCCCTAAATTGCCTCTCCCCTCTCCAAATGACTACAAGAGCCTGTAAAATGCAGGTTGTTTCAGTGGATTAGGCTCAGAAAATGTTGTCAAATAAGTAAGCAGGGAAAAAGTGCCCAAGTCTAAATGCAGACAGAAGTGACAGTGGAAGAAAAGAGTATCTTAATGGGCATCTTGTTCCCAGCTGCTCAAAAAGTCCTTCTGCAGCTTTGGAAGGATTCCTCACTGCTCACCATCAATCACTGGATGCAGTTCATGTTGGTGACATTCAAATCTAAACGGGTAAATGTTTCCAAGTGGATAAAGTGATGCAGAAAACAGATTTGGAGGTGCTCGGAGCGGAAAGCGGGCCAAGCAAAAGCTCCCTGGTGGGAGGGAGTCGTATAGGGTGGAACAGACCGAGGAGCTTCCCTGTCCAAAGGAGTTTCGCTGTTGTCTCCCATCGGCCAGACATCCTCCTTGTTCTCATCCCATAGGGCATTCCCATCTCATCCCGCAGCAGCTGCCGAGGGGAGCCAGGCTGGGGCTGCTCCCGACTCTGCTCCCTGGGTCCTGTTGGATGCTGCCAACCCCCTATTTGCTGCCTAAATAAGCACTAATATCCAGCAGCTCCAATGAGGCTTTTCATTAGAGCTCCCAGACGGCCGTTTAATTCCAGCTTAATAGGACACATACTGTAGCATTAGATAAATAGATAGCACTGGCCATTGGGAGGGACGTGTGCTGCCGGGAGGCAGCCAGAGGGAGATGCTCCATAGATGTTTTGGGGACAACGGGATTTTTTGCCCTGTGCCCTGGAGTTTGTGCCCTGTGCAAAGCCCTGTACCAGCTGCTTGGCTTCATTCCCACTTTGCTTGAGCTCCTTTGTGTCTAAAACACCAAGATTCTCCAGGAGGGAAAGAAAAAGAACAATCAAAGAAACAAACCACACTGAAAGATAAAAATATTTCCTTTGATGTGTTTTCTTGGCTTGCAATAAGGTGCTTCAACTTTTGATCCAAAGTTTCTTTGCCCCTGACACGTCCTTTGATTGCATCTGTTTACAGTTTGCCTTAAAAAGTTGGAAACCAACCCCAGCCCTTTACATTTTGATTGGAACAGAGCGTAAACACAGATGATGTCTCTGGGAAACGATTTTTTTTTCCTGATCTGCTCCAGAACTGAGAAGGAGAAAACCCCCGAATAAAATCTGTTGTTGGCACAGCTGAGAAGGAGACACTGAGAACGTGGAGGTCTCCGGGTGGGTTTTGGCCTCGGCGCAGCTATAGCACCAGCTACAGCTGCCGAACAAGATCCCAGGGAAGTGCAGGGCCATGGACACGTGGACTGGGGTTGGGGCAGGGGGGTGACTCAGTCGTGGCTCATCATAAAATAAGACTGGCATGGATTTATCTTTTTTCTCCCCAATCAGCTCCCCTTGTGAACAAGGGGACAGCAGGGACCCATGCCAGCGTGGGGTCCCTGCCCTGCTGCCAGCCAGGGACGAACCGGCTCCTAACGGGGAGGAAATGTGTCACTCTGTGTCACAGCCGTTCTGGGGGCCACCAAAGGCCCTCGGCAAGCAGCTTCAGAGGGTTCCCCAAAAATATTCACAACCTCCACTATTGTTTTAGGAAATCTAAGCAAAGCCCAGAAAACTGCACGAACTGCTGTGTATGTTGGTGCCTCTGTTAGCTCCTCTAACCCTCTTATTAGTCTCTGGAGTTGCCTAAATGGGAGCCCACCAGCCCCATTCCTGGCCCAAAGGCAAAAGTTGTCACAGGAGAAATGTTGGTGCTGAACTGGAGATACAAGAGACAAGCCAGAGCTTTCCAAGCAGCAGAAGATGAGAAGAAACAACTTCAGAACCCCTTTTTTTCCCTAAAAAAAAAATCTCACCCTTTTCCTCTTTAGACTGGAAAAAACTGATCCGGTCACACCAGACTGCACTGATTTACCTAGATTAAGAGACGGCACCTTGTGAATGTACTGAGGGGACAAGCACCCTCCTTGCATTTCTCTGCCCTCTATACAGTAGTTCCAACTCTTTTGGAAAGCAGCTATTGAATCAAAGTAAGCACAGCAAGATCTCTGCCCTAAATGATCATTTCCCTATTAGTTTGTCTTTAAAAGCATCTTTACTGTAGATTTCAGGTATCTGTTTTATATCTGATTTTATTACTTTCTATACTCACCATAGTCAGAAATGTTTCAAGCCACTACAGCACACATTTGCCATGTCATCTCTGTATTATATTATATTTTTACTTTGGCTTTGTGGCCTTCCTTGTACGCAGATTAAAGTGATAAGTAGAGATCTTCTCACCTGGTAGCGTGGAAGCTTCGTCTGTCTGGGGCAGCT
Source organism: Tinamus guttatus (assembly GCF_000705375.1). The sequence goes on along the minus strand of NW_010588255.1, from coordinate 460,521 downwards.
TCTCCGACCTCTTGTGACTTCCTCACCAACAGCTACAGTCAAAAAGATGTTGGTAACTTAAAAGCCATGTTTTAATATCCCACAGAAGTGGATTTCTATTGCAAAGGTTCCAGAAATGCTTTCCTCGTGTCTTAGGGAGAGCTATTTTTCTAACCCTGAGAATCTTTATTATTGGGAATTTATAAAGTTACTGGAAAATTACTGCTAGAAAATACTACAAGCCAGAGCACATGGCACTGGGATGTTTTCTCATTCTTCCCTATGGCTGTGAAAGTAGCCTTCCGCCTAACAACCGCAGGGAATGCTTTGTTTCGTGGATCATTGATGCAGAGATAGAAATCTCAGCCCAATTACAGATGCATTTTCCTTTTCCCTTCTTCAAAAACTTGGTATATCACAAAAAGGTACTTTCCCCAATCTCAAGGCACAGTTATGGCAGCAAGTACAAATCCAGGGAGACTTTCAGCTACTGAAAGAGGTAGGAGAGGAACTAGCACCTTCAGGTTACAAATCTTTGACCCATCCAACTCCCACTTCAAACCATGTCAGTAAAAAGAGGAGAAATCTTTGAACCAGAAATGAAAATGAAATGAAAGAAGCATTTAGCTTCAGGTCAGCCAAAACTTTTTGCTTTGACAATTCCTAAATGTTTGGAGTTCAACCTTCTGCAGCTTCGGGTTGGGAGGACCTGGGGTTTTCAAGGCTCCTGGGGAAATGTCATGTAGCACCAAGAGGTAAGTTTTGACTTGAAAAAGAAAACCTTGCAACAAAGTTTTGCAATTTTTTCCCTAATGTACTTTTCTTTTTCTTTTTTCTTTCTTTTTTTTTAAACAGGGGTCCTGGACTCACTGTGAGGATCATCTACATTTGGTTGTTTCACCTCTGGAATAGAGACCTCATGGCTGGTGCTGGAGTATCTGTGCTGTGTTTCCTATCAGCTGCTCCACAGACTTTGTGTTCACTTGCTATTCAATGCTGGAAAACTCAAGGTCTCATCCTTTTTTTTTCCCCTTGGGATCCATCCTGGGATCTTCTCCTGTCTTGCAGGAGTTCCTGTGCCCTGGCAAGGCCCACGGATCTCAGCCTGATTTCCTGCCCTCTGCTCCATTAAATCTGGGTTAATCCTTTTCCCCCTCCGTGGATTGTACCACACAAATCACAGCCAGTCCTCTGCAGGGGTTGGACACTTGCAACGCAATGAGTGATGGAGCAGGAGAGCTCCAGCCATTTCTCTTTATTTTTCCTCTCCTTTCCTCCCTTCCCCCTTTGCCACCACTCCCAGCACCACGTGAACTGCAGCAAGGTAACAGCTTCAATTGCTCCAAATTGCTTATTGAGGACTCTGCGGTAAATCAATGATTTCAAATGGGATCAAAGAACAGCAATCCTACCAACAGCAGCATAAAAAAGAAAAAAATAATAATAAAGGGGACTCTCCAGCAGAAAGACGAGGAAAACCGCCGGGCTGATTTCATTCATTCTCTGCTGCCAGCAGGAGCTGGTGGAGGGTCTGGAGCAGCAATGGGAGCGCGGGTCAAAGGAAAGCGGCCTCCAGCCCCAGGCTGGAGTTCCAGCAACGTCCTGCCTGCCTCGTACTGGCGATGCCGCCCTCGTGGTGGCTCCCTGGGCACGGAAAAGGCATGGACAGCGGCGCGGGGACCTCGGGCTCTCTGCTGGATACGCTCCGTGATGGCAAATTGGACCAGAACACCAGCACCGCACGGCTCCTTGCAGCCCGGCACAGGGCTGGTCCCGGCGCACGTTGTTGGACAAGATGTAGATGGGGCCAAGTTCAAATGGAAGCCACTGCTCATCTGCTTTAAGTTCCCCTCAGAGCACCTTGTTAGTAGCTACTGAGGAACATACGAATTATCACGTTCTTAAATAGCCATTTTCTTGCTTTTAAGATTTTAGGTTCTTGAAGTGTGTTAGTGGAGCGCGGAACTGCTATCACTTAGCAACCTCATGAGTTTTGAGGATGTGAAAGGAAGTGTGTGGGGGTATTTTCTCCTTCTCTGTGCTGGAATTTCCAATTTGTCTCAGTCTTGAAATTTCTGTGCGCACGTCAAGAGGGAGAGGCAAAACGAAGACGTAGGCAAACAAAAGCACCATTAAAAATGTCTGTAAATGGATGAATGAACACTTCAAAGTCCGTAAATGGATGAATGAACACTTCAGGTTGTTCTCTCCCCTCTGGTTAATGCATCTCCTTTCCTGCACTAACAACCACACCAGCAGCTGCAGGTTTTAGGCAAGAAGTGGCCCTGCCTCAGTGCAGGCCAAGCAGCAGAGGACAGGACGGAGGGATGGGTGGACAGAGGGGCTTTTTGATGTCTGTGCCATCCCCATCCTTCCTCTGCCTGTCTGGCTGTGTGAGTATGAGGCCATGGGGCTGAAAGGAGCCCAAGAGACCACAGGAGAAGCTCCTGCTGCTCTCCATAGTCACTCCTCACCTTTTCTACCCTTCCTCTATGCAAGGCTGTTGCAAAGGGACTAGAGGAGAGAGGCTTGGGACCAACACATGAAAGTCCAGGAGCAGGCTCTGGAAAAAGCTGTGTTAGTCCTGCAGTGGCTGGGGCTCGGTGAGTGAATCACTGCAGAGTGGGAAAAAGGTGAAATACAAACTGCACTGAGATCCCAGAGCAGAGAGCCTCACATGGACATGGAGCGACGCCAGGCTGGGTTTCGCCCGAGGAAGAGGGAAGCTGGAGTCTCTTCAAGATGTTTGCTGCTTCACACCAGGCCTTTGGGCGCTGCGGGTTGGCAGTGACGAGATGAACCTCGTCGTGTTCCCCCACACACAGGGCCGTGTCTTCCATCACCAAGCCAAAACGCACATGTGGAGAGGCAGCATCTAAGGGGAAACTGCCCCCATGGGACATGCGGGTAAGGGGGAGGTGACAGGGACAGGAGAGCTCCAAGGAGGATGCTCAGGGCTGCAGGGCCACCAGTGCCACCCTCCCAGCTCCTGCCTGCTGTGTCGGTCCTGCTCCAACACATCCAAGCAGGAGATGAATCAGTCGCACGCTGAAAAAAGTGCCTGAAATACAGATCTCATTCTGCTTTAATAGGCCACTTATTATATTGAACAAAATGCTAACGGACCTTTCCAAATACAGATGGAATGGACCTTGCTATTGAATGCAATCCGTATCTATTATGTATTGTTAAAGAACGTCCCTAATAATTAATTGTTAGTTATTTAGGAGGCTAGATCTTGCCCATTAAACACAATGCACAATTAGCTATATTTAAAAAGCTCTCTGCAGGGCTGGATTTAGCAAGCTCATCCCACCCTGCATGGCAGTTAACTGAGTGCTTAACTTGTAGCGGGTCCCATCGTCTCACTGACTCCAGATTAAGCAAACGCTTTAGCGTGTTGCTTAGTCTGCACCTGATATTATTGAGTTAGTTAAAAAGGTGTCACAGCTCTGCTGACAGTTTAAGCTTTGGAGACGTGTTCAAGAATAATTTTTATGAACAGAGACTGAGGCAAAATATAACTCAGTTATAACCTGACATTATAAAGCCATCAGCGCTGCAGTTTTCATGCAGTGGCAGCATGTGGAAACACCAGCACGGGCCCATGAGCGCCTTCTCGTGCAAAAGCACAACCTGATCCAGGGACAAAACCATCCTGGAGAGATGCTGTGCACACACAAAATTCAGTTTCCCTCCCAAAGAGCTGGGCTAGGAACATTTAAGGGCCACCAAATGCTGCATTTTCTGCCAATGCCGGAGGCTCTGCCAGTGTTTCTGGCCTGGCTGCAAGAGGCGTTTTGCCCTGAGCAGCAAGGAGGGCGGGTTGCAGCCTGGGTCCCCCCAGGTAACACAGAGAAAACCCACCTTGGACGACCCCTCAAGCTGCTGCTGGCGACCTGGACAAACTCAGCGAAGTCTCTTCTCACTTTCTGGTCTCCCCATCTGTAAATACTCAGAGATAGCAGCTGTAAAAGCACCTTAGAGAGACGGCAGCAGTAAAATTACATCAAGCCTAGGGGCTTAAACCGACTAAAGGATACATTTTCCAAGCTGATAGAGCTAAAGCAGCAGCACAGCTCTTGTGTACGGAGCAGCCTGCAGAGTTGGACCACTTTTTTGCCCTTCTATCTTGTCAGACAGTTGAAAAAAAAGCCCCAAGAGTATTTTGTGACTCTGCCCATAAGGAAAAGCAACACGGCCTTGTGAACACCCGGAGCCAGGGAAACAGACTCGCCAGAGGTTCTGGGAATCTCAGTGCATGGACAAGAGACAGGTATGAACACTGTCTGCTGTCTGTCTGTCTGTCCACCTCTCTAACACATGGCCCGACTCATGGGGAGAAGGGCAGCATCTTCCCTCATTAATTTCCAGCCCACATCCTGCACCAAGCAGCAGAAAACAGAGCGGAGGAGCCGGGGCCCCCGCGCCTTCAGCTTGAAGGCTGCAATGAGCCTGGGTCTATTTACCCTGACCCGCCCTGGCACCTCTAATTATGATTAATGGCCGTGATCGTTATCTGCTTGACTCCCCTCTGCGGGGACCAGCGCTGGCAGCACCGCGCGCGGGCCCGCGCCGGCACCGCGCTGACACCCATCATCGATCACGGCTGTTCGCTTGCCGGGAGCAGGGAGAGGAAACGCAAGGAGGGGAGGGAGGGCTCACGTTGCTCCCGAGTGGGAATTTCCCAGGGGACACAAACAAACAGGCTGAAGGGTCCCTGAAGCCCCTTACGTTGCCCTGTGGCGTCTGCCTCCCAGCCGGGCTAGAGGGAAGGTGAAGGGGCAAGGGATCTTTTGACCCAAGTGTACCCAGTTAAAGGCCAAAATCTTGAGCAATTTGTGTCTGAAGGCCTCGAAACTTGCCCAGCTTCCCTGGCCACAGTAATCAGGATGTCAAAGGGATTAAACATCTGCTTTTGCCCATGAGAGACTGCAAGCAGGAGGGAGCCGTGTGAAGTATCACATCAAGCGAATGTCCCTGTCCCTCTGAGCAGAGCTGCTGCAATCCTCTCCTTTCCAAGACCCTCCTTCCCTCCAGCCCTTCACACGGACAGAGCTGGATGGTGTTTAAGCTGCTTTATATTTATCTCCAATCTCTGGGCGAGGGGACAAGCTTTGCTCTCAAGATGCTACTGCAGGACCCAGACAGGCTCTAGTAATTAGAGGGAAATAAAGGCAGGAGTCCTGGTGCGCAGCCCAAAGGGCTCTCCAACATTTGAGCTCATTTCCAAAGTATTTCCTGGGCTCATGATGAAGTGCAAGGTTATGTCGGACTTTAATAACAACACAGCCATGGCAATACGCTAATTAATGATGATTTAAGTTAGACGAAAGCCAGAAAGAATAATACCCGAATGTATTAATTAATGTGATTAGGAGGTGTTTGAAAAATAAAAATGCAAAGTAGAAGATGTAAGTAGAAAAGACATTTAAGGAGAAGGAGGCTTTGAAGCTCTTCCCGAGGAGACGCGTGGGGATTCTCACACCAGCCCATTTCCACCAGGTCGCATCAAGCTGAGCAGGGAAACTGCTGATTTGATGTCAGCGCTGGAGAACAGCCTCAGAGCAGCCAGCGACCACCGGCTTCACAGTGATCAGCCTGAAAGGAGCCTCGCAAAGACAGGACATGAGCTAATTGGGAATGTCTGATCCCAGCCCGGCGTGCGGTGATGGATGGGGATGGCAGTGCTGTGAATTCCGGGCTGTGACTCAGGGCAAGCCCTGATCTGGCTCCCTTGTGGACCTGCAGAGCAAGGGGATCCCCCTGCCCTAGGTGTTTCTCCCACCTAGAGCATGGGGCAGCATTTCTGCAGATGTTCCTGGAGGTGGTTCCCTCTGCAGAGCGGTTTATGTTGAGCAACTTACGTTTTCCACCTTTCCTCCCAAAAAACAGCATCACACCAAAACTCCTGCCCCATCCTGAGTGCCTGGAGACCTGGCAGGCAGCATCCCGGAGCAGCATCCCGCAGCGGAGCCCTCCGGCCGGGACCGACCGGGTGAGGGCTGCAGCCCCGGGGGGGACAGCGGGAGACCCCGGCCAGCGTGACAGGGTCTCACAGCCCCCACACCGCGGCCAGCGCCGGGCTCAGCGGTCACCGCGCGCGTCGCGGCGCTCCCGGCGCAGCAGGTTGCTAATCGCTGCGCGCTTAACACCACCGCAGAGCAAACTTCCACCCGCGCTGCAATTTGTCAAGGTGTGATCCGACTGCCTGGCTGGGAATTTGCGGCCCAACACCTCTCCCCAAGCGATTCAGCACAGGAAAATTCGGGCTTATTGTAAATACACTGGCAGCTCTTGAAATCACTTACTGCACTGTCCAAATGCATCTCCTCCGGGAGCAGTAAGATGCCTCTCCCTGAGAAGTGCGTCAGGGCCGGCTCTTGGTGCAGGGAGGCAGCTTTTCCCCAGGAAAGGAATAACTTTTCAGGGTGGATCTTGAATCAGCGAGCTGATGGCCAGGCCTGCCTGATCTCCCTCTGCTCTTTTCACTGCTGATGTTATTTTACCCCCAAATGCTCCAAGCCAGTGTTTCCTCCACCTCCCTCTCCGGTTCTCCAGCTCATGTGCATCAAATTCATTCTTCAGCTGCTGAATTGGGGCCGATTCTTCTTTTCTGACGTGGGAACCTTTTGTGCTGACATTTGCAACCTGAGATGTAGACTGTCACTGCTTATTTTTTAAACGAAGCATCATTCTCACCCCTAATCGCCTGCCTGCAGCAGCTGGAGGTTCAGGAGAGTGTTGCCCAGCAGCACCAGCCCCTCTGCAGATTGCGAGGGGGACAGACTCCCCGTTCACCAGTTCAGCACCTGGGCCTTGATTCCTGTGATTAGATGAAAACTCCTTTGAAACATCTTCAGGTTCCTTACTGATGCGAACTAAGAAATGATGCTTGAAGCTGCCTGCAGCAAAAGACCCATCTGGACAACGTTGTGAGATTTCAATCTCCGCCCCTGTCTTGTTCTCCTCTTCTCTTTGAGAACCTTCAGCTAGAAACTAAGAGTATCAAATGGGCAACTGTAGGTACCATGAACAGACACAGCCCCTGGCTCTCTGAGTGATCCCCAGCTAGGAAAACACAGCACTAAGGACACGCGGCAGCAGGACAAGCCTCAGGGAGCAGAGATCCCTCTGCAGCAAAGCCAGCGTTTCGCCACCTTGGTGTGGCCTGCAGGTGACTGCTTGGGCAGCCTTGCTTGGCCCATTTCAGACCAGTTTCCCTGGTGTTTGCAATTAGCAGCCCTCACAGGGTGCTGGTAGGTCCCGCCAACGTTTCATGCAAGGTTTCCTTCTCCCATGACAGCAAGGGCTTCTCCCGTCCTCCTCCCCGAAGGAGACGTGTGCTCCGAAGCGGCTCTCTGCTGGCACAGGCAGGTGCTCAGCGGGGACAGGACTCCGCGAGCTGCTCCGAACGGCTGCCCGGCACCGCTCCGCGCACGGACACGCGCCAGCGGGAGCAGCCCCGTTCAGCGCCGCGGTGACGGCTCCTCGCGGCCGTCGAGGCAGCGCCGCCGCTCTCATCCCTCCCGCCTTCCCCTCCAAAGCCCAGGGCTGAGCCTTGGCTGATAACAGACAGAGCCTCCCGCCACCGCTGCCCTCTTTGCCGTGATAAATGCTCAGCAATATCCTGGGCTGTCACTGCTCCAGATTGAAGTGTGGAGAAAAAGACCCTGCAGCCACCTCCCTTGATCTGTCAAGGCAGGATTTTAGCTAATGGGCTATGATCGTTATTCAGCAGTTTGTCCTCTTACATCTGTCTCTGCTCCCTCTCACAGCGGTGGAGCAGAACGGGAAGATATTTGCCCCAGGATGGCTCACACTTATCCCCACCAGAAGCAGAAAGTGCTGGCGACAGCCCCAGCTGCTCTTGGCAGGTATTAAAAGCTCACGGTTCAAACACCAGTGCTTTAACTTGCTGTTCCCCCGTTACCTGGATGAGGAAGAGATGATTTAGGGGAGCCTGAGGGATCGGGGCACATCTTGGCTGGCCTCATCCTCTCTTCACTGCTCCTGCAGCATGGACCAGAGAGATAAAGCCTGGACTGAGGCCATGAGGGCACTGGGGAGAGCTGAGAACTGAAATATCTTTCCATGATGGTCATGACCACTGGGCATCTTCTCCCCATCGGAGCTGTCCAGGGGCTCCGGCTCTGCACGTTCCTTGTATTGACTCTGGAGTTCAAATCCTGCCTGTATTTGGACAAGCAGAAGTGATGAATTGTCTTGTTCTCCATTCCTTTGAGAAGGTGTTTGTAAAGAGGCAATTCTTGCTCTTTGCATGTAAAACACGGATCGACACACATTCCTCAAATCCACTTCTTTGTCCCCAAAGCCACAACCCAGCCTGTGGGACCACTGCCTTCCCCAGCAGTGGGAGTGCAGGGCTTAGGGATCAAGGTGTGCAGAAAGGTGGAACAAAACAACAGCAGTTCAGCAAAGCGCTCTGCAAAATCATCCCACTTCACCCAAGTCACGTCCCGGAAAAGTTCAAAAAGAAATGGAAAAATCTCCCCAAACCACATGGACCAGTTTCTAAGGGAAAGATTTTGATTCAAAGTGACTGCTCCTTTGGAAATTTCCTCCCACTGTAGGAACAAAAATGCTTTTCTAAAGAAAAAACACAGAAACAAAGCTCAGATCAGACCCAAACCACGTAATGGAAGCAGACACCATCCCCCCGCCACGGCTGAGCTGACCACAGACAAATTGTTTCAGGTCAGTGCAAAACAACACAGGCTCTTCCCGGGGAGCACACGGTGAAGGAGAGTTGGCAGTGAAAAAGAAATGAATCAATTAATGTCATCGTTTTCATTAGGAGAGCCCTTCGGTGCCCAGCCAGGCCGCAGAGGCTGGTCCTGCTCGCGGCGGGGCCCAGAGGGTCACACGAGGCCCCGGGATGCTCTGGGAACATCCCAGCCAAACCTTGCCCACGTGTACAGGCATCCCTGGGACCTCATGAAGGTGGTGTTGAAGGGGATGACGCTCCTCCAAAGCCTGTTCTGGTGGCCTCTACCTGGTGAGATGGTACCTGGCACAGCTGGACCTGGAATCTGCTTCCCAGGGCAATGCACAGAGTTGGGAGCAAGTGAAGGCTGGCCAGAAACTTGCAGCGTCCACCCAGCTGAGCATCCCCCAGGTGACCTGTGGACCATCATGAGGACTTGACTGGACTACGAGGGTTTCAGATTGGGCCCGAAGTCCTCTCTTGCGAGCCCATGTTGTTAGGGGTAGAGAAGCAGAGTCAGTACCATGAGAAGGCGGCAGAGGAAGGTGAATTCTTGAAGCTGCTGGAGCCACCTCAGCGCTAGTGATCCCATCACTGCTCGCAGTCAAGGACACTAACTCTGCATTCGGCAGGTTAAGAGCACAGCATCTGCTCCTCTCCCCATGCCCTCTCCCCCTTCACAGCCAGCTGTAAATCTATTTCTCCATCTTAAGGCAGAGTTGACACTCGTCAATGACAGAGAAATGGTCTCTGTAAAGGGAACTTAACGAAAGTGTCGGGAAGGCATTAAAACCAGAGGAAACACGGGCCCCATGCCTCGTTGGAAGACACAGCAGGATCAGAGGCATAAATCCCTTAGAAATAGGAGACACCAACTTTTGGAGAACAGGCCCTTGAGCAACGATGAAACGCAGTATTTCACATGTGATGACTCCCTCTGTAAACACCAACTGCAGGAAGCTGCAAGCACAGCCTGGGCGGCAGCCCCCTACACACACTCGCTGGGATGCTCCTTCGGCAACGATCAGCAAGGCAAACCCCTTGGATGCTCCGGCCGGCTGCTGGGTGCGCGTGGGCGGCTGCTCCTGGATGTGCTGGGGCCTCGAGCGAACACGCAGCACCTCAGTGCTGGCCAAGAGCGCGGGAGAGCCGAGCCTGGAGGTGGCGAATTCAATAATCCCCAGCACAGCCTCTGCAGCAAGACTTTAATAGACTTATCTTTACCACAATAATGTATTTTATTTTTCCAGTGCACATTCATTATTCACACACTTATTTCCCCAAGGATTATGTTTGTTGCTGGAGCTCTGTTCTCCTGCCTTATTTTCACTATGTCGGCTCTGGTATCTTCTGATTTTTACAGCATTGTCACCTGTAAACAGGCTTCTATTTAATCACCAAACTAATAATACAGCTCAGTGGAGATGTCAGGATGCTGGTTTGCTTCCCAAGTCCATCAATTGGAAAAGATCAGCTGTTGGCAGGTGAGCATCCCGCATGCGATGAGTCTCCCTGAGTCCACCAGGTACTAGAACAGGCTGTGCCTCAGTTTCCCAGTGCTGCAGAAGCCCCCGCATTGTA
>NW_010588255.1:379924-406439 GCF_000705375.1 Tinamus guttatus | reverse complement strand
AGCCCTCGCTAAAAGGCCTCTCCAGCCTGGATTTCTCCGATACAACGGAGCACAAGCACTGACATGTCAGAATGGTCTTTTATTGTGATTCATTTATGCCATTAGTGTAATATCCTCCTCCTAGATTGCTTGGTTATGTATTAATATTTTAAGAAACTCGGCATTTCTTTTAGTTCTTCATTGTCTCAAATGAGTCCCAAACTCTCCATGTGACAGGATTTTGACAGATGATGACATTTTTAGCTGCGATCGCATCTTCATACCCCGGTATTAGGAACATGTTTTTAAAATATCTTATCACTTGCATTTATCTTATTTTTATTAATCCGTCTTCCTAGTTATCGCTGTGTTTTTATTGCAGACTCATTAGTGCTTGCTGCAGGTCCAATGTACGCATCAGGCATTCATTTACTTCTTGTTCTTAGCACAGCCACAAATGGGAAAACAAAACCAGAATGTAGGAAACCTAAATGATGAGTTGAGGATGTTTTGTTTCTTAACAAAAAAGCACTTGCAGTGAACTGCCTTGCTGGGGCTGGCAGGGCATTACTGCGTCCTACCTACGTGAGCGGTTTGAAGATGGATATGAAAGATTCAGAAAAGAGACGTGGGAATGGAGCTGGAGAAAGCACCACGCAGCGACAGAGCAAAGGGCCTTGATCCGGGTGATTTATCCAAGTGATCCAGAGCTACCCAACGTAACGTGCTGAATATGCTCCACCACGAGAAGATGTTAAGGGGCTTTTTAAACCTCACAGAAATGGGGCTAAACAACCCCGTAGCCTGGAAACTGCGCCCGATCCTGCAGCGCATGTGTGTCATGGAGGGGTTTGGTGGGGTGACCCCTTGGCAGGGGTTTCCTTCGAGCTGTGCCCTCCTCCTGGCGCCTCCCCCTGGGCCCGCATCCCAAATCCTGGTGGCATCTGGAATGATGGAATGAAGAGCGGGCGGTGGGTGACGATGGGGACGGGTCGGGAGGCGCCGCCAGGATGAGCCCCGCGGCCGGGCACAGCGGCGACGGCCCCGCTCGGCCGACGAGCGGGACTCCTTTCCCTAGGAGCGTGACGGATGAGCCCAATTATCCTCTCCCCGCACGGATTTAATGTGATGTTTTATTAATAGCAACAATCAGGGAAAAGCAAACAGCTTATTCTGGGCACGGCGCTCGCTCTGCGGCCGCGTCCCCGCGAGGGCTGGGAGGAGAGGGACGAGGCGACCCGGCCTGGCGGCAGGACCAGCTCCCAGGGCAGCCCTGAGGACACAACCCAGGTGTGACCACGCTGGCCTCGCTCTTGGGCTCCGTCACTCACTCGGAGGGAGCTGCAAGTCGCCGGTTCCTCTCCCGGGACGCTGAGGGACCGGCTGGGGCTTCTCGCTGCGACGGCAGAAACACAAACCCAGAACGCAACCGGGGGCCAGGCCGCCCTCGAGCCTGACACTGCCACGGGCCCAAACCAAACCCATCCTCTGGGTCCCTGCACCCCTCAAATCCCCCCGTTTCCAAGCAGCTCTCCGTCGTCTCCCTGCCTGCTCTCCAATCTGGAAGCCTTGTTTGCTTATTTATTTATATGATTGCTAGTTTTAATAGTAATACAAATCGCTCGAGGCCAGTGGTGATAAACTCGATGGACACGAGCTTTATTTAGTTTATAATTCCAATTTTTGCTCCTGGCTCAGACATGGAATTTAAAGTTCTTTTCAATCAAGAGTGCTCTATATCGTGGCTAAATGATTTCTTTTCCCCCCAGAGGACCATTAATCAGGGCCACAATCTAACATCTCTTTCTCTCTCTCAAACTCTTCTGGCGAATTCTTAAGAAAAAGGGGTGAAAAAAGGAAAGGGGCGAGAAAGATTAAATGGAGCAGGTGTCACATTTATCTTATTTCCAGCGCGAACACAATCAACAAGTGCCAAGCTAAAACCAGACCCTAAACAAAACCCGCAAAATGTTCCCCAAACAAATGGTTCTTGGCTCTCCTCTGTTTGTTTTTCATTTGCAGGCGTTCTCCGCGGCTCTCCATGCCGGCCGGAGCGCACAGGGCTCCGAGCACAGGGAGCCGGGCGGATTTCTGAGCACGAGCGGCTCTCAGCTCCGCTGCGAATCCTCTGCGTTAATGAGAAACCCCAGATGCACCCCCAAAAATGCTGTTTTTCAGTAGAAAATCAGAGATTTCAACGTAGCACACTTTTGACAAAGGTGTTCAGCTTTGTACAAAAGGGCTAAAGAAAAACTGCACTAATAGGAAAAGAAATCTGTAAAAAACTTCCCTGAGTCAAAATATTTGACTCAGTGCTACAAATAAAAAGGGAATTTATTTGTGATGCTTTTGTTCAGCTCAGCACCATGCTGAACCACTGCAGTGCCCCACTGGAGCTGTTCATAAACATACATACATACATATATATAAATATACATATATATATGTACACACACACCCTGGGTTCCGTGGAATGGGAGGTGCAGCATGAGCCAGGCACTGCAGCGGCATCGAGTTTAATCGAGCTAATCCCGATTCCAGGTGGAGGGAGCTTTAGAGAGGCGGCAGATGCAGGGAATTCCTCCTGAATCCCCCAATCCCGTCTCCCATTTCTGCAGGAAGCCATTTGTAACCATGAATTCTTGAAAAACCAGGACATCAGCCAGGGCAACGCTGCATTGGAGCCCTTGGTTCAGTTGGAAAACAGCAGCTGTTCCCACTGCTCTTCCATCCGCAGCCGAAGGAGCCCGTGGCGGATCCAGGGTCTGATGGGCAACGTGGTCAGGGGGACGTTTCAGGCCAGGCCTTCTGGCAGCCACCTCCGCGTGGGGACATGGAGATGACCCCTGTGCGGCGGACACGCTGCGACACCGTCTCGGTCCACGCTGAAGGGTCCTTTTGTACTCAGATCCTTAACAGGACAACGCTTAAATCCTGGGGCCCTTACTAAGGGACCAGATCCACTGCTGTCCCCTGGCAGCTCCGTGCTGCTCCCATGGGGCAGAACAGCAGTAAATCCATGTGTAATGGTTGCTCTCGGCCACTTCACTTTGCAGCAGATGCAGCAGGGCAGGAGACCAGCCCAGAGTCTTCCTCCTTCCTCACAATGGGCCAAAACAAGAGAAATTTGGCCCCAAAGGAAACCGCGAGGGCAGCAGGGTGGTTCTGATGCCCTTCTGTGCGATGCAGCCACTTGTAACGGAGTCAGAGCAATTATAACCAGGCAAAGAGGGTGGCCTGGCCCCTGTCCCTGCTGTCCCTTCCCTGCAAGGCAGCTGCAACCCGCTGCTCACACGGAGCCGCTCGGCTGCTAGCCGCTTCCGAGGGAGCCCAGGAGCCGCAGCCTGGATTTGGGGCTGCAGGGAGGAGTCCTTCCCTCGGCCGTGCTGCACCGCCGGAGCACGAACGCGGCGTTTCCATTTGTAACTGAAACGCGCCGTGCAAATCAATGCAAATAGCCGGCCCGTTTGCAATCGCCAGGGAAGGCTTTTGTTCCGCCCCAAGCCTGGAAATTTCTGCTAAGCTTTTTTTAACTGCAGCAAACAGCTGGATGTTGCAGGGGATGGAAAGCGCCGCCCGGCGCGGCCGCCGCAGCCCTCCCCGTCCTCAGCTTGTGCCGCTGGGCCCCGAGGTCGCCGTGTCAGTGCCCGCCATGATGGTGGCTGCCACGTGTCCCCAGTTTACAGAGGCAGAGCAAGGGCTCCCAAAGGGTTTGTGCATTTTTGTGCCACAAAAAACAGTGGGATTTAACCCAGGCGTCTCCCCCTGCTTGGGCGCAGCCTCCCCGTCCTCCGACCCCCGGGACTGCAGTACTTGGTGGCAGTGGGGACAGGGCTGCGCTGGGGATGCTCTCCAGGTGCTGCCCTGCAGCGTGTGGGGCTTAGGGCTTCGATGGCAGCCGGAGCAGCTGCTGCCGTGTTTTATTCATGCACCTTGTCTGGAGAGGCAGAGAGGTTTGGGGCCAAGACCCGAGGAAAATGAAAAGGAAAAAGCTGTCACTTCCCAGGCACAGCACGTGCCGCCCGCCGCTTTACCAGGACTCTGGGCAGGAGCCAGGGGATTTCTGGCTGCCTTTCCCTGAGCTATGGGCTGGCAGCAGCGTGTTTTCCATCCCTCTCCTCCCATGCCGTTCCCAGCCTCTTTCCCGGTGCTGCCCTTGGCCAGCCCGTTTCCATCCCGGCGCTCTCCCACGCTCCTAACAAGCTCTGCTGCCAAAGCTCCCCCTCGAGCACCATCCCCTGCAGCCCATTCAAGCGCAGGCCCGTGACCTGCTGCCGCCAAACTTGCCTTTGCCCCCATCTCTGGCAAATTCCCTCTTGCCCCTCCAGGCTGTGAGATCCCGTGGATGTGCTGCCCGCAAACTGCTTGTTTTATGCTCAAAAACCACACGGTCATGGGCTCATGGGTGGGAAACGATTCCACATCCTGAATATTGCTGCAACATGACTGGTGGTGGCTGAGAATACGCAGCCCATTCCACGGATACCCGACGCAAGAGGACCAGGAGCACGAGGGCCACGATGCTCTAAGGGCCTTATTGATTTAGCTGATGCCGGCAGATCCTCACAGCCCATAAACCGCATGATTACATTTATGGGATGCTCTTACCGAGCGAGAGGCAAGGGGGACATTAACCGTGGGAGGAGGAGGAAGAGGAGCAGGAAGAGGAGGGGAGCACGGCAGCAGGACCCCAAATCCTGGGGATGCGGCAAAGCCAAGGGAGGGCAGGAGTCCCCTCGCTCCATGAGCGGTGCCTGCCGGGACGCTGCTGGGTCTGGGTCCCTCAGGCACCTCCGCTGCCCGCGCCAGGCCGGACAGGGCCTCCCCACCGGCACGCGGCGGCAGCGGCCCCGCTCCACCGAAGAGCCCGCGCTTCCAAAGCCAAAACGCTCCTCCAAGGGGACGCGGGGGCTCCACGGCAGAGGAGGCAGGAGGAACTGAAGTGCTTTTAGATGCAAGAGATGTTAATTGCCTGATGAACTCATGTCACTGCATCCTGAGGAGCGATGCTGCTCCCGCGCGGCCGCCCGCACTCCCGGGGACAGGCGGCCGCACGGAAGCGCCGGGAGTCCCTTGGAATCGGGTCCCCGTCACGCTCCCCGGCAAAGTTACAGCCAGGTGCCTGTGAAGGGTGCGAAGGCGACGGAATGGGAGAATTATGTAGAAAATAAAGGTAGTTACAGGTGCTCTGAAACATTTCCTCGGCTAAGGCTCAGGGCTTTTAATCAACATTCCTTCTTTTTTGTTGTTGTTGTGGGTTCTCCGTTCTGCCAACCGCTTGCAGAAGGAAGAAGAAACTAAAGAAATGAGAGAAAAACAGTTTTAGCTTCCAATCTGTTGCTTGCAGAGCCCTGAAAAGATCCTGAGACAGGCACATATTAAAAAAAAAAAAAAAAGGGGGATTTAGTGAAGGGTTTAGTGCATCGTCTATACCAAAAAACCTGTTTTAGGCTCCTTCCCTCCTGAGCCCAGCAGGCTCTGGGTCACTACGGAAGGAGTCTTGGAGCATCCGACTGCCCCCAACGCCACGGGATTTTACAGCCGTTCCCAGAGCAGATGCTGCTGCCTCCCCCCAGCTGGTAAATCTGCCTCCCCTTCCTCTTGCTTTCGTGTTGCGGGAATACTCTGATTTCCCCTCTTTCCCCAGAAAGACCGAGCAGGAGCCTAAGCACAGGGAAATCCCCCCTAAGGCCACCAGGGCAGAAGAGCCAAGATACAGATATATAGATATAGATATAGATATGGACATAGACATAGATATGATGTATACACACATATATATATGCCCTTGTCAAGCCATGTGAGGCTCAGGGCAAGGAGGACGCTGCCAGGCTTCCACTGCCTCACCCGGCAGGGAACGAGGATTTTTTTTAATGAGGAGGGAAGGAGAGAGAAACAGCTTCTAAAGCTTGTTTTTAAGACATGCCTTCCACCCAGGGGCTTGTTTTAACAGCCCGTGCTGCACACTAGATACGTCCCCTTTTATTTACGATGATTATTATGGGCTGCGGCGGGGTCCTCCGGGTCCCCGAGCAGCAGCGCTGGCTGCTATTAAGGCATTTTGTCTTTCTCTAAAACCACATAAAGACCTTCCCCGCGCTGCTCCCGCTGCGCTATAAAACGCCGGAGCCGACACGCGGCGGAGCCGGCTGCTCGGGAGCTGGCCCGCCAAGCGCCTCGTTAGGCGCTACCAAGTGCTCTCCTGAAGCCCAGGGCATTCCCGGAGCGGAATGGGACCAAGCCAACACCAGGTTTCTTTTGGGAAAGGGCTGGGCCGCAGTGAGCACCGGTGGCCTGGGGTGGACGTGGGGTTTCAAGCCGTTTCCCTCCCTCCTGATCCAAGCGAGGCTGCAAGGAGATGGGATCGGCTCTCCTGGGATGCATCCCTGTGTCCAGGCGGAAAGTTGGCCCCCGGGATGCGGGCTGGGCGCTGCCCGTGGGGCTGTCCTGGCTCCAGCCCCCGTCTCAGCTCCGCTGCCTCGCAGCGCGCGGCCAGACAAGAGGCGCTGGGGAAAATTAACCAGCCCAATTGAAACATGATTGATTGAGGATGGAAAGCCACAATCCGGCAAACCCCGGAAAATGCAATAGTCTAAAACCCTATTAATTTTTCATGTTCATTTTCTTTTTTTCCTTCCCTCTTGTGGAGGTGGCTTTGTGCCAGGATGTTTATGTGTAAACAAGTCAGCTCTCCCCCAGCTGCCTTGGTGCACAAGGTCCAGGAGGCTTCCGAGAAGGCCCGACCACCCCGTCCTGCTCCCCGGAGCATGGGCTGCCCTTCCTTGTCTGCTAACCTTGGACCTGGCTTGAGAAATGCACCGAGAAGGGGAAGGCAGAGGAGAACATCCCCAGGGCATGAAGCTTGCCAGACACCAAACGTGGAAGCAGGAGACCTGCTCCTCCCCAGTCTGGAAATGCCACGATGGCAACTGCAATGCCGACAAGCCGACGCATCCCCGCCGGCCACGCGGCACCCGCGGGGCTCCTGACACTGGGAGAGGAGCAATTTGCTTGGACGTCGGTTTTGGTGGTGACATCTCTTTGATGATGAGGATTATCCTCCAGCGATAATCCTAGGATTATCCTTCACACCACTGCCCGGAAACGGAGAGCAAATCTCA
Organism: Tinamus guttatus; assembly: GCF_000705375.1. The sequence continues at coordinate 399,339 of NW_010588255.1, read as the reverse complement.
GGGCCCGAGAGCAGCACCACAACCCTTTGGTGCAGCAGGGAACCCGGGACGTCGCGCACAGAGTGCCAGGAGCAGCGACGGGAGACGTGACTTGGTTTCAGCTCCGCTTCGAGGCTCAGTCCAAGCCGCCTGTCAAGAATTTTGCCATTGGAGAGGCTGTGCAATTATGTGAGTATGCAACGGGCTGCCTGGTGCTATTAATGTGAAAATATTTCTGTTTTTAACAGATTTATTTTGATTTTTGGCTCCAAAGTGAAAATATCTCTATTTGTTCAACATTTGTTATTGGTCTAGGTTTGTGGGTTGGCTTTTTTTTGACACAGTGTCAACATTTCTCAGTGGGAAATAAAAACAACATAGTTTAGTTTAAAATGAAGAAAATAAAAAAAGATCAATTTTCTCCCTGCAGCATCGATGGAAATGTTTCATACAAGCCCTTGATGAGGAAATCTGAACACGTTCCATGAGATCCAAGCTCTTCCAATGGCCACGGCTGGTTTCCTGGGGAAATTAGGCCTGTAAAATCACACCTTCTCGTGGCCTGGTTGTCACCTTTCCATTGCCGTCCTGCCACGTACCTGGGCTTGTCTGGAGCACAGATGGGATGAGATCTTGCAGATATCTGGCTTCTGACAGACTGGAAAATCACAGTCCAGATCCGGGCACATTTTGTTCTCTAAGAGAAGAAAAGAAAAAGCTTGGAAAATGCATCCACTGTCACTCTAGCTTGGGAAACTCCACAAAAAGAAGGGGTCTATCTTCAGCCTGGTGCCAGAATACGGCTCAATGCTGGATTTCCATTGGGGATTTTCTCCTGGGGCATCATGGGCTTCATTTCCTGGCAGTGCTACGCAGCACTCCGGTGACCCCGGTAACTCTTGGTGTCCCCTTGGCCAAAAGATGCATCCGACCTGGCTGTGCCATTAGGGCCCTGTGCGTCCGTCACGGCGCTGGGCTCCTCCAGCCTTTATTAGAACAGTTTATTTATGTCCTGCTGTGCCCCAAGAGCCTTTCGGAAGTGTCTTTGCTATCTTCAGCAGCTCCCGTTAAATCTGGAAGACAAAGTGTTAGCTCTCTCCGTGAGGGTTTTTTATTTTTAATAAAACTTGCTTGTGCTGTTCCCCGAGGGACTTGTTGAAGTTGCTAAAGTCAAAGATAAAATGTTCTAGCTGCTGTTTCCTGGAGAGCGACACCGTGCTTGCTCGTAAAACTCCTTTAATGAACATCTGTAAAGGACAGCGACAAGACCAAGCCTCAACGTGCAGTCCAAGTACCTTTGAACTCTGGAGATAAGGTGGCTACATCCAAGTCCATTCTTCCCAGTTCTTTTTCAGACGGTTCCTTATGAGTTGAAACAAAACTTGAAAGGGAATCTGAATATGGGAGAGAACACAAAGATGCTTTTTCCTCCTTGTGAAACAAAACTTGAAAGGGAATCTGAACATGGGAGAGAACACAGGAGAGAACACAAAGATGTTTTTCCTCCTTGTTTTGTGGCTGTCTTCCAGCTCCTGCCAGATCCCAGCATCTCCATGAGCACCATGAGGGGGTTCAGTCCTGCAGGACTCGCGTGGAGTAGAGGCTGCGTCATCCCACGCATGGGGACCGACCACACCACGAAACACGAAACACGCTGCGAGCAAAGACAAGCCCGGAGGCAACGCGGCTTTCGGCTACTCATCAAGGCTAATTAGCGTGTGGCTAACGAAGCCGTGCTCGTGCTGGCATTGGAGGTAGCAGCTGCTCAGGGGTCTCGGCCCTGCGCGAGCGACATGTGCTGACGGAATGGGGGTCCCTTGCAAGCCATTTTTGACAGGGAGAAAATGAATTTCACTCTCATCAAATCTTTGGCAGAAAATGTTGACTTGATGCCAACAGGAAAGAAAATCTAATAAATGAAAGGACGCACCGATTCCTTTCGGATGGTTCGAACTGTCAATGTTATCTGGGCTGGGAGTTGATTTTTTATTATTTTTTAAACTTTTTTCCTCTGCTGGGACCAAGCCACGCTATGGCTAGATATCCTTCCACCGGTGTCCGCGAGTCCACACCACGGGTAGGAGGTTTATACTGGTTTTGTATGAAAACCACCCGTCCCCAGTGCAATGAGGAGGCTGCTCGGTCAGGCTGCCCCTCACGCAGCCTCCCGGGTTGCCGAATATTCCCTCTCCGTCCAGCTCGCACCGGCACCTGCGGAAGGAGCCGGTCCCCAGGGGCAGGTGCCTGTCCCCAAGGTTTCTCCCCAGGGTCCCCACAGCAACCTGCCACACTGGGAATATTTCAGCTCCAGCTGCAAAGAGCTTCCACCCTCGCCATGCCACCCGTTCCTGGGGACAGGGGCTTCCAATGAAAACAAAACCACGTTTTCTATGGGAACCAGTACTTTACACACAGACATAAACCAAAGCTCCAACCTCATTTTCTATTCGAGGAAAAGGTTTGATAGGAGGGTTGGTTTGACCCACTGCAAACCTCATCCAGCCCCCAAAGCCTAAATCATTTCCCATCCAGCTCTGTGCATGTCCCTCCCGATCCCGGGAGTCAGCGCAAAGGCTGGGCGGAGAAATGGCTTTCTTGGCACCCAGATCTCTCCTGATTATTATTCTGGTCATTCACCCTCTTTCTCTCTCAATCTTGAAGAAGGAGCAGTGATTTTGTGAGCTGGAATTTGGATGTTTTCCCAGCCCATTTTTTTTTTCTCTCCTGTTAATTAAAACTAATAAATCTGCTCAACAGAGTTTGCAGAGCAGGGGGACAAGGTACAGTTATCTTGACACAGCAAGGCCATCTCGCTCATTCCTCCACACCTCTTGCTTATTTAATTTATTCCTGTATTTACTCAGTGCTTGAGCCCATTCCAGAAACACGCTGCTGATCCGAATTTCTCATCAATACCACGCGCCGTCTCCTTGCCTCGCTCGCAAAGGGAAGCAGTCCCGCGGGAGCTAGCAATAATCCACAATTATCACGGCACGCTCGTCCAGATGTAATCGTGGATGATTCAGAGCAACCTGGGAGCAAAGGAGGTCCTAGTCAGCCAAGACCCATGGGACTCCTGCCTCCCCACATGCTCTCTCCTCCATAGGGCACACGGTGACCAAATCTTAGCCTTGGGGACACCAGCAGCTGAGCGTGGTGCTCAAAGACCCATGGGACTCCTGCCTCCCCACGTGCTGTCTCCTCCATATGGCACACGGTGACCAGGTCTTAGCCTTGGGGACACCGGCAGCTGAGCGTGGTGCTCGGAGGAGGAAACATGCTCTGAACTCATTCACACCTCAAGGGTCCACGGGGAAGGGTCAAGAACAGGGCTCAGGTGCCCACGGTGGGTTTCTGGGGTCACCTGAGAACCTGGGCTGCATCAGCCATGCCCCTGGAGATGGCTGGGTACCCATGGGTGTCCCGTGTGCTCCACATGTCCCTGTCCACGGAAAAGGCGCCCGCCAGGAGGCCCCAGGGCGGTCGATTCCAGCAGCAGGAGTTGGTGCAAAATGGCGCCTGTGGGCCGCTCCGGTAGCCATGGCAACCGCCACCCTCCCCCTGTGCCACCAATGTCCCCAAGGGCAGTGACACGCGCGGGGGCAGAGGGCAGCTGTCCCCAGCGCCCCCAGGCCTGGTTCTACACCCCGCGAGGCACCACGGCCTGGAAATGCCTTCAGGAAAGGCTTTTTTTTTAATTTCAGATGATTTTTCAGCAAAAACTAAAGGAAAGAAGTGGAAGCTTTGAATTTTGGAATACAAGTTATTATTTTCATTGCAACGAACCCCTCAGTTTTCAATGAAAATTTTCGAGAGCTTCGGTGCTGATTGCAGAGAGTCAGTCACTGTTTTGGGGGAACAGTTGTTTTGTAGAGAAGGGTGTTTGTACAGACGAAAACAACCGCCCTCCCTCGAAGCCGCACGTGCCGGGGGATGGAGCTGAGGGGACAGACACGCTCCTCTCCATCCATCACCCGGGAGCAGCACTTACGTTAAAGAACAACGTTTGTGTAAGAGCAGCTGGGCCACAAATCAACCCATGGTGCAAATCTGGAGACTGCTACAACCAGAGCAGAGGATCCCTGGTAGGATCCTCCAGTGGGATCAAATGGACCAGAAATATCATCCTTTTTAAGATGGAGCTGGAGCAGATGGGTAAATTCCTGAAGAATCACACTTGATGGAGCTGTCTTTGACTTGAATGAATCCTGTTTTTTTTTTTTTTTTCTTGTTTCATGCCAGAGGTCTCTGGGCACTTAGAGCTCTACTTAATGATCCATGCAAAGTAACTTAAAGAACATTTGCTATTGAATTTCCCTCGTCTTTCCCATCCTATTTGCATTTAAAACTAGCTTGCAGACACTGTGCGTGGGACAAGACACATTTCTATTCAATATCCGTCCAATTTTCCCTGTTGCAGACTCAGGCTGGCTGTGCTGATTGCTGTCGATACAGATGGAGTTGCAGGAGCATCCAGAGTTTTCTTGTATGCTGGCCCGGGAAATCTTACAGGGAAATAGTTGCCACCATAGCGAATGTGCTGGTCGAGCCGAAGCATGGTATGGAGTGAATATGGTGTTTTGATCATTGAAAAAGCAAATTATGGGAAGCTGGGGGGAGGCTGAAAAATTCCCCTTGCTTAGAGGAAGACGGAGGGAAAAAAAAAAGGACTTTCTGGCCAAATCCTGAGTAGCTCTTGCAAACAGAACCAAGCTCAAGCAGCAAGGAACATTTCAAAGCATTCATTTTCAACCTGCATGGCCCTCTTATTAAAGTGCTCCTACTTTTTAGAAGAAATTGATTTAAATTTTAAAACAGCAGGAAAAGTCACTTTGAATTTAAGAAGGAGAAAAAAGAACATTTGAAAATGTCAGAGTGGCTGAAGAGGGAAAGCTATCGACAGGCAGCACGAGAAGGCTAAAGCCTCTTTCACTCAGGCTGCGCTAAAAACATCGGCTGTGAGTTGGTGTCTGGCACAATTAACGCTACGGAGTAAGAGATGGGGCTAAGAAGAGGCAGGGGAGCCTGGGGAGAAGGGAGCCAAGGCAGATGCTTGGGGTGCTGGGGCAGGAACGTCGAAAAGGGCAGCAGAAACACCTGCCTGCTAAAAACGGAAAGGAGGCGAATTAGCTTGCCTCTAATTTTCTGAAACGAGCTGAAAGTAAACAAGGTCTATGGCAGCACCTGGAAGAACACGGGAATGAGGAACAGCCAAACTAAACCTGCACAGAACAAACCGGGTCAAAGCAATCTAATTCCCTCTCTTTTCCTGGTGCTGGGGAGGGCTGGGGCTCTCATCCGTCTCCGCTTTGGCAAGGCCGTCTCCCCCCGTCCCCCATGACCCTCTCATGGATGCTCCAGGAACTGACTCTACCTCAGTCTGGCTCTGCCTGGAGCGGGATTATCCATGGCTCCCTGTCAGGGATCTCTCCTGATCCTGGTACTATCTGATGTTTCAATTAGCCTCCCGGATGACGGAGGAGGGGAGATGTTTATTAGATCCGCAGAGGGCTCCCCCCAGAAAAGGCCAGGACACAAACCCCATTCCAGAGCAGGTCTGGGACGCAGCGCTGGGAAACCGGAGAAGGAGCCGGAGCCGCCACACAAAGCGGATGCACCCGGGGAGGAGGGCGCGAGCGTCGCCGCGGCGGCACCGCTCCATCGCTCGCACAAACACCAGATGGGCGAGGACGGGCTGGGCAGCAGCGCGGCGGAAAAAGATCCAGGGCTGTATTTGATCAGAAGGGGAACAGACTGCGGCAATAAAAGGCGAACGGCTGCCTGCGGCGCGGCCTTGGAAATGGCTTAGGAAGAGTTTTTTTTGGACAGGGGGTGAGACAAAGATGCTCTCTGGGACCTTCTGTCCGCGTTTATCATCAATCATTTGGGTTTGGCTAAGCCAAACTTTCAAATCAGCAGCAAATTGTGCTTGCACCTCACTCGAGGATGGGCCCAACCAGGACGGGCCGTCTGCCGGGCTGTGAGGGGAAGGAAACCGCAGTGTCCCCCGTGACGGCTCCGTCCCTGAGCTGCTCTGCCACAAACACACACGTCGGAATAACCGCCCGCACGGAACGGCTGCGGCTAACAGACTGCTGCTGTTACTGCACTACAAACATCCTGCTATTTTTTTTGTTTTCAACAAAATTTCCACTTGAAATACAAGAATGGAAACACAGCCGTGAGCTGCACGGACAGGAGCTTTCTCTGGTCCTATGGCGCCAGTGGGGAGCAGGGCCCACGGGGGCACCCGCACGGGGTCCCGCAGGCCCCGTCCCACCAAAGGGCTCCTGTTTGGGTGCCTGGGCGGGGGCTCCTGCCCATCTCGGCCCCGAGCAGCCTTGGGGACCCCGCTCGGGTGGTCCCCAAAAGGGGCCGAGCGAGGAGCGCGCGGTGGCGGGGCGGGAGCGAGCGCGGCGGAGCCTGCGGTGCTTGAACATGCCAACACGCAAACCCTCTTAACAATCAGCACGGATGGAAATATTGATGGTTGCATCAAAAGTAAATATATTTTTAATTAAATCATTTTCCCCTTTGCCATTCAAGGGGCGTGAAAGCACTCAAAAAATTAAACTGCTGCTTGAATTTCTCTCTCCCTTGAATTTTCTCTCTCCTCCAGCACACGCAGTTTCCCCCTCTCCCTTCTCACCATCCCCGCACCCAAGGCCCCAGGTCTTTTAGCTCTTTACCCCCTTCCTGGCACACTGGCAGGTGTCAAGGTTAGCCCAGAGCGCTGCATTTGCGCCTCTTCTCTCCCCCCTTGCCTCAGTCCCCAGCTCAGGCTCTGCTCTGAAGGGCTCATTAATCAAAAGGCAATTAATTCCCCATCACGGGGGCAAATAACAGATACAGACGTTCAATACCCGCCTTTTCTTCCTCCACGCTCGAGCGTTTCTCTGATTCCTGCAAACTAAAATAAAAAGAAGCTGAAGCAAGAGAACACCAAATGATTAAATGCTTCATTAACATCCCGCAGGGCGGGCGGGGGGAGAGGCCACCGCTTATTTGTCACTGTCACCAAGGAGACAGAGAGTTTGGAGGGGCCCAGGGATCACTGAAAGAAGTGGGGTGCAACGGGGCCAACACGGACACCAGGCGGGATGGGAGCAAGTCCCTTGGCCCTGAACTGTGCTAGCTCTTTCCAAAACGGGACTTTCCTCCCCATAATAGGGGGGAAAATCCCTTTTTCCTTCTTTCTCTCCTTGCTCTGGCGTTTTTCCAGGGAGTTTCAGCCTTCCTCTGCGCTCTCGCACGCGGCGTTGCTGCTCCGCGCCCAGCACGAGGCTCTGATCTCTGCTAGGACCATTACACATCACGACAACAACCCACTACCCTTAAAATAAAACTAATGAGCAGATTCATGGGGTGGAAGAGCAGCTATTGCTCGTTTCCATTTTGCTGCAGAGGAGCCGAGCAATCGCAGGGAGCTTTGATATATAAAGCTGTTGATCCACTCAACCCTTGTGTCCTGATGCATTAGCTGATGATCACTGCCTATAGAAAAATTAAGAGTAAACTATGATATTAGTTCTTTAATCACTGAACTTGCAAAAAAAAAAAAAAACCCACGGCAAACGATTCAAATGCTCCGCTGGTATCATTAATCATGGTTTGTAGCAAAAAATAATTTTATATTATTAAAGCAATTACCATGTAATCATTTACGTTAGCAAAAAATCATTAATCTTTATTCATTATTCAATCAGATCACATTATTTGAGCCTATTCTAACTTGCCGTTTCAAAGTGGTGCAAAAATAAATAAATAAATAAACAGGAGAGCAAAGAGCGACAGCGGAGACTTCTACCCCACCGAACTCTAAGGCTTGGCAGAAATTATTCTCCAATACAACTGTGGTAAAGGCACTTGTCTGCAGGAGGACAGCAAGAACCTTGTCATTCCCATGTGTTCGCTTGCTCCTTTTCCCAAGGGCTCTGCACTTGCAGCCTGGAGCGGATTTTCCCGCTCCGTTTCCGACACCTGAACCCGGAGGCCGACGGCGGCGCTGGGAAGCGACCGCCCTCCCTGCCAGCCCCGGGCAGGACGAGCAGTGAATTCAGCCGCATTCCAAGCGCCAGAGCCCCGGGAGCCGCTCCCCAGCTCCCCGTCCCAAAGTCCCTTGTCCCTTTCCCGGACACGGCCCCTCCGTGGGCACCGGGTGGCTCCGGTCTCTGGGTCCAGGGTGCGATGAGCCGCCCGGATCCCCCCGTTCCAATGGGGCTGCGCAGGGCGCTGGGCTCTGCCCATCTGGGTCAGCCTCTTATCTGCCGGCAAGCGAGAAGAAATCGGCCTGACTTTATTTTTTTTAATCTTCCAAGATGAGTGAAACTGCAGTGCTCATTATTATAGCTATTCTGCTTTAATAGTCGAAGAGGTTAGCAGAGATCTGCCGCTTTTATAGTCTGGAATTTATCTTGATAGTTTTTGCTCCACAGGGGGGAAAAAAAAGGACAAAAGCAGTTGCTCTCCGGGGACGGCGCTTCCAGGCCAGGTACAAACGGGGCGCTGAGTCCTGCGCCCGGCTGGCAAATGGGTATTTCACTGGCCCCTCTCACTAAAGAAACCAATTTTACCTTCTGAACATCTCTGCAAAGTGGCCCAGTGACACTAACGCTGTTCTGCAGCTAAGCGAGTGCAAGACGTTTCCCCAAGGAGCCGACGGAGCCAGGAATAGGAGCTGGGGCGCCTGCTCTCCCCACCTTCCCAGGCACGCTCCAAAGTCACATTTTCCATAAAATTGAGGGCAATGAAATGTCCCCTCTGTGCCAGGGGGTTTCCTCAGGCCCTGCCCTGGGGGATTCCATTTCCCCTGGTCTTCTGTCCCATGCAGCGACATGGAAAGTCACCACAAGCTCCATACGAATAACCAGCTTCGGCCCAGGTGGGGTTTTGGCTCATGTTGTCCCCAAAGCCACAGTCTGGCTTGAGGTGGTAGGAGAAGCAGCTTCACTGGATGCAAGAGGCAACGCGGCCTTGATGTAAATAAGAGGAAAAAGAGCAGCATTGCTTTGGAGCACGTAACAGGTTGTCATGGGGAAGCGGGTGGGTTTTCCCTGCAACGGGAGCATCGCTGGTGACCTCTGCTGAGCGGCTGCTCAGAGCCGGCTGCTGCCCCCACAGCATCTCTTCCACGGTGCTTCCAAGCCCCCCAGCCAGACCTGCATCCCTAGGCTTCTTCCCGGAGCCCCAGGAAACCCTCTAATACATCATCCTCAGGAGCTTGGCATTGCTCCGGGGTCACCGGGGTGCCTGGCACTTGCCCAAAGCCGCTACGCGCGTGCGGAAGAGCCGGTCCCAGCGACGCAGCGGAGAGCCCCGCTCTGCGGTGCGTGAGACACCGGCTCCACGGATCACGGCTCTGCCCTTCGGCTGTGACTCTCCAGATGATTTCTGGAGCTTTAACTACTTGGTCCTTTGGTTTCTGGGCAAATCGCTGCAGATAAAGGCTCAAGTCCTGCTTCTCCCCAGAGCCTGCAGATATGGGGATGGGCTGCACGGGTTAGAGGGAGCAGCTCAGGGCCGGTCTGCTAGGGGACAGGTGGGACAAGGTGGACGTAGATGGGAACTGAACACAGAAAATGCTCCAAGTGTACAGAAACCACAGAAATTCAACCCATCTGCGAGGGAGGAGGTACAAGGCAGTGCAACGTGCAGTGAAACCACTGAATGCAGCAGCAGTTTCCAGCATGTTCCCGTGCTGACAAGCCTCCTGCCTTGCCCAGGGCCCGGAGCGCAGACCTCCACGTCGACTGCCTGAGATGTCTCGGCCAAAGCTGCTCCCGGCGTTCCCAGATGGCCCACAAAAAGGGTCTCCAGCCAAGCACCGCGAGCTGGGCTTCCCTGCGCTTCCCTGCCCGTTCTTCCCTCGCAATTTCTCCCCCATGCTGACCCCCGGCACGGGGAGATGCCCCTACGACATTCCCGGGATGCACCGGGAGCAGGAGCCGGCTCCGGCCCGTGGCTGTGCCGGGCTCCGGTGCGGAGATGGGGGCTCTGCAGTCCCTTCCATTCCGCAGGCTGGGCTGAGCGCATCTGCGGCACGCTCTGGAAGCAGCTTAAGGAGATTTTGATAGCATTGCTGCGAGAAAATGAACTTGTTAATGCTGCTATTTGCTGCAAAAAGGATTCACGCCCAGAACACTTTCTCACAGCAATGATCATTTTTAGCTGGGAGAATGAATTAGCCTTCCACGGAAAAGCTATTTACATGGGGAAGAGGTCAGCCAGGAGCAGCAAGGCGATTATTTGGGGGTGAGACCCTGGCCTAGCCCCGAGGAGACGCGGGTTTAATTCTCACTTTTAACTCCGAGCTCCCAGCCCCCGTCCCTGCCCTGGCAGTCGCTTTGCCACAGTGTCCCCAGCCCTGGCGGGGCCGCACAGAGGGACGGGGCCTCCTGAGGTCTCTAGAGCCACCTCCGCACAACCCGCGCTCCCCTCCCGCCCATCACGGTGGGGCCCTGCTGGCTCCCTTGGGGCCACCTCGCCAGCACATCCCTGAGGCCAACGCGTCCCCAGATCCAGCGCCCAGCGAGCCCACGGCCACGAGCCGGCCCCAGCGCCGGCCGGGAGCCCCCGGGGGCTCTGTAGGAGCCGGCCATGGGCAACCCTGCTCTGCCGGGGGCCCAGGGCCACGTGAGCCCCTCAGGGAGCCCACGGGGCCTGTGAGGCAACTCTGCTCAACCGCAGCGCTCACTCGCGCCCCCGGCTCGCCGTGTTACTAATTATCTGAAAGAGATTGATAAACCCACCAGTTGCCGCTCTGGTTACAGGTCACTTACTGTGGTAATAAGAAGTGCAGAAATCAATAGCCATAAATAGCGGTTGGGAATCAAATTCCCCAAGCAGCACTTTAGGCGAGGGAAGGTTTAGTTACACAGGGAGCTGCAGCAGCGGCTGGGGCCAACAGGAGCCCTGGGATTTCAGCCCATCCTTAATTTTCCAGCCAGGCAGGAGGAGAAATCCACAGGAAAAGGAAGGGACACTGGAGACTCCCAAAAAATAACACAGCTTCCCACCACATTTAGCCACAGGCAAGTTTTAACACTGCCCATGCAACCCAGCTGCGTGTGATTTAAAGATGGGCTGCAAGCTGAGCAGGGACAGGTGAAAAACATTAAAAACACATCAAAAAAAAAACCCTTTTTTTTTACAGAGCAAACAAGAGCTTGGTGCTGGCAGGGCTTGGGGACTAGAGGGGACAGGGCAGTTCTCACAGAGGGCTCAGGGCTCTCCCCTGGATAGGAGATCCCTCCAGCTACCAGGTTGCAAATATGGTACCAGATAAATATTGTCACGGCACATTACCCTGCTCCTTCCTCACCAGCACACACTGCAGACAGAGTTATGCATCTATTTATATGTGTGTATATATCTAATTATCCTATATAAACTGTATATTTAACTCTCTATTGTGTATATTTAATTTAAATGCAGCTAATTGCCTTCAGTAAATACATGCGGGGATTAACCATATTGAAATCAAATTTACTGGCAATCCCCCTCCAAAATAAACACAGAAAACAAAATGAACACACGGCAGAGGAGCAGAGGGCACCGCGGTTCCTACGCCTGCTCCTTGTAACCGCACACAGGGCTGGCGCTGGCTGCAGGAGCGGCCCAGGGTCTCCAGACCCAGCTGCATCCCCTCGTCTTCCCAAGGACCCGCTGGGGTATTGGGAATTGGGTAATGCGCTCTCTGGGAAAGGGTATTTGAGCCCTCCCATCTCTTTTTCCAGCCTGGAAGGACACGCTGTTTGGTCCTCGGTTGCTTGCTGCAATATCTGGGGCTCGGGCTCCTACTCGGATTAAAGGCACGAGAGGGATGTGCGCTGGGCACAGGGAAAGCAGGTCGGAGCCGCGTGGTCCGGGCTGGCTGCCGGCAGGGACCGAGCTGGTTGTAGCCTCCATTACAAGACATTTCACAGAAGAGGGCAGAGAAGCCTCCGTCAGGCTTAGTTTAAGCCAAAACGGTGCCACAGAGCAGATTTTACAGAGGGTTCAGTGTGCGGAAGGACTCATGTAGCACCCAGAGCAGTTGCTGACAATTCAGCACATGAAGAGCCCCCACCTGGTCCCCCCGATCTTCCCCTGGGGTTTTTGGTGCTTAAAGGAAAATGCCGACAATGATAAAATCTGCTGTTTTGCAGCTCCGCAGCCCTCCAGCGCAGGGCAGCCCTCGCCAGGCTCTACTGCTAATTATTTTGCTGCGATAATTTCTGTCCTGCTCTTTCATGCTGGCAATGAACGTGCTGGGGAAGAGGGACCCTGCGGAGATTTCAGCCTGCATCCAGAAGGGATGATGGCCCTTTGACCCCTGCCATAAATCCTCAATTCCTTTTTATTTTTTTTCCTGTAAGATGCTGATTTTCATCCACCTGCTTCAGATCATTAATTTATTTAATCCCACGCCTGGGCAGCTCGCAGGCCTCTGGCTTTGCAGGGATACGCTGCTCCCAGCCGAGCCAAAGGGCCGCGCAGAGCCCGGCTGCCCTCTGCAAGGGCAAAGTCACCCCCTTCACCTCTGCTGTCCCCTTCCTGCCCTCTCTGCCACTCTTCAGAGAGGCCCGAGGGAGCCTGGCCCTTGCTTGCTTTCCTTTCCTCCCTTTTCACCACTTTTCCCTGCTAGGTGATTCTCTTCTCGCTGCAAAGCCCCCAGGAAAAGGATGTGTTGACCATTTTGAGCCCATATGTTAAATTAATGCTCTGGCTACCGGCCTGGAGCCTGGGTTAATTAACAGGAGCGAAGGCAGCGGGAAGATCAGTGCCTCTCCGAACGCGCATGGGCACGTGCTGCCGCGCGGAGCAGCCCTCCTGGCAGCAGGGCAGATGGCTCCCGGGTCTCCCTCCCTTCTCTGAGAGGCGTTTTTGGGGTGAAACACCAGCGAGATGGCAGCGATGATCCAGGAAGGTCGCCCGGTGCAGACACTGGGGAGGCTGCTCCTGCGGGGAGGCCGCAGGTTGGATTCGGCGCTCACCAAAAAGCACCGCGTTGGACCGGCGCCGCACGCTGCGCGCGCAGAAAACGCCCACGTGTTGCCGTGGGGCTCTGTGCAGGGGTGAACAGCCTCCTTGGAGCCTCCAAAGCCGGCTGCAATAAAACCGATCCGTCATTCATGGAAGTCGCCTCTCCCTTTGGACCAGAGCAACTTGTTTGGCAACAGAGAGAGGAAAAACAAAATGAACCTTGGATCTCTTAATTTGACAGGGCTGGGAGCTAGCAGATGAATATCTTAAATAACTAATGGTGACTCAGAGGAGCGTTAAACAAAGATAACATTGTCACTTCTTCTCTGTTCCTCTTTTGTTTCTCACTCTTCAGCTTTCCTGCTGGTTTATTATCTCTTCAGTTTTCCTTCTGATGATCTTGTTACTATGACAGGATGTATATTATCTTTGGCAGCCTCTTCCAAATGTATGGCCTGTTGTATCAATGCACGGCAGGAATAAACAACGCGAATGCATGCAGAGGAACAAAAGCACCTTGCAAAAGGATGTGACTGCAAAAGGAGGTCTCTGTTTATCAGTTTGTGGGGTTGGTGGTTGAGCTGTGCAGCTCCCCGCGCTCAGCGTGGCCTCCGGGCGGGAGGGTTTCTCTCTGCCACTAGGCTCCGGCATGGAGAGTTTTCCAAGCTGGATCCTCAGCAGTCCAGCCCCTGGGCTTCCCATTTCATAAATTTCCTGGGCTTTGCTAACTGATTCGCAAAAGGAGGTCTCTGTTTATCAGTTTGTGGGGTTGGTGGTTGAGCTGTGCAGCTCCCCGCGCTCAGCGTGGCCTCCGGGCGGGAGGGTTTCTCTCTGCCACTAGGCTCCGGCATGGAGAGTTTTCCAAGCTGGATCCTCAGCAGTCCAGCCCCTGGGCTTCCCATTTCATAAATTTCCTGGGCTTTGCTAACTGATTCCTCAGGCTCTGCTGCAGAAGCGGCTGTTTTAGCGGGGCAAGGATCTGTGTGCTGCAGGCCCCTGCAGCCCTGGGCAGCGCGGAGCAACACGGGGGCACAACGGGGACATCAGCGAGGGCCCCGGGCAGTGACAGCAGAGCCCACGTTCGGAGCATCGCTGGCATCGCTGGTTACAACGCTGCTGACTGCAAAGTCACCAATTCACACACTTATTTTGGTATTGCCGGGGCTGTAAACCAGAGTCTGCAGTCACCACCTTGAAAAGCCAAAACCCAGCGAGGTGGTTGCAGATTCCTCCTACACGTGCAACAGTGGTGGAGATCACCCACTTCAAGAATAAATCACCTCCCTCAGATCCAAGTTCACGGCTCCCAAGGACCAGAGAAATTCATTTCCAAGTCCTGAGCTGACCTGTTAGCAAAGTGCAGACAAGCGATAAGGGCTGGCTCTGCAGAAACTTCATCAAACCTGGGAAAGGTCTGGATGAAGACTCTGCTCTGGTCTTTCTTCTTGTGTAAGTCAGCAGAAAGCCTTGGGGAAGTAGGAGATCTAAGGAGGAATTAGCTTGGGATCACATATGACCCCCTAGGTGATTCTAAAAGGCCAGGTCAGTCTAAGGGAAAATTGCTTGATGAACAGAGCCACCTCAGACTACTGTGAAGTGCCACATGAAATTTTGATATTACTAAGTATTTAATAGCTCTAATTTACAAAGTAGTGTTGCTCCTAAATCCCAGAGTGCTAAAAATCCTGCAACCTATTTCTTTACAAGAATCACTTCCATCCATTCATAGCTTTTAATGCAGCAAGCTGTTTAACAGCTGCAGGAAATGTTCTAGGACAGGGAGCCTGAGCCCTGCAGGAGTCTACCAGGCTCCGCGATACCTTTCAGCAAGTCTGGAGAGTTGTGTGGCTGGCATGACACAAGGTACCAGCTTTTTTTCAGCCAGCCTGCTGGCAGCCTTACTGCAGCATGCAAAGAAGTCATACAGATCCCTGATCACTCAAGAGCTATCGTCGAGACAGGCAACTTCTGCTCAAGACTACTAAAAATCCCCAAGACTGTCAACAGAGATGCAGGAGAAAGAAGATAGAAGCAAGAACCCACTTGCTTTGATGTGTGCAATAAGTCAGTAGTGGAGGTGGGATTAAAACTAGATATTGTCCAAGTTGCTTGGTGAGAGATGGTCTACCTAGAAGAGGAGGCAACTTGCACTCCACAGCCAAGATCCACTGCTCCCAAGGAATGCAGGGAGGGTTTTGCCAGCCTCTGGGAAGCCCCAGAGGAAAAGTGGGAAGTGAATGGCTGATTGTATGAGTACTTGTGGGAAGTGGCTTCTCACTGCCCCCATTTGCAAGGGTCCCATATGTGCATGTGAGCAGTTGTGCCTCCATCCTGTTACCAAAACACAGGTGCCTGACCATGGGATAGAGGGAGCTGGGACATGTTCTGACAGCTGCTGTCACATCTCTTGGTGTGAGCAGGGACACCTCCATCGTGACACCAAAATACAGGTGTCCTCCAGTGACCATGGGATAGAGGGAGCTGGGACATTTCTGACAGCTGCTGTCACACCTCTTGGTGTGAGCAGGGACATCTCCATCGTGACACCAAAATAGAGGTGTCCTCCAGCTTGTGCTGAGACACGTGACAAGCGCTCTCCATGGTTAATCAAAGAGTGGGAGCATTTCCAAGTCCTGTCAGAAGTACCATCCTCGGATCCCCCCTATCCTGCTCCAAAGGTTGAGCACAGCCCCTCAGCAGGGATGAGGACAGACTGCATTTGCCCTGCGCGCCACAAGATCCCAATTTGGTCCTTTGTGAACTGAGCCCCAGAATGTCATCCTGGATGGCAACATGAGGTCACAGTGGCACCATCCAGCCCCTGCTGATACCCCCCAAAGCCAGGCTGCACTGCAGGCAGCCCCATGCTGAAGTGTTTCCAGGCGTTAGTCGTCGCTCAGGACCAAACAGAAAAGCACACAGTATTGCGGTGAGTCTTCCAACTCAGACTTAAATCGATAAATGTTTGACTAGCTTTTCCTCTGATTTGGGGTCCAAGGAGGCAAACGCTGAATGCAGAAAATTCCCCATGCAACCAGATGGCCTCACAAGTGAGTTGCTCCATCTCCAAGAAGTGAATGGGGCTAATGGGAATCAGCTCTCGTCGATCTATCTCAACGTCCTTGCAGATAGACTTCTTGTTGAGTTTTTCAGGTTGCTGCTTGATCAGAATCACTCTCACTGCAACTTTTCTTATGTCATTTTGGTTGAGAAGACCTTGGGTTTGGGTCCATTCCATTGACCACTCAAAACTACTCTGCAGACATATATGACATTATCCCCACATGCTCTGCTCCGAGATCCGCATAGCAGCAAGGAAACCCTGTGCTCCTCCCCTGTTGAAAAGAGCTGTTGAATAAGACAGACAGAACTTCTCCTACGGCCTCCAACAATCGTGTAGGCCTCCCATCCTGTTTTCCACCTGGGAATTTGTTTAAAATTTAAAATTTGTCTTACTGAACCCAGCTGGAAATAATTTGCCTTTTAGCCTGACAAATCTCTTATCTATGAAGACTGCAAGCATCCACAAAGTGTTTGCACACAAGCACCTTGATCAGTCAAAGACATTCCCTATCAGAAGCTTTCGCAGACCGGTCTCTCAGTGTGCTACATGATAGAGCCAGTTGAAAGGCAGTAATAAGCCTGTTTCACAACAAATAAGAAAAAAAAAAGGAAGGAAAAAGACAAGGGCTTCTCCTTTCATATCAAATGCTTATGAAGAATTTCAAAAACGATTTCTGTGTGTGCTGGAACACAAACGAGAAGATAAAAGTAAAAAAAAACAAACCTGCTCTGCCCAGTTGGATTTCATTTTGACCAAAGAACGATGTATTTTTTAATGATTAATTCTCTCTATTCCCTCAGTTATCATAAGCTGGAGAAAGCAAAAATATGCTTGTTTTACTTCACCAGATGCATCTGGTTTGCATCTCTTTTAGAAGTGGAAGCAAACCTATATTGAGCGCAGGAAGGAGATAGCAACACTGAGAAAATGGAAAGGAATTCAGGAAACTTTCCCTGTGACTTGCTCTTTCTCTGCTGTTAAGTTTGAAGCTGTGGAGACACATCCCAAGGCAAAGCAAAAATCTGTATTTCTCACTCAAAAGAAGGTGCAAGAGCAGGTATGGGGCATCTCTGCCCCTGAAGCCATTGCCAGGGGTTGCCCCTTGTATCGAACGCTGTATCGTGGATCTGCTCCAGGATGGTGAAAAACCCTTTTGGGAGCAAGTTCTGCTCCTTTATAGGAAGCAAGGCCAAAGCCTGCCAAACTAGGCTGGCTGGAATGGTCCCTGCCTCTGTGATTATGGGAAGTTATAAATATTCAACATTTCTTGGCAGCTGGGAGTGCTTCACTTGCTCTGAGTATCTCAAGGGGGATGGGAAAGGCAGAATGAGCCTTAGTATTTCTGACATCCCGCAGAGACAATGAACCAGGGAAGAAGAATGCTCATCTTCTTGCAGAGAAGCATTTCATGTAGGGTGATTTTAATAATTCAGCCTTCGACTGGTCTGTTTAAATGTTTGATGCCTGCAAGTTGTGCTTTAAGATCAGGCCTCCTATGAACCTCAGGAGCTGGACGCTGGTTGGGTGCTAAGTGCCTTTCTTGTAACCACGGTGCAGCCTAAGCTGGAACAAGGGTACGGATTTCTTCCCACACAACACGAAATATTGGAGCTCTCATGCCATGGAAAAGTTTCAAACATCCCATCTTGTTTGTGTTTGGAAGAGAAAAAAGGAAGAATAAAGCAATCCTGACAAAAATATCAAACTCCACACATCTCATACTAGAGATACTACCCAATGCCCTAGCAAAATGGATGGAAATATCACAACCATCATGAGAATATCGGCTCAGAAAGAAAAGGACACTGGGGTTCTTGGTCCAGTCTGCCCTCGCGCAGTCCAACCGTGTTCCAGTTACCGATGATGGTCAGTTTGAGCAGCACCATAGGAGCAAAGGGTCCATGGGCATCTGTGTAAGTGGATCCTTTAGGAGTGAAGATCTCACTGAGCAATTGCCATCCGAAGCCTCATTCCTGAGTACATCTAAGGTAACAGTCCAGATGCTGCTGTTTTCTGCTGGGAGAAGACCAAGTCTCTTCGGCAACCTTGCCTCTCTCTTTACTGCAACTGGACATTCAGACTTTGGAGTATTTTTTTTTGTTTTCTTTTGTTTTGTTTTCCTGATTTCTGGTCAGGCAGCAAGATACTAGACCTGCTGTTTCCACACAGGAGCAGGAGGGGATGGCTGGTCTCCTCTGACCACTCTGGGGTTGGCCATTCCCACAGACAGAAAGAACATTGTGCCAAATGTGAGGCCAGGCTGGGAGATTGCAGCATGCAGGGAATTGACCCATCGCCAACTGTCCCATCCATGGACACGCTGCCACCCTCCCAACCCCTCCATTCCACAGCCAGAGTTTCCCACCAGCTGGGTTTGTGAGAGACCCCTCCACTTCCATATCAGATCCTGATCCTGTAAGCCCTTATTCTAAATTATCCATGACATGTGTGGGCATGAGTTATGCATGAAATGAATTATCCATGAACTGGGTCGGTTGCCTTCTCTCTCTCTGTCAGCTCTGTAGGTTTCTACCAGGTATCAAAGCACACAGGAGGAAATGTAGGCCTCCAAGCTTTTTTCCCCAAAGAATCTGCATTTTACATAGCCTATGTACATAATCTGGGAAGATGCTTAAATATTCAGTGGGTCATGATGGAAGAACAAAAGGGGCTGATTTAGAGTGCAGTAGGTCAACCTTTCCCTGAAGATTCAGTTTCATACCCTAACCCATTCAGTGGTTTTGCATTCCTATGAAGAGCAAGAGCTCCAAGAACGATGGAGACAACTTGCCATTCACTGACAACACACTCCCACAGCCAGGCTGGTGGCAAGCGCAGTCATCTGTAAGGGCTTCTTCAGCTTCAAGCCTCTTCTATATGACAAACAGAGCAAAGTCTTAGCTTAATTTTAGGTGGATATCTACTTCTGCTTTTGACCTGAATGTCTATGCTGGAGCTACCTTACTGTTCTTGAAGTATATTTTGTCAAACTTGGTCTGCTTGGAAAACGAGAGGTAGAAAATAATTCTTAAAATCGAAGCTTCTCTGTGCAAAAATTGTTTTTCTGTTCTCTTTTTAGAGAATTCCTGACCAGCTCGACCCCCTCGCTAGCTCGAGGCCAGACCCCCACGATGTCCACCCCAGCTCCCCAGAGAGCCCAGCCGGCGCCGTCCCACTGCGCAGGCCGGACCCTGGGCCCTCTGGCCGAGCGCACCCTCTCCCACACGAGCAGGGCCATCAAATACGTCTTCCTTGAGGGCTGCCAGAACGTGGCTGCCCCTCGCGCCGCGGCCAGCGTGGACGCCCACGAGGCCTTCAAGGAGGCCATCCCCTGCCACCCCAAGGCCAAGCGCGTGCCCAGGGCCGCTGCGGACTGCTGGCTCCCACTCCCGGAGCACCTGCCGCTCTT
>NW_010588255.1:354975-369046 GCF_000705375.1 Tinamus guttatus | reverse complement strand
ACTGCCCCCGGCTGCTGCCCTTGCGCATTCCGGGCTCGGGAAGGTGAGCTCTGCAGCCCGGGGCATGCTGCACAGCGAGGGAAGCGCGCCGGAGCACGCTGCTCTCTGCCCACGCCATGAGAGAATCTAACGAATGAATTAATTTTGCTCTCAGCCGAGTGCGACACGCATTCAAAAGCCGGAAAATAAACGCCTCCCTCTCCTAATTTATTGCATCCCTTTGGATTTGTCAGCCACGCCACCGCACAGGTGCCATCGCTCCGTCTGCCCCTCCGGCCGGGCCCTTCATCTCCCATCACAGAGGACAAAAACAAGTCCCCAGCGCAGGCAGCTCCAGCTGGGCCACGCGCAGCCCTGCCCGGGCGTCCTCTCCCTGCACCGCCGGGCCCGGAGCTGCTCCTGGACCACTTCTGCGGCCCGCAACCACCTCCCTCCTCCTGACAGCACAACCTCTTTTTTAAATTTCCCTCTGAAATGTATTCCTGCCCGTTTTCTCCTATGACAAGTTTATATTTAAGCTTCGGTATATTTCTGTATCCTCCTCCCTCCATGGCGCTATTCACTGGGATATTTATAGGGAGGCTGTAATCCTCCTCCCACTCAGCTTCTGGTTTGCTCTGCTTAATAAGCCAAAAGTCTCACGGCAAAACATGCTTCTCGCTCCTCTGGCCAGCCCTTTTGCTGCCGCTCCAGTTTTTGGATGCTTCCAAGCACACCTGCTTCCCAGCACGGTCTCTCAGCCCTACCATGCTCTGTGAACCTACAATCTGGCTTTACCAGGAACAGATCCCCTCCAGTATTCCTATATATATATCTTTATATACACATCAGTACTCCTAGCAGTCATGAAAGCCAAGCTCTAAGCCCTGCACATTTTCAGGCACTTCTTTGCCTCCTTCAATCGCAGTCTTGCTCCGCACCTGGTTCTACGAAAGGCAATTAGAGCCATTAAGAGTATTGCCGCTGTTAAAAAAGCACCATTTAGAATTATTTCTTCCACGGCCGACTTAGCAAGGAGAGCAGCCGCAAAGCAGTTAAATGTAAAGGATCATCCGCTCCCGCAGTGACGGAGCTTCCCGGGACGGAGCGCGGGTGTCCGGGGCAGGATTGGCACCTGCAGCGCCCTAACAACGAGGGCCGCAGGCACCGCCTGGAACAACCTCGCTCACTGAGGCTCTTTAGGAAGGAAGAATTGTCAGAATTTGCAAACCCCCTTTTTTTTCTTTTTTTTTTTTTTCCATTGGCTCTGCAAATCCATTTTAGAATTTGTAAATTTGTTCTAGGATTAGATTAATAGGTTTCATGATTTATAAACCTTTTCTTCTCTCTCCCCCTCCCCTTGACTTAGGAAGCAATCAAAGACTGTAGCTCACTGCAGGTTTTAAAAGTAATAATTTCTCAACCACAGCCTTGCTGCTGAGATGTCCTAGCAGGGTTTGGGACTTCAGAGGGCGAAATTTCCCATCTGGAACATCAAGAAATCCCATGGCTTGCAAACCCATCCCTTGCAAACCAGACAGATTCTGAACAATATTAGACCCAATCCTGATGCTTGTTAGGAAATGCCTTCCTGGAAGGAAGTGTGTGCCACATTCGGCAGGGAAAGCCAGTGAGAGGAACCGAGGGCTCGCTTGGACTCGCCTACAAGCACAGGTACTGCCGTACAGGCGGAGAGCATCTATCTCCGCCTAGGAAAAGCGGGAGAACAGGGAGAGCATCGAGTGCTACACCCAGAATATGCCCCAAACTCCAGCACGTTCTGCTCAGGGATGTCCTAAGCCAGTGCTGGCAGGTTGGTATCCATCAGCTCTTGAGGGATGTGTCTGCTGTGTCCATGACCAGCTGTGCCTCGAGGAAGGTCCTCTCCTTGGTGTCCCAGGGTCCCAGGGAGCCTGTTCTTATGCAGACATCTGCCTTTGGTGTCCACAGCCCTGCTGGCTGAGCATCCCTCTCTGCCCTCAGGTCCGGGTGGAATCAAACAGCACATCAAGACACAAGAGCCACAGTGAACCTTAACTCACTCTGGGACATAAACTTGGCAAACCTGAAGCAAATCGTTTATCAGGCTCCAATAAAAGGTCCCACTGAGTAGCCCCAAAGACACTGTCTCAGCTCCACTTTGCCCGGTGTCCACATTTCTCCCAGCTTGGGCTGATGTATTCTTAATTAGCATCTTAATGGGAAGAGCATATGCAATGAAGCATGAAAAGAAAATCCCCATCATTTAAATTCATTAAGAGTCATTGAAAGTCTTCAATGCAGAGGTGGAATTAACTCTGAACTCCTTCGGAGAGACCAGCTGTGCTCACTAAACTGTGGTGGATGTTGCTGCACTGGTTATTTATCTAGCTGCCTCCAGAAGGTTTGCTCCCCTGGATGACTCCGGACTGCCCTCCCCGTGTCCCCTGGGCGTCTGTGTCGCTGTGCACACACGAGTGTCACCGTAGCCATCCCTGCAACTCCAGGTACAGACGCACTGTTCCCATGCTGGTCATGGAAACTTTGCCAGCGCATCCCTGCTAAGGATCTTTCCCAGTTGTGTTTGCTCCAGAAATTACCTTCTCTCCAGTATTTGCTCTTTTTCTTATCCTCGCAATGGGGAATATCTCCGGCAGCTACCAGGTTTCCATACATAACCCCACAGTTGCCATGACTTTATGGCAATGGATGCAGTTGGTGTGAGGATGCCCGGGCACGGAGCATCCCCACGCGATGGGTGGGAGCGCGAGGGGATGTGTGTGTCCAGGTCCAGCGGTGCCAGATCTGTGTGCCCGGGTCCAGCGGTGCTGGATGCACATGCCCGGGTCCAGTGGTGCCGGATGCGTGTGTTCGGGTCCAGCGGTGCCGGATGCGCATGCCTGGGTCCAGTGGTGCTGGATGCATGTGTCCAGGTCCAACGGTGCTGGATGTGCGTGTTCGGGTCCAACGGTGCTGGATGTGCGTGCCCAGGTCCGGCGGTGCCGGCTGCGTGCGGGCCCATGGCGCTGGGCTCCGCTGCGGCGCGGGACGCGGCCGACAACGCGGAGCAGGGAGCGGCGCCAGCCTTGCTCCCCGAGGAGGAGGGCGGTGAGCGGTGCCGCCGCGTGCCCGGGGCGCAGCGTGGGGCAGGGGCTGCCTGACCCCTGCTAGGACATTCCCACTGTCCTGCCTATTTTGCCGGAGACGAATTTTCAGAACCAAAGAGGCAAAGGAATCAGAATAAGCGATTCTAGAGCTATTACAGGGAAGGACTCGTTTATAGGAGCAATCCTGCCTGAAAGGAAAATGGGGTTATACCCTGGAGCAGACTGGTCCGTTTTAGTGTGTTTGAAGCTTCTTGAATTTCTTTCACTCAGCTAAGGATCAGTTTTATAAGCAAAACCCAAATTAACCGTTCAAAAAAGAATAAAACCTCCTCACGGGGTTGAGCTAGTTTAAGTAAATTTGATCCAGGTCCTATCTGAATTCAGTCCACGCCACTTTTGGCGTTCCTGAGGTGCATCTGCGGAAGGAGACAGCAACAGGATAAATCCAGAAAAGCCATGGAAATGCCAAGCTGTCCAAACGTCTGTACTCTGGGAGGTGAGTCTTTATAGGCAAGTTACAATCACATCATCTTCCTAGTGGTTGAGCTGCATGAGGAATGACAGGAGCGTCTGAAGAAGGCAGTGACTTGAGGCTCTTTCAGCCACTTTTAATAGATGATATAAATGACTTTTTCCTCTCTGCCAAAAGATTTTTAAATTGAGTTTCAAAGATATCTTCTACTTCCAGAACAGGAAAATAAAACCTTTTCCACTGAAAACACTACTTTAAGTTCACATGTACCTCAAATTAATTTTTAAAATACTTTTAGAAGTGGGAAAAATGAACCTAAACCAAACCAAAGAGAAAACTATTTTTGTTTGTGTTTTACAAACTCCTTCATTTATTTCAAAGGCTTTGGAAGGTGGAGAAGGCTGGTGTGCATATGCCCCTTTACGGCAAGAAAAAAAGAAGCTGAACAACTTTCTATTTTGGACTACTCAAAAAAAAATCTCATTTTACATTTTTTTCAGGTTAGGCAGTAAAATGAAAAGCAATTATTCATGCAGTTCTCATCAACCGTCCCTTTACAAGCTGTTTATAAGTGATTAGTCAATCTTAGACACATGTCCCAGACAGGAGCAGCATGTGTTTATTAAAACCATCAGTGGAAGGTGTTGAATGCAGTCATGAGCTATGGTTGAAAAGTAATCCCTACAGCTATTGATCAGTTCTTTACCTAGTCCATATTTATCACAGTATCTCTTCACAGAGTGCTAATGAGTGTTTATGAATAGACCTATAATGTAAAGCTGGGGCCTTAAATGGCAAATCCAGGTCCAGATCTGAACTACTGATAAATTTTAGCTTGACCTTGGCTCCTGCAGGTGAGGCACATTCATCTCCAGGCCCCCAGGGCAGAGCTGTCGAGTGTTTCTCACCCAGGACCCTGCTGGCTTCCCAGAGAGGAGCCATTGGAGCTTTCCCACCATGGGGACGTTGCTAAAATTACCAGGCAGTGCTCGGTCCTGAGCAGAGGGTGGGCAACGTGTGTGGAAAAAACAGGCCTTCAGATGCCGCCCAGTAAAAAATAGGAGGATTTATTCTAGCAAATAATTCAGCCTAGTAATTCTATTTTTCTCTCTCCTACTCCCTTGCCCTCTCTCTTTTTCTTTCTTTTCTAATAAAATAACCAAATGACAAGGACTGAATTCTGCAGCAGAAAATTTTTCAACCCAGGCTTCCTCCCAGGATAATCTATTATCTTCACAAATTACTGCAGACAGTTCTTTATTGTTTAAAACCTTTTATCCAAATAAATGCATAAACCTTATGGAATGGGGAGAGATGAAGAGAAGCAGCAATTTAACTGAAAATCTCCTTCTCTCATTGACTGTTGTTTGCTAAAAAGAGAGGAAAATTTTTAAAAGAAAAAAAAACAGGAGAGGAAGAAAAGGCTGAACCTGGGGGAAGAGAAATTGGAGATGTGTGATGGATTCCATTAGAGTTCCCCTTTTAAATGTGGGCAGCGCATGAGGGCATGGACAGGGATGGTGATGGAGAGAGGAGGCACCGTTGCGCTGGTCACACCCTAGAGGAGGCTGCCGCTGGTTAGGGTTAGGGTTAGGACTTGTGACATGACCTTCCCACCCGAGCTTTTGCCAGGGTTTTTCTCACCAGGACCAAACTGTCAGGGATGGAGGAGAGACCTGTGGCCAGCGCCCCTTGAAGCCTCAGGCCTCTCTTCCCATGGCGGTGCGAGGGTCAAGGGGATGCCTCGCAGCCGGAGGAGATGCTTCACAGCTGGAGGAGACATCTAACAGCCAGAGGAGACGCCTCACATTGGAGGAGACACCTCACAGCCGCCGGAGATGCCTCACAGCCAGAGAAGACACCTCACAGTTGGAGGAGATACCTCACAGTTGGAGGAGACACCTCACAGCCAGAGGAAACATCTAACAGCCAGAGGAGATGCCTCACAGCTGGAGGAGATACCTCACAGTTCAAGAGACACCTCACAGCCAGAGGAGATGCCTCACAGCTGGGCGCAGCCAACATGGTGCCCAGGAGAGCAACTGCTCTGCTCAGGCCCTGCGCTCTCTGCCAGGGAAGCCGTGTTCCCCCTGACAAAGCAGGGCTAATGCTGTGTTTATCACCTCCGTGCCTGTGTTGGGACTGTTGAGAGATGAAGAAATATCCCTGGAATTAACAGCAACATAACCGAGGGAGAAGAGCCAGGGGAGAGGTTAAGGCAAGGGCTGTTATCCAAGAAACAGGCTCATAAACTCTCTCCTCTGAAAACCACCTTGTGCTTGGAAGGCAGCAGCCCTCCTGCCACCCGGGAAGGTACCGGGAAGGTCCTCAGAGGCCTGAGCTGCATTTTCACACATGCAGCCCTCAGTACACATCAGCCTTGCACTAATTCACGAGCACCCAGCGCCGGGAGAACCTCCCAGGAGAACCTCCTGGTAGGCACGGGCCTGTCTGGGCTCCACAAGGGCCCTGGGTTCCTTGCGGCATCCTGCTGCCTGCGGTCCTGGTAGCCCTGCCGAGAGGAGCTCACAGGAACACAGGGAAGGGGCAAGATAAGCGTGATCAAGTACTTAATGCCGAAAATAAAATAAACCCAGCATTACTGTCAGATCTGGAGCTGCTGAGTCTCAAAGCTCTGAATTAAGAGTTGCCTTCGTGGCATCTCCACCTGCTTTGAAGAAGACTTTCAGAGAACCACACACGGAGGGTCCTGCTTGGCCACTTCTCCCCTGTCCCGTGCGCAGGAGCTCTGCAGCTCCCAGCGAGTGTCCCGGGGCCACCCCGCCGGGTTTGCCAGGTCCCTGCGGAAAAGCACCACTACTAACTACTAGGCTGCTAACTACAAAAAGCATCAGGACTTAGTGTCTTGTTGCTTCAAAAGGGACCTGTACATGAACTGGAGCCAAACAGACTGGAAAGGGAGGGTCAGGTGTGATTCCACATCCAGCAAACAGTGAAAAGGACTCTGCAGAGCTGAGCTGACAGAGGGTGTGATTCCACATCCAGCAAACAGTGGAAAGCAGAGCTGAGCTGACAGAATTGTTACTTGAATTCAGCACCAGGAGGAATCTTAAACGTCTCCAAATTACGAGCTTGCCACCTGCACAGATGTCTTTTGGCTCAAGCTTTTGCTCTATCTATAGAGAATCAAGCCGCACCACTGCAGACAGGGATGCACTGCCCTGAGCTCTACCCAAGCAGGCTCGCAGCGGGAGCAGCAGTAACAAGTCCTCAGCCTCTCTGGACAACCAAAAGAGGGGCACAGTTCCGTCCAGCCCGCTCTGCACCCACCTAGGTCTCTGGGCAATGAGGCCCAGCCAGATCTACACCCAGCTCCTGTCCCTCCCCCTGCACAGGCTTTGCCCTTTCCAAACTGCCTCTCATGCAGGGCATGTCACCAAGCTGTGCAGGGCCAGGCGCTCAGGCCGGGACACGCTCATCAAACATGCAGGTTTTCAATTTACTTCTAAAACCCCTCTGTGGAAGGAGCTGTCGGACAGGGGTCCCTCCGCTGGAGTACAGGGGATGTCGAACGTTTCACCTCGCCGGCGTGGCTCATTCGAGCCCTGCAGTGAGCGCAGCGGCACCACATGTATTGGCACCGTGTCCCCATCCATCCGGACAGGGTCAGCTCTGGGTTGCTGGCAACAAGCTGCAGTCTAAATCACTCACCACCCTCCTTCTGCCAAGGAGGAACCGGCCCCATGGTGGGGGGAGCACAGGAGAGCCATCTCCAACCCTTTCAGGGTCTATCCAGGATGGCACTGGCCAGGCCCCAGGGAGAAGCACATCCTGCAGAAGAGGGGAGAGGTAGTGTCACCCAGGGGAAAAACGACAGCATGCAAAGGGCAGATCTTCTCCCAGGCACCCAGCAGCACCTCCTGCGAGTGCATGAGCCACTGGGTTGGACCAGGTGGAAGTCCCAGAGCCAGGAGTGGCCCCAGGGTCAGTGCTGGGATGAAACGTTCTCCAAACATCACCTCGTTGAGGGCATGGGCCGAGCTGTCAGAACAATGCAATTAGCCACTTAATTCTTAATGTTAATTAACTTTTGTGTGCTTTTGCACCTTTGTCAAGGTATCACCCTGCTCTCTGGGGTGCTCTTGGGAAAGCAATTATATGCTAGTTACTCTGCAATTAATTACAGCTTTAGGAAGGCCGTGGGAGGGCACCTCTTCCTGTTTGATCTTGTAAATGCTTCATTAAAGGCCCAACAAGGACTAGAATATTTCTGTACTTGTGCTCACCTGGCAACCCCATCCTTCCCTGCTTTGAGCAGGCAGTGGTGCTGGATACTCCTAATTTGTTTCAGAAAAGAAGAAAGACCAAGACCCGCGGAGTTCATTTGGCATGGACGTCGCGCACCACCCCTCGCTACACACGCTGTGAAAATTAACACCATGAAGCTGTTATTAATAGTGAAGATGGGTGATACTCTAACAAAACGGCTTCTCAGGAAGGAAGTGAGACTACAAATGAAACCAGACTTTTCACAGCCAGTGTCTGCTCACCTGAAGATGTCGACTTGTGATCCATAACCCTGGGAACACTTGGGTTGAAGTCTCTGGAGCTGAGCACTAACCGCTCCCCGTCAACCAAAAGAAACTTTTAAACCAAGGAACGGAAAACTTGAGGGCTTGCCATTGAGGAGTGTTTAATGAAAGATGTGGAGACTTTGATTCTTTTTAATTAAGCCATCAGAAAAAAAATGATCCTGTTAAAATTTTCTTAGAAAAAAGTGCCATTTTTAAAACCTGCTTTAATGAATAGACCCAGTTCAATTATACAATAGCTCCTTTGTTTTCTGCATTCGCTCCCGGTTTCACAGTGAATTGAGCAACATCCGTCAAGGAACGCGGTAAATGAATAATTGAGGCGGCTGCGCTCTCTGCAGCACGGAGCGGGATGTCACCTCACGTGCACGGAGCTCCTCCGAGCAACGCGCCGCGAAGGGAACGCGGCCGACGGCCCAAGGAGCTGCACCAAGTCCTGCCCCGAAGGTCTCCTCGGTGGGCCAGGAGTCCTTGTGGCAGGGTGTCACAGCGTGACAGCACCACTGAGCACTGGGCCACCAGCCCAGGACGCCTCCCCGCCAGCCTGGGCCCTGCGCTCCCCCTTCGTCCCGTCCTGGGCAGGAGCGCCCGGGCACCCAGCGGGTTGCAGCTCTCCAGCCGGCACTTTGGCTTCGAGGAGCTGCGGGGATCACAGCAGCTCAGACACACTCCGTGCTTGGATTATTTTGGGCACCGCTGGCAGCTGGAGTGTGTTGGAGGTGCCATGAAGCCTGGAAATGAAGTGAGGGAGGGAAAGGGGGAAGAGCAGATGAGGAGAGAAAAGTAAAGAGTGCATTTAGTGGCGCTGCCTCGGCTGTTCTGCATCTCTTAGCTTTTTTGCCGGATGCTGAAAAATACAGTCTTTGTTATGCTAATATTGTTCTTGTCAGCACAAACAGAGCAGAGCGGCTCCTCTCGCTCCTCTCCACCCTTCCCACCGCGGCCCCGCTCACACGCCTGGAAGCACCAAGTCAGCAGAACAGACAGGGCCATTCCTGCCCGCTCAGCCCGTGACTGCGGCAATGGTTTGTTTTTTCTTGCAGCTTTCTGCTTTCTTCCTTTCCCTTTGAACTGATGCTGGGGAAGAAGAAAGGCAGAGTTGAAAGGAAGGAGCCCACGTGCCAGGGAAGGCTGCAGGGAAAGGGCTGCTCCCTGTGGGCTGAGCACCCTCCCAGGTGGCATCTGTCCCGTGCGGCATCTGACCGCGCAGGAGGGGCTGTTGGGCTGTCACCAAGGAGGTGCCACAGGTTGTCGAGGGCCCGAATGCTCCCCATGCACATGGTCATGCTGTGCTGCAGACCCTGCCTGCACAGGAACACCCTGCTGAGCAACAGGCGCCCTCCGGAAAACCCACGGGTCTGTTTGGCTCTGCCAGGTGACTGCAAGACGTTTGTGTCCAGCTCCTCCATCCCCAGGGCGAGGACAGCATGGCCAAGCACCAGCGAAGAGAAATGGGTCCCACTGGGACGTAACTCCAGCAGAGCATCAGGATGGTGGGTGAGCGTGGAGGCTTTCACCAGGAGATGGACGGGGGTTAAACAGGGCTTGAGGGCTCTCTCAGCAAGGCCATGTGAGATACAAGTTGCTTTGAACACTCATTAGCAGCCTCGTTAACCTACCCACCTTCTCCCCTCTGCCCTAACTGCATCCGTTTATTTGAGGACAGCCTGCAAGAGACGGGTCTAACGCTGTCTCCGACGCTCCAACCCACCTGGGAGCAGAGGCCAGCGGCTGGGAACACGGGTGGCAGCAGGTCCCACCGCGGGCTGTGCCCACCACCTTGTCCCGGCACTGCCTCGGCCAGAGGAGCCTGCATGCCCGCAGCACGCAGATAAATGGGAACCGTCAGTCACCAGCGCTGTCAATCTGTCAAGTCACATCAAATTCGCCATAAAAGATGTTTAAAAGGAAAATTGGCATTTTGCTTTATGGTGCTGCAATGTAATGAAAAGGGAACGCAGGCCGGGGAACCCAGGCTTCCTCGCCGGGCTGCTCGGTGGGACTGCAAGGGACTTGTCCTGTTCCCAGCGCTGAGCATCGTCCCCCCTATTGGAGCCCGGTGCCCACCAGGACTCCAGGTGATCCATGGGCATGAGGGTGGCTCCCGGGCCGGCCCCGGCCCGCTCAGGGCTGCGCAGCGGTGCAGGCAGCGCGGGCAGCGCCCTGTGTGCTGTGTCCATCCGCTGAGCAGAGCCGGGCCCTCCTGCGCACGGCTCAGCAGCGCCCGGCGAGGCAGAGATGCTGACCCAGCCTCTTCCCTCACTTTGTGCAATACCATCTCTTGCTCCCAAGTGGCTTCTCTGGTGCCTAGTAAAGCCTGACCATTCCTTACAGCCTTTGCCTCCGCAGCGGGATTAACACAGCCTCTCTCTTGTTCCTTCACCTATTTCCAAGCAGAACCTTAAAATCTTTGTGACCTGTGCCGGGCTCAGCAGGCAAGAGAGGACTTGCAGGCGGGCAGGCAGCCGATCCTGAAGAAAATCAGGATCTAAATTGTAAGTTTCCCCTCCCTTCCCTTCTTGACTCTATCCCTCTCACCCTGACCCAGGACAGTCCATTTTCCTGGGCTGACCTTGCCATCTTACACCCTTTTTATGGAGGGGAACTCCTGAGGTCGTATGTTCCCATCAATAATAACATGTCACAAAACCGGGGATTTACAGAGTACCTTTCGCTTGGACACTGTCACGTACTTTATAAGCATTCATGAACAGAGCTGCGGCGCCCAGCGACATCATCAGTCGCTGCTTGTTACAGAGGAAACCGAGGTGGGGATGAAGGCAGCAGGGCTGCAAGGAGCCTCTGGCCCTGCTGCTCCGACGCAAGCATTTATTCCAGCAGAGACTTCCACAACCCACTTCCAGCGGTAGCTTTTATTCCTGGTCTTCAGCTCTTAATTTCTCTCTTCCTTGGCTATTAATTAATTCTACAAAGCACTTTGGGATACATTTATTACGAATGACACAGTAGCAAATAATCCCTCCGGTTTTATTACTGCGCGACGCCAGCAGATCCCTGCTGATTGATGGCTGCTCCTCGGAGCGGGAGCCTGACCAGCAGCCAACGCGAATTAACCCCCCGCATGCGAGGACACGGGTCACGGCACGGAGTCGTGCCGGTTTAATGGGAATCTGGGCCCGGCCCAAGAGGACTGGGAGGACCCAATGTATCCAGGGAATGGGGTTAGTAGTGCAAACAGGATCACAGGGCATGTGGGGAGCTGTCTGAGCAGCCCTTCGGGTGCTGGGTTTCATGCTGTGGCACTGGGAACTGCAAGTATTCCATGTGGAAGTGAATGAGCGCGCTGCAGGGTTTCTCCTGGCTCCCTGCCGAGGATACGGCCAGTCCTGTTTGCACGGCAAACGTGGGCACTGACGAGTGTGGAGACCGGAATGGATGGGAGGTGTGCTGCTCTGGAAGAGCCAGGGCGGCAGGAGACAAATTGTGGATTTTTCTTAGCTCTACCTGGGAATACATGAGCAGAACTGGAAAGGGACACGTACTCGTGCGGTTCCAGTTCCTCCCAGGTCCCACGTCCTGCTACTTTTCCACAGGAGCTGCCCCCGCGGGGCACCGCTCCAGGGACACAGAGGCCGCAGGGAGCTGCGGGATCTGCAGAGGCTGCGGCCTCAGCTCCCCTCTGCCTCATGGAAACTTTCACTACTGCTTGCCGGGGGCTCCGGCTCCTTTCCCCCCACATTTAACACCTTTTCCCGCTGCTGGCGCCATCCGTAAAGGTCCGTCACCGCGCGGCACCGGCAGCGACGAGCCCTGCGGCCCAGGCTGGGCTCCCGGCAGCCACGTCCTGCCAGGACCACAACCCTCCTGCTGAGCTCGGAGCAGCAATGTTGGCACCTTTAACGTCGGAAACTTTGATGTTGGGAAATGGATTAAAGGTAGCCAAGGAACTGAGAGGAATTTGTAGGCTTTAGGTTTTAACTTGGCCATCTCAAATGGCAACCAGGCGCCTCAGTCCTCCCCTCCAGCAGAGCTGACTCACCATCTCCTGTTCCTCATCTCCCTATCTCTTTAATTTAATCAAAGGAAGGATAATACCTGGCGTAGGAGCAAAGAGGGCAGATGCACAAATGAAGCTGAGAAGCTCAAATGCAAATTTTGCAAAGCCAGTAATTATAGGGTTGAAGACGCCACATTCTCAGCTGGATCATGAAAGATCAAGATGAGAAGCAATGAAGGCCCCAAGATTCAAATAAAAAGTTCCATCAGCACCAAAAAAACAGAAGCCAAGTGATCATCATCTGATAGTAAATCTAATTAGGGCTGTTGCTGATGGTTTCCTTTTATTTCCTGAAGCACTTCTTGAGGCAGAAGGACAGATGTCAAGACCAACCTCTTAAATATCATTACCAAAGCAAGCATCTATATTGGGGAGCAAAAACTGTTTATGTTCTTGCTATTTAACGGCATAAAACAATACACTTTACAGCAACTATTAGCTGCCTAATGGCATCCCATCATTCCTCATATCAGTTAAGTGACAGATGGAGCTGACGGCATAATTAAGGCACTAAGAGTGTCATAAATTACAAAACTACCACTGAAGCACCAACCACACCGAAGGAACCATCGCAAATATGATGTATGATGAGTGTGAGTGAGGAGCCTTCATTAAGTGACTGAAACAAAGCTATTATGGGCTTTGAGAGCACCATGAAGAAACGCTGAAGTCGTCACACTGCATCGCTAATGAGACCAGTGCCACTGCCGCTCGGCCAAGCTCCGGCTACCAGCCCGGGAAGGGCGGTGGTGTCCTTGTTTCACTGGGAAACACAGCATCTGCCGTGTCTTAGATGGCTGCAAATTCAAGTTTTTGGTACTGGAAGGACATTCTAGCAGGGAAAAAATGCACCATTTGTGTAGCACTTGCAAATAGGGCTCAGTTGTAGGAGAAGGTGGCAAAAATGAGTCTCCTCTTCACAATCCTCCCATCAAAAAGAAGTGGCATCTCTATGTCTCTCCCTCACTTTTATTAAATTGCCTAATTAAAATGGCTTAGTTCAGATTTTGCACATGCAGCTTTTGTGTTTCTTGGTTCACTCTAAACAAACCTTTTGTACTGCTGGTTGGGCAGATCTTGTGGGAGTGCAGCAATTTTTTGGCAGTGGCGACATTTCTAGCCCATTGCAAACCTAAACACAATCATTCTCTGCCATCTTCTCTTTTCACTTCACTCAGATTTTCTACCGTATGTAAAAGGAAAATTTCTACCACATGTAAAAGGAAATCAAATGGTCCTACTCACCCAGCTGTTGGTTTCTGGGGAAGAAAGCCTTGCAGATGGTAAGTTACGAGGCTCTTCCTTCTCAGCCCAACACCGACCTGCAATGAGACAGGGGATCATTTTATCAGAACATTATCCCTTGGAATCTTAAATGAATAGACTAAAGGCAAGGAAAGAGAACTGTTCCTGGAGAGATTATTTCATCAGAAAAAAAAAATCACACAGAGGAATCCGTAGCTCCGACAAATAGAAGCGCATTAAGGCAGACAGTGAATGATGTGAATTTACCAGGGAATTATATGGAGAGGGTAGGGGAAGTGGCAGAATTTACATTTGGTGCCTGTGTTTATTGCTTACAGCTGAGCATTATAAATAATAAACCGGGTTCTTACTGCCTCTGCTCTAAAGTTGTATTTTCCCCTTCCTCCCCCTCTTCAGCTCTCACGGGTTGTGTGACATGGACAAAGCGCCCTGGAGCAGGAGTCCAAGGAAGAGATGGGCTGGACAGCAGGAGAACCACGGGGGCTGGGGAAGGAGGGGAGGAAGAGCCACGGAACAGGGGGGACAGCCCGAGAAGGCCGTTTTCCAGCAGGGAGCTGCCTGGGGCTCCCCACGGAGCCGTGTCCCGGCCGGGCTTCCAGCCAGCGCCCCGGAGCAGCGGGACCCTGGGGGCCTCCTCGCTGGACGCGGGGCAGGGCCGGGGCAGGGGGGGCAACACAGCACCCCGCGCAGCGCGGGG
>NW_010588255.1:302194-318874 GCF_000705375.1 Tinamus guttatus | reverse complement strand
CGGGACGGCTGCTCTCCGACCGCTCCAGGAGGGGTTGCTGAAGACACCAGCAAACCCGTCCGTGATCTACACACTTACACGGGAAGCTGAAAATCCGAGTCATTTTCCACTGATGCCTCAAGCCTGGCAAACATACATTTGAAAATCTGCCCTCTCTGTCACCTTGTCTTCCAATTCTTTGACTTTTTCTTTAAGCAAAGATGACACACTTCTACTCTAAGAGCACTTAGTCCTTGGAACTCTGTTTCACAGTGGTAACTGCCTTTGTCCATTTGATCACTGGTATGCAATAAAACTCAGCAGCAGTTTACGTGCAGTGGGGAAATATGCTTGTAAAACTCCCATTACAATTTATTGGATGCTTTTTGCTTGCTTCTGAGGTTGAGGAAGAGAGGAAATTGTTCTGTTTTAATATATACACAGTGGCCATGGGGTATGACAGGAGAGTACAGTCAGAGCTGCAGGCAGGGCCTTGCACACCACTCATGCAGGACCTTCTTGCAGCAGCTGAAATGGCCCAAGCCAAGAAACAGCACGGGCAGAATTGCCAGCTAGGATAAACCGAGAAAACTGCAGTATGGGATGAGACCTGAGGGCAAGTTAGACGGATCTTAGCCCAACATGGCCATGGATCCAGCATGGATCTTAGCTGTCGCTCCTTGACAAAACCCTATACCAGGCTCTCAGGCTACATGTCATACATCTGATTGAAACCATGGAGCTGGCTCTAGGACAACTTCCCTTAGGACATTATCTAAGATGACTTCCCTTAGGACATCGATAGGTTCTTGTGCCTATTTTATCTTCCCATTGAGCTGACTAGCCCTGCTGCAACTTCTCATTATTTCCTTTAGAGGAGCCCAGTCCATGATTTGAGAGGTGAACAGTTCAGCCCCATTTTCTCCATCACTTACAAGCTGACTCCAGCCCTGATCCTGCCCTTGATTTGGGAATACTACTGGAAATAGGCCAGAACGTGCCAGCCGAGGGCAGTTCACTCAGTGTTTGGACACCCCTCCCGTCTTTCCCTTTGTATTTTATTATTGCAATTGTTACTTTGCTGCAGGGCATTTCCCATGTTTAATGAACATCAGGCGGGCCTTCCGCCCGATGCTTATTAGTGCCTTCCAACAGAGAGAGCCCGCGCTAAAGTCGTTATTGATCTGCTGCATGCACCACCGAAGGATTTCCATATGGAGCGGCAGGCAGCCGAGGTGACCCCGAGGATGTGGAGCCCCAAACCACGCTCGGCTGGTAGCTTTATAAAAGAGAGTTGGGGAATTTGGTGCTGCTAGGCCGGTGCCTCTGGCCCAGCCCCAAGGACGGAACGGACGCTCCGTGCGACCAAGGCTGTGCTGGGACTTCAGGAGCCGGCACAGAGGCCACCGCTCTGATGCAGCTGCCGGGTCCCGGCCGTCACCCCAGGCACAGCCAGGGGCAGCACTAAGACCCCCGGCTGCACAGGCTCGAAGCGAGAACTGAGAGGCGCAAAAGATTCCCCCACTGAGACCCTAAGAGTGGGATTTTTTGTGAAGGAAAGAGAAGGAAACTCTAGTACTTCCTCGCAGACAGGAGAAAAGAAGGTCAATTAAAGCTGGAATCAAAGAACTGCAACACTAATGTTATAAATATATGGGCAAAGTGGTCTGCTAGCCTCGCGCTCACATTCTCATGCACCGGGTTTCTGCTCTCCCTCACCTTCGCTGAAAGGAGAGAGATGTATGGACTGCTTAATCAGGCTACAGAAAAACACAGCCAGCTAATACATTTCTTCTCAACTTCTTTTCCATACTTTATTTTCCCTGGTGAATTTTCCCGTTTTTTCTCTTTTTCTGTTTATTATATTAAATAGAAAATTTCTGCTTTCTCTCTTCTAGAAAGTGAAATAGCTCCTCTGTCCCCCCATTGCCCTCCTTTTTCTTTCTCTCAAAACAAGGCAACAAACAGGTTCCCGGCTCCTCTGCTGATGGAAATGTTCATTTCAAGTTTTTTCATCATGACCTGATAGGTGCTTATCTGATTTTTGTCACACATATCACCTAGGACAGCACATGTCTGAGGAGGCATATACATGATGTATATCAATGTATGTTTATCGCAAGGGCTTCCTCACCCTTTATTACTTTGCTCTTTTCTCTGAATGAAATTTATTCAGCCTTCCCACCTTCACAAGCCCGGTGTCATCGCCTGGGTTCGAATCAGAAGAGCAAGGAGGAATAACAGGAATCAGCTCCGAGGAAGCCAAAGGGGAGTCTGTGGGTACCGGTGCCTGACACCCCTTGGCCAGGAAACCTGCCCCTGCAATGGATGTTCTGCCAAGGCAGCATCTCACAGCAAATTAGGCAGCACTGAATTTATTCTAACATATATATATGTATATATACACACGTACATTTATTTAAAAAAAGACCCAATATTTACTAACTCAAGCTGTGTTAATAAAGATAATACATAATTATTGCTGAAATAGTTCAATGCAAAGGTTTCCACAGCTCTAAACATATCACATTTCTCCTTCCTCCATTTGATGTCCTAATTACAAGTATCACCGTCCGTCTGAGCTACCACTAGATTAAGGCTCTGCTTGCATTTAAAATAGCTGTTAGTGCAGCCTAATGGGGGAGATGACTAATTGGCCGTCACGTCGGTGATGAATGAAGCCGCGACGCAAGGCAGTGCATGAAAATTCCCTGCAATTATTGCCAAAACCCACATTAAAGAAAACCCCCCACGTGCGTGCACACACACAGAGACCCCCTCTCCGAACACGTGCGACGCCCCCGGCAGCCCTGAGCACCGGCGGGGAGGCCCCTGGCGCTGCGGCAGGCGGGTGAGCGCCCCGTGTTCGCCCCGGGGCCGCAACGGGCACCGCCGTCCCCGTCACGCAGGCGGGGGGTGTTTGGCATCACAGGGGTGGCCCGTGGCACCCGCCTCCTTCCCCACCATCCCCTGTGAACAATCCTGTCACATCTCGCAAGTTAAACGTGGTTTGTCCGGCCATGGTCGCGGTTTATGTGACTCCGTGCCGCACTGACCACGCGGCGGGTGCAGGCTGCGGTGCTGCCGGGAGCGCGTGTCCTCGGAGGTGACACTTTTCAGTGGAAATGGAAAAAACAGGACCCCACTGCACCGCCTCGTTAAACATTCCGTGCTGGGGGAGTAAGGATACCAGCACAGCAAGACTCCCTAAGAGAAGTGATACCTTCCATTAACCTCCCGAGCAGGCTAACGAGCTCCCCGGCTCCCGAGGCAGGTGCGGAGGAGGCAGGTGCTCATTCCTGTCACAGCTGCCGCAGCCGCTCTGCTGGGAGCTGCAGGCTCCGTGCCAGGGTGCTCCAAGGAGACTTTCAAGGCTGCTGTAACATTTCAGACTTGCTGCCTCCCAACTCGCTGTTTCTAAAGCTACAATCACCTCTGCAGCCCCCACTAGTCAGCACTCGGCTGTCAAGCAGCTCTGTGTTCAGCCCTAGAGGTGGCTGCATTTTGGCCACGATGGGATTCCCTCTACATGGTCTGGAAGGGTTTTTCCAGGGAAATGTTCACAGATGCAAAGGTCCCGAGCACATGGGCGAAGTGAGGAGGCCGGGACTGGTACCTCTCCATGCAGAACCCAAGCAGGGGCCTATTATCTGGTCTGCCAGTTGCACCTTTTATTTCACGCGTTGAGCCACTGAGATGAAACAAAACTCCATAGAGAAATTAATTTCATACGTCGCTCAATACCGGTATTACCATAATCTAGCATAAAAGGGTGAACTTCACAGCAATGGTAAATGCATTAGGAGAGTCATTTAAGATGCCTGCTCAACAGCTGAGTATACACACAGGTTCCAGCTACCACCAACCTGCATTTCTGCAAACAAGAGCTTGGGAAATCACTGCCTTCCTCCTGCTGCTGTTGAGCTGGGAGCCCCAGGAGGGCTCCCGCGCGGGGGCAGCCCCACGTGCTCACCGGAATAACACCGAGGCTGGAAGCAGTCTCCAACCAGCCTCATTTGGGCTGATTTACAGACGTGGGTCACTCCTGTTGAATATATCAATCAAAGCCATATTTGCTTGCAGGATTTAAACTTTTTGCCCATAGCCCAGAATCTTCCAGAGGGGCGAAAAGGCCCCTAAAACCATCACATCCAACGGCTGCTGTGCAGCATAAACGGACTTGCTTTTCCCAAGCGCTTCCCATGCCGCGCGCGGAAGCAGCGGAGCGGAGGCCGCGGGGTCGGAGCCCCCTCACTGTGCTGGTCACAGGCCCCAGTTCATCTTCTCCTGCAGACGATCCCTGAAGCACTAATCATGCAAAAATCGACTTTATGTTTGAAGGACAAATGTAAAGTCTCTTACTGTCCTTTTATAATACACACTCCATCACACCTGACACAACCACTTCTGTCAAATACTCTAGTTTAAATAGCTCTGTTGGTAAGTGATAAATACAAGAGCATACATTTGGATAACCTTATACCCTGGAGAGCGGAGGGCGCCCTGGATTTATTGTTACAATGTTTAATATCACTTCATTTTGTCCAAAGAGAAATACTGGAGATGTTCATAAAGGTGAATCCTGTAAATCAATAAAGACGTTCTCAGAAAATCTGATTTTTAGAGAACAGAGGTTTTAGCTGTATTGTTAGGAAGGGGAGAGCGGGGGAAGCTGATTTAAAGAAAGGAGGAAAGCACATGGCACAGGAAGAAGTGCTTTCTGCTTCAAGTGCCAAGGAGGGAAGTGCGCTGGTCCGGGGGGCTGCCAAGGGCTGTCGGGCTGCCCTGGTGCTCGGCTGCGTCCGCACTGATGTGTGGCCCAGATCTCCCTTTCCCAACGTCCCTGGAAGGGCCCGGGATGAGCCGCAACGAGCTGCAAGGCTCTCGGGGAAGCCCTTGTGCATTGGCAGCCGCTTGCCAGGAGGATGCAGGAAGGTTCTGGCCCCAGGACGCGGTAGGAAGCATCTCACAGGCTGAACCTCCCCGTGGCGAAACCACCTCGCAGGGCAGCATCTTCTTCGCTATTAAGTTCAGAGGGCAAAAAAATGCGAATATAAACCCAGACTTCAGCATGTGATGACCTGGAGAGCAGAGACCCTTGCTAACTCTATCCTGACAACCAGTGCGATAGTTTATAATTGTATTTCAACAGCTTTTTTATGTTGGACTTTGCTGCTTGCTTCTTTGAACCTCCCTGATTTTAAAGGTTTGTTTGTTTTCCTGCTGCTCTAATAAGCTCTGTGCCGTGATTTATTCTGT
Source organism: Tinamus guttatus (assembly GCF_000705375.1). The sequence goes on along the minus strand of NW_010588255.1, from coordinate 313,636 downwards.
CCTGCAGAACCACAGAAGCCTCTCCGAGAGACAGGCTGCTCTTGTGAAGAATGACTCAGCCGCACGTCCCACCCCGCCGAGAGGAACAACGCGGCGGCCCCGCCAACACGCTCCGGCTGGAACGAGGCTGCCGGGAGGCACCAACAGGGCTGCACGAGCTGTAGAAACAAAAGCCAAAGCTCTGATCAAAGAATCGAATTAGAGACAAAAGGGAACAGGGAGCTGGCTGACAGTAGACCAGACACCCTGTGGGACTCCGAGAACACGGCTTAATCTCTGCTTCAGCTCCCCATCTGTAAAACGTCTCTTGGCTTCTCTATCTCTTTAGTCAATGGGAAGTTTGGGTCAGAAACGGTCTCTTGCTTTATGTTTGCACAATTTCCAGCTGAGCGGGTCCCCTACTGCTATCAAGGTAAACAAAAAGGAAATTCACAAACAGCAGTACAGCTAAATCACATTTCCAAATGATTCTGTGTCTCACTGTTAATTACTTGCAAATTCTTAGTAAAGCTTTTTCAACTGGGGATATTTGGGATCTTTCTCCCATACAACACACGGACAAGGTTGGAGCTGGGGTCTTTCCTCACTGTGTGCCTTAAGGAGACTCCTTCCTCTGCCTCACCCTTCTCTCTAGGAAACCTGCATGGACATTATTCCTTTTAAGACCATTATCCCTCCATCACATGAGGGTGAGACTGGCTGGGATGTGCAGAAGTTGGTGGCTGCACAGCCCATTTCCAGGGATCAAGTTGGATGAGGCAAAGCAAAACCAACTCTAACTCGAGCCCGAAGATAAGTTTATATCCTCTGAACAGTCCTGTCTCCTCTCCACATAGTTAAGCCTCATGGGGAATGTTATCACCAGGCAAACAAGACAATCCGTGGTTTTGATTTTCCTTCAGTGCCCATCCTCTAACTTGTCTTAATGCACTAAGGACCCAGGGACTCAGTCCTGAAACTGAAATATTTAAAAGGCATCTGAAACAAATACTTAACAGGGAAAGGAATGCTGCTGACCTAGAGGTGCTCACCGAAGGGCGGTACGACCTCTCCATCTCTGAGGAGTCTTCAAATCCAGAGCAGAAGAACGCAGGAGCGAACCATGACTTATCTGACTGGGTGAGCAAGTCAGTCCCTGAGCCTGAGAGATGCCCGAGGCCAACGCAGAGCATCATGAACCTTCCTTCTGACCTGATCACTGCTGGGGCTGCTGCTCCCTGGGGCACAGTCTCTGCAGCACCGCTGTCAACCCAGGGAGATGAATCCCCCTTGGAAGTCAAGAAAAACATAAAGCAGAAAGAGAACAGCAAGCTAAGCTGGGGCTTCAGTCCCCAACTACAGCACTTCCAGCCTGAGCACAGGGTTTTCCAGATGATAGAAGAAAGCTCTTGTTAATCCCTTGATCACAAGAGTTAACCTGCAGCCAAATCCTCCTCCGTGACCCTCCTGCCTTCCCAGTAGCCGTTTCCCGGGCTGGGAAGCCAGGCCAGCCTGGGCACCCTGGCACCACGGCAGGCCCCATCTCGCACACGGAGGCGCTGGCTCTCACCCGGCTGCCGGGCACACTCGGGGCCTGGCGCTCAGCACGTTAACGCGGATCCTGCTGGAGACCGTTCATCGATGTTGATAGCAGCCCGCAAGATTCTTAACCTCTGCCTAATACTGTCATGCTGAATAGATGCTTTGCCCTTGTGCTCGCAGCTTTCACTGCCTTGTCACGTAATATCTTCAGGGGCCAGAGGCCACCCCACTGCTTCTATCAATCCAGCTGCGTGCCGTGCCTTACTGCATTAGTCCTTTACATCTCTGTCAGGCTCCGGTAGGCACCCACGGATGTTTACTGATTTCCACTGCACAGTCAGTCTGAGAGTGATCTTGGTATCTGTGACCCCTCTCTTTACAAATCACATTGGTTGAAGGCTGTAATTATCGGATATAATTAGAAGTGGAGTTTCATTTAATGGAGGCAGCAACATGTCAAGCGCCCCAAGAGTCCACCAAGCTGCAGGCCGTGATTCTTCCTCACTCCCCTCTGCTGCTGCTGCTGTTTTGGAGCCCACAAGATGCCTGTCGCCCTGAGGATGCGCTACCCGATTCTGATGATCCTGCTTCAGATATATCTCCAGCTACAAAGTAAAGCTCTGCCCACAGCCTTAGGCCATCCCTGCACCTGTCAGACCTTACAGGACCACAACAAACATTACTGGCCCACCACCATGGTCTGCTGGATTTCAGCATCCATGGTTGGAAGGCTCCTTCCTTTTTCCAAGCAACTGTCCAACCCCAGTGCACATTCAGTGCATGCACTCCTACTGCCTTGATCAACCCAAACCTTTCAGGGCCTGGCAGAGCACAAAGCCAACCTCTCCTGGGTCATCAGCGCTGCAGAGGTCACTGCCAAGGGACAGAAGCAAAACCCAAAGCAGAAGCAGATGAAAAGGATCAGTGCTGTGGGAAAGATGAGGAGAAGCCGACTCCGTCAGCACATGTCACTGCGACACGGCAGCATCTGAGCGACCGGCCCTGCACGAGCAGGACGCAATGAGAGCCGCAGGGTTCGGCTCCTTGGCAGGCGGCTGCAGCGCTCAGGGCACCTCGGCAGCCTTGCCAAGGGGAGCCAGGCGCGTCCCGAGTGCAGCCCTGGCGGACACGCTCACACCGATTCCCAGTGGGAAAGCTCTGGGCTTGCTTTGGAGGGAAACCATGGCAGAAATTGAAAACACAGTCCTGGCCTCACATTAAAATCCTATTTGTTTACTTTTGTGTCTTCAGATGAAACCCTTGAAGAATCCAAGGGAAGAAACACAGCCATGACCACCAGAAAGAGATATTCAAATGTTGTTTCCTAGGGAGCTGGATCAGCACAACCAGGAAGGGGATGAAAGAGCTGGAAGTGGCCGCCCAGCAGAGCCGCCTCTCCCAAGGCCTGGCTAGTGCTGGGGGTGGCTCCGGCCAGCACCGGCCTCCAGCCAAAGGGGATGTTTGGGACAGCTTCCCAGCCACCTTGCGGGAGACTCCAGCTCCCTTGGCCCTGACAGAGCCGAGACTGGAGAAAATGATGAGGATTTTATAGCTCTCCCTGGTAAGCAGTTAATAACTCTCTTAGGCTATAGATCGGGGCTCCACTGCAGGGCTGGAATAATTCACAATAAAATATGACTTTTCATTTATCACCCTGACACTTAATAAATACTTCCTGGTGAAGCCCAGGAAAGAGGAAGAGAAGGAGGGAGGAGGAATTCCAAGCTGTGGACACCTAAGTGTTTTCAGATGAACATGGCACATGGTGAAGGATGGTGAGAGACCAACAAGAAAATGCAGGACAGAGACTTATTAGAGGAGCAGATAGAGACATGAAAGTGGTGAGAGTGTTTTTTGTCTGTACTACCATAAGAGGCACCTTCCTGGCTCTGACAAGGTCCCTTGTGCACAAATGGTGTGCGGCCCCTTCTCCTCCCTCATGCTGCTGTCACCCCCCTGCCACTAGGCCTGCCAGCCAGCCTGCACCCAGGCTTCGGTGCCACCCTTGCAAGGACGTGCTAATGCCCCACAGCCCCGCTGAACATCTGCAGATCGGCAGGAAGATGCTGCCTGGGTTCTTGGGAGAAGAGCCAGGCCTGCGGCAGAGCCTGGCCCCGAGGGAGGCAGAGGCATTTGCCTGGGGCACCTCCCAGAAGCGCCTCCGGCAGCCAGGCCGGCCTGGCTGGGCACCCTGCTTCCCTCGGAGACGGCCCGGCATGGGGACAGGGATCGCATCCCGCCTGGCTCCAGGCAGAGGAGGGAGCTCACCCTCCACCCTCCGGCAGCAAGGGACACCGCCAGGAGCTGCCGTCCACAGGTGGCACCAGGTCCCCCAGAAATCACAGCCATCTCCGAGGCAAGCACAGCTCCCCATCGCCCACGTGCCCTGGGGCTGCCGGAGGTTTCACTCCCAGGGAAACACAGGACAAGCCGTGTCCTCTTGTAGTTTGTCTTTGCTGAAATCCCCTCGCCTTGAGCTGCCAGTGGAAGCAGCACAGACACCAGGTTTTGTCACTCGCAGAGCCAGGCACGGCTTCCTGGGACACGTTAAGCAAAGGAAGGCAGCGGGAGCTAACCTGCCTGTGGCTCTTTTATGTAGTTACACTGCAGATGATCTGTCTGCTGCGCCACATCTTCCTGAGGCTCTGTCTTTCTCCACGATGCACCTGCATCTCAATTCCTTGCATCTCAGCTATCTACAGAATAAACTCCAGTGCTCCCACACCCTGCAGAGGCTGGCAGCAGCTGCTGGGATTCACTTGGATCCTGACCGACCACGGAGCTGCAGAGGCCGCTGCTTCCCCTCTCCCCGGTTGTGCAGAGGTCCCTGCTTCCCCTCTCCAAGCGACAATTCCTGCCTTAGCTGAAGAGCTCCTCCCTCCAGGGGGGAAGCGAAGATATTGCTGTATTGCTCTAAACGTCCTGGAAGTGTTTTAGCAACAGAGGCAAACAACAAACATTATCCTGTGCACAGTATCGACTCGGTTAATTGGCAAGTGAGGTGCTGGACTGGCCTCCTGCTTGGCTTAAATTGTATATGCACCGAACACCGTCTCTGCTCATCATCCTGTCAGTGGGAAAGGCTCCATACAGGGTAATCACACGCTGCTGCAGACTCGGTGCTCAGTAAAGCTGCAAATCAAAGGAAAATAGCAGACAAACAAAGCAAGGAGGCAGAGGAGGGGCGGAGGGGCCCAGCCTGGAGAACACGAGCGAAGTTGCAGGGTGCAGCCCAGCTGCAGCTTCACGAGGAGGATTCACGAGAAGCTTCTCCAGGTTGATGTGAAGTTTGGGTGGCTGCAGAGAGACCCAGCAGGGACGAGGAGGGAGGAGAGGGCTCTGTGGCTGGGAGAGCCCCATGTCCTTCCACCACGGGAACCAGGAGAGGGGAGAGCCAGCGCTGGCAGTAACGAACCAGGAGGCAGAGGATGTCCAGCCACCAACTGCTTGTTCAACCTCGGGAAAGTCACTTATGCTTCCTCTGCCACCACTGCCACGTGGCGAGCGAGCACGGGGGTCCACCTGGTTGGTGTGCCTCCCTGCTGCCTCCTCTAGAAGGGCCAGGATGCACATGCGTGCCCACAAGTATTGAAAATGCTTCTACGCAATGATGTGCCTAACTCACTTGGGTCTTGTCCTACTTGAGCGCAGCCTCAGGCTCCAGACGCCTCACCGAGCCCGGCCTTGCACTCTGGGAGGCAGCAGATTGTCTCTTGCTATAACTGTCGATACAAATCTGTGTCTGTGGGTGCCTGCACACGCACATGGCTGTTCCGCAGCTCTGTGGACAAAGTAAGCAAAGGGCTGCACAAGTCAGAAATAAAAGAAGTCGCCTCCCAGGTGGCCTCAGGCCTGTGATCATCTCACGGGTCTTTACTGCAAGTGGGAGCATCTTGGTTCCCAACGTGGCTCTGGTTCTCCTCCCACCTTGCGCCAGGCCGTACAAGACCCTGTCTGTCCTTCCCTGCCAGCTGGAGCTGGGCAGAAAAACCTGGGTGGCCCTGGTGGCTGCTCAGCCCCTTCGATGGTTACGGAGGGTTCTTGTCCAGCCAACATCTCCCAGGAGCTCCTGAGTCAGACATGGAAGAACAAGAGGATCGAGCAGGAGCAGAGCAACCTGTAGCCCCTTCAGCCAGGAACTGGGGAAACCAAGGCAAGGGAAAAGCAAAGTAAAGCCCTCACACGGCCCACAGGCATTAGCAGTAGAGGAGGAGGCTCTCAAAGGGCGTTCATGAACCCACTGCTCAGTTCGGCTGGAGACAGGCATTTAATTTCGAGCTGCCAGGAAGCCCCACACATTTGGGGATCCCATTCCCGGTGGAGGTGGTGTCACAAGAGGGAAGTACGGGGCAGTGTGGCCTCTGGGGAGGCTCCCAAGAGCAGCAGTGCCCGCTCCAGAAGCCCTCCCGCAGCCCTGCACCCGGGAGCAGGGGAACGTGCAGGCTCAGGCGGGTTTCCTGGGGCGGCTGTGCCGGGTGAAGGGGGTGCCGGCCTTGCTGGCAAGTTCAAGTGCACAGAGGAAGACAAGGATGGGAAAAAACCGTGCGGATGAGAGCAGTCTGTAATCCTGAAGTCAAGCCGCGTGGCAGCCTGGCACATTTAACGTGCAGATTAGTTCTCCACTAGAAAGCAGCAAACTTAATTTGCTATTACCGGACTTACTCTCTGCTTTTACATATTCTGCCTAACCCCAGGTCCCAAGTTCATTGGAAAGCAGACGTTTCCATTAGCAGTGCTTAGAACTCGGCTCTGTCAGCACTTCCACGGTGAGTTTGGAGGAGTTGCTTTAACTCCCCATAAAGCATCGGCTCCCAGCTGGAACACAGCACACAAGAGGGGGAGATATATCTGCATAAGTCCCATTAACACTTAGCGTTCGTTGTCTCCTGGGCCCCGTAGCTGGAAAATGCCTCCTGAGCTCAGTGCAGGAGCCAGCATCTTCACAGATTTACTCTGCAGCCTTTTGGCTGGGGATTTTAGTTAAGGTTTAACTAGACTGGCAGACACTGTTTATCTGAGTGGCTTCTGTTCCAGCTCTAGGTCTCTCTAAAGCATCTCTGAGCTGCACTGGCAGAGTTCGCTGAGTGTTAATTACCAGCTACAAGCGCAACCTCAGATGCAGTAAGATTTCTCCTTCACAATCTGGAATTGAATACAGCTGCAAACAAAGCGCCAGGTTGTGTGAAAATGGGAGTCTTCTTTACACTTGCCATCAAATTGGATGAGAGTTTGGGAGCCAAGTGGAGAGAGCAGAGAAAAGGCTATTAAATGTGGGGACAGCACAGAGGAATAGACTTAGGAAGAGAGCACCTTAGTCAGACTAAGCACTTGATGCGTGTGATCGTCTACACAGAACGAGCGCGCACTGGTGCTCGGCATGAACTGACCTGGGAAGGCAGGGGATGCTACAAACCCACCCCCAATCACAGCAGATGCTCCAAGATCCGGGTCCCAACAGCATGAAGCTGCCCTGGCATCTCCCTGCTGCCGCTTACAGACCCTTATTGGCTTTTCTTCGCTTTTCGATAAGGAACGAGAAGATGAACTACAGCCTCCGGTGCCTTCGCGCCCGCAGCGCTGCTGCCTGTGGGCCATGTGCACTGGGGAGGGCACTGCCTTAGCCGAACTCCGCCTGAGGAAGCAGAGGCCTCATCCATCCAGGAGCAAGGGGAGAGCTAACACTGTTTAGCAGCAAAGCACGAGCTGCCTCAATCGCAGGCTGAGGGAGGAAGGTAAGAAACAACCACAGCACTTTATCTAGCAGCCATTTCTGTGTCTCACGTTAAATTGGATTTTTTCAGAGACTGCATCTCCCTCCCTACAAGTCAAGGCTGGAAACATCTTTCTGAGAAATGCCAACAGAGGCAGAGAGAAACCCAGAGATACTTCAAATCACCGGTGGGTTTCAAGGCTGCAGCAGGATTTTCTTGCCTTTCCCTCCCTCCCTCACCTCTAAAGCTCCTCCTGTGTAAAGCCTGGGAGCTCGTGACCCAACGGCAGGTAAGGAAGAGGCAGCACCACAAGCAGTAACCCTCCCACCACAGATCTGCACGTCCATGTGCTGGAGAGGCGCAGAGACAGATCTCGGGAGCGCAGCACATCGGGCAGCCTTTTCCTGACATCCCTGCCTGGGTGGCGGGTGGGATTATCACCTGAGGCCACTTCTCTGCCTGGCTTTTGGGAGGTCTCTTCCCAAGTGCGGCAGGGGAGCAGGACAGAGAGGGAGAAGTGCCCATTCGCACTGGTTCCTATGGAGCCTCCCGGCACTCGGAGCAGGGGGCTCAGCAGGACGGGCGCTCTGGATGCAAGCACGAAACGGGGGCCTTGCAGCAGCACCTAGGAAATAACGAAGCAGAAGCGAAGGCCCTTCCACTGTGCCAGGAGCCTTACAAGAGATGGGAGCTCTGAAGAGCTTGCAAGCAAAATGAGCAGGCACGGGGAAAGAGGGTAGGAAGCCACAGTGAACAGAAAGGTTGTTCTGCTCCCACCAAGCACAGAACAGGTCTCTGAATAACCCTGCTCCAGCCAGGCGTATAGGATTGCTCAAAAGCCCAAGACTGAACCATACCCACTACGAGGAAAAGAAGCCTTTAAGTGAAAGCCTCGCTATTGCCACAAACTCCTCAGGTGACTCTCTTCAGACACAGGCGTTAGAAAATGCTCAATATCATTTCTGGAGACGAAACAAGCTCAGACCCTGCCCTCAGCAACAGATTCTGTGCTGGATTTTTCTTCCTGCAGTTCCAAGTCTCCTGGACTTTGCTGGAGATGCTGCCTATTTTTAACCTGCCTTGGCACTTATGTTATCATTCATGTCAGAATGAGGCCAGGCATTAAATATAACTTCCCACCAAAACTTCTCAGATTTGTTTAATTTAGTTATTCTGGTGTGCTGCCTAGCACACTTTGGGGAGCACTCAGGAACGAATGTCTCAGACCTGCACGGAGATGAGCTCCCTGCCTCCGAGCGCAGCCGGGCACGTGGACCCGGCACGTGCGGCCCAAGGAAGCGCCGCTCCTGAGCAGGACAATCTCCTGGACCCCAAGTCCCCCCCAGAACGACCCTCGTGTGTCACCAGCTCGTCAGCAGCCCCCTAACATCTGCCATGGGCACTACATCAACATCTGCTATTAGCACAACCCAGAGCAACATCTTTCCATATTTAAACCTCTCTAGATCTCAAGGCTAAGAGGTGCTGAGAACATCCAAGGAAATTCCAGGGGTCTTGTGTAATACTTATCAGTCTGACAGACTAATTGCCTTATAATTCAAACACAATTACAATATATACTGGAAGCAATTACATGCAGATGACTGGGGTGACTCTCATTTCCTCTACATTTTTTCGCAAACCTTTCTTTCCGATATCAATTCCATTGATAAAGAAGTCCTGGAAATTATTAACGCACGAAACCACCTTTTATTAAAACCTATTTTAGGAGCTGCATGTTAAATCCGCATGTGGATACAAAGACTCGCAGGGAATCACTCCTCCTCTTTAAGGTCTCAATACAAAAGCCTTCCCGCGCTGCCTTCCGGGATTCATGCCAGCCAAGAGCCTCCGAAACGGGGCAGTAATAAAAACGTAACACGCGGCAGTGTAAATTATGCCAGGGAGGGAGCACTGCGGGAGGCGGCGGGTCTGTGTCCTTCACCCCTCGCAAGGGGCTCGAGCGCTGCCCCCAGAGCCCAGCGGAGGGACAGGGCTGGGTCCCGCCACGCTGCTCCCCGCGCTGCGGTGACGGGTCCCCTCTGAGGACGCAGGCTGGGTCCGGTCCCCCCACGCTGCTCCCCGCGCTGCGGTGACGGGTCCCCTCCCAGCCCGCCCGGAGCGGAGGCCACGGGCGCAGGGGACAGGGCAGCACTCGGCTCTGTCCCTGCTCACAGAGCCCTCACAGTGCAGGGAGTTACTCGAGCCAACCCCAAACCTCCACGATACTGGGGTTTAGCTTATTTGTTCTTTCTATGAACGACCTCAGTTTACTCACTTGAGGAACACAGAAAGACGCAGCAACAACATGAGCTGCTTGAGGAACTGGTCACATCCTGGCCAATGACGTTGTCCTTCTTTAGCTTTTATGCACTGCGGCTCTGCTCTTTCGTGTCTATCTTAAAATGGCTCCACTGAATCTCCATTAAAAAGCAGCAGCTCTAACAGGAGCGTGAGGAGAGGAGGCGGCTCCTGCCACGGCGTCGTGCCTGCTCGTGCGGCGCAGACGGGATCCCGGCACCGGGAAGGGCGCAGGAAGAGCCTCCACACACGAGGGAACCCACCAAGAGGCTGCTCCTCCTGGGCAGCAGTTTGGGGCGCTGGGTTTGAGCTCCCCTCCCTCCTCCGGGACGACTGTCCTGTCTTCAGCTGCGGCCGGGAGCTGGGATGACCCAAGGTCCATCTGTTGTTGTGCTTTCATCAGGGAATGGAGCACACACCCGAGAAGGGGCCCTGTCCTCAGCACCTCCTCTGCCCTCCTCGATAAAAGGGGGCAGTGGGGACTCCCCTGCCTCACAAGGATGTTGCAGGGGAACTTGCCTGCCTCGTCTTAGTGGAATTGCTTTTAGTCCCTGCTTTTCTATCTCCATGCGGAGATGGATTTCTGTCCCACAAAAGGCAGCACAGAGTGGTATTCACACTGCATAACCTTCCCACCCACGAAAGGGTGGTTATTTGCTCTGGGCTCCTTTTAATTCATTAGACTGACCAGAAGAGATGAATTCAGGAGCTCTGCATCATCCTCTGAAGAAATCTCCCTCTTTATATCCTGGCACGTCGAATGTCTGCAATAAATGATACTAACAGCCCTTCCCTCTAAGCAGCACTCATCTGCGGGCCTGCCCGAGACGGGAGGAGGAAGCTGTGCAGGACTGCAGGGCTATTCCGCACACCCGCTGCACGGCAGATTGCACGGATTTCATCAGCTCCCACTCGGGAACACAAGAGGATGAATTTTTCCAAGACAAAAGAGCTATGGAAGCAGCTGTACCACCTGGGAGGAGAAGAGGACGAGCCTCGCCAGCATGGGCTGAGATTGGTCTTTCCAAGCACCAGCGGGGCCTGACGGTTACAATTAAAGCCGCTGGAACAGCGCAGTTTTGGGCACGGCCCAGCCCTGCCAGCCCCGCGCTGGGCACAGGGGTCCTGGCCGGTCCCAGCGCCGCCCGCGCGCCCCCCTGGCCCCTGGGGAAGTCGCTGCCCGACTGTTGGAGACAGGGAGAAAAATGGCTTTTTTTCTCCTTTTTTTCAGTCTCTTGTTCCCTTCCCTCCTCCTCCGGCTGGTACCAGACTGTGCAAGACAGAGAAAAGCCAATTGCAATTAAACACTTCATTCCTCGATCAACGGCTTGGTTTGTAAACAACAGCAGCAACCAAAATTTGCAGTTCTCAGCAAAACCAGCCCGGCTTTCTTTGCAAAACGCCGCAGGTCTCCGGGGAGAAACTGCTCCTCTCATCATCCTTCCAAGCTCTCCCAGGGGAGCCCATTGCCCCTCCGACCCCTCTTTGCCCCAGATTTAAAGCCCATCAGAGCAGTATGAAGAGGTGCACGCAGGCACGGAGACATCCTGGCCTGGAAGCCATTCCTCTGGAAAGGCATTGCAAACTCCTTTAGATAAATAAATAGTGCGTCCCCTGCGAGGCATCATCTGCAAAGCACTATCGTACGATGCCTCCACTGTCATAATTCCCGATGTCCTTATTGCCCGACAGCCTCCATAAAGAGCCGGCAGGTTTATGTGCCACTTAAAACCAACCTATTACCAGCAGCAAACTTCCCTCAACAAGTTCCTGTGTGTCTGGACTCCAAAGCAGGAGCCCGGCCGCTCGGTGCGACGACCCCCGGGGATGGTGCTCCGAGCGCAGAGCCCGACCGTGCCGCGCGGCGTGCGGGGCGGCTGCGCCGGGAGAGGTGCCGTTACACCGGGAG
>NW_010588255.1:283403-301536 GCF_000705375.1 Tinamus guttatus | reverse complement strand
GGAATGCAACCCCTCTGTCCCAAAAGCAAGGAAGACTTGAATCCAAAAAAACACAGAGCGGAAATAAAATACAGAGGGGAAAAAAAAAGGATGGCATAAAAGGGTTGGATAAATTTCCCCATTGGTTTTAGACTAGTAACACCATAAACACCACTGAATAAATCACCCATAGAGCAGAGAACAGAAGTAATACGGGGGAAAACCTGACTTCCCATTCATCACACTCACCCTGACGTGTAATAAATGCCTCTCATTCAACGCAAATGCATTAGCATAGTCAGCACAGCAGAGCGCTCTGCTCTTGCTCTGGGGCTCAGGCTCCCCCTCCAGCCACTCCTGCCCAGCGCCACCTTCTCCCAGGGACATCACAGCCCCCTGGCTGCACCGTGACGCTCCTGTCACCACCGGTCCCCAGGGCACTGGGGTCTCTGGCTCCTGTTTGGAGCTCCTATAAACCCCAGGTCTGAGTGACTGCCCAGGGGCAGGCTGGAGCGATGTGAAAATGGGAGATAAATATTAAACGAGTGAGATGAGAGATGTAGAATGAACTGTCTGACAAAACCTTAATTAGAGCCTTCTATATACACTGCAAAAATATATTTAGCCGGTGGCAGCACTGGGGCTTTGAGGCTCTCTACAGTGTGCTTAGGTTAAAATAAACATTTATTTTAAACACAGGCAAGTCATTCGACTAGTTAGTTTAAAGGCAAGATAGGTGAATAGCTTACGGTATATAATCTACTACACATACTTATTCAAACTTCTTTTCAGCCTGGGTTTCCTATGGAAAGCAAAGCCTGTTACTGCTCTCTGTTAGCCACTTCCTCCTAACGTCCCTCAATCTCTTGACCAATTTCTCTGAGATTCAACACAGGAATGAAGGGCTCGGAAACGTCACGTTCCCCCACGCACGCGGGAACGGCTGCCTGGCCATCCCCACTTGTGCAGGAGCGGCCAGCAGACCCAGAGCAGGGCCCTTCGGGTCCCTCACGCTCCCTCCCATCCCAAAGTGCTGCTCCCTGCTGCACTTCGGTCACGACGGTCTCCTGCAAGGGGTGTGACAGGCGGCAGGGGCTGCAACGGCCTCGCGAGGCAGCCTGTCCAGGCCGCTTGCTCCGAGGCCTCGCACCTCGCACACTGCTGTCAGCGTTGTCCAATCTGTCCCGAAATACCTGCGGTGACAGAGGTGCCACATCGCCCTGCGGTGACCTCCTCCATCGGTCATGCTGTCCTCGGCTGCCGGGGTGCTGCCAGCCTAACGGCGCTTTTCCCAGGGAACGAGTCAATCCATGCTGGGATCTTCCACGCTCCGCTGTGTCAGGAAGGTCGCTCACACCTTCCCGCAGGCCGAGCGCTGCCTACCAGGGTGCATCAGCACCCGGCCCTCAAAAACCCCCTCGCCTCCCCCGGCACCTGTAGGGATTTTGCAGGGGGATTTTGGATTTTGCGAAGAGACCGTTAGGCTCCTGCTCGCACCATCAGAGCAGCAGAAGCAGGAAATTCCCCCCTCTCCTCCTGCTGGAAGTCCCTCACCCAGCCCTGCAGTGCCACAGGCTTCGCAAGAGCTTCGTGCCCTCCTATCAGGCCCATCTTTAGACCCAGGTTGGCTGTTCATGGCTGAAAGCTCCCGGCACGGCGGTCCCCGCAGCCAGGCCAGCGCTCCCTGCACGCACGTCGCTGCCAGCCGGCCCGGCCGCCCGAGCTCAGACCCATCGCGGCGTCGCCCGCAGCTCTGCGGGTGCCACCCAGCAGGATGGATGTCCTGCTCTGCATAACGCTTGTGCTGCAAATGTTATTAACCTCATATAGCACTGGGGAACGCACACAGCTCCGCTCGCAGGCAGCACCAGGGCCAGCCCTATTCCATCTACCTCCATAAACAGAAACAAGGACCATTTGATAAGCAAGAGGCAGCTGGTGTCTTTAGAGGTTAGGGTTTTGTGTTGAATTTTTTCCCCTTTACAAAAGATAAACTTGCCCAGGAAACTTTCTGCTATGGATTTTTATCTTGTCAGCCTCTCATAAACTCAGCAGGGTCAAGCACTGGTCAGTAGCTGGATGGGAGATCTCAAGGGAAAAGGAAAACCACAGTATGGAGGACAGAATGCTGGTGACTTGGCTGCTCAGAGACTAACGCTCTTCTCTGTGAGCCAGCGCTGATCTCCGCTCCGGGCAGGGTCGAGCAACAACCACAACTGCTGGAGGCTTCTGCTTCCCATGGGATGTGGAATGGGAGCGGGACAGCGCCTCCTCAGGAACCAAAGGAAGGAAGGCACCAGAATGACTTAGTAAGAGCCAAGCATTCTTTGAGGTCCTTTAAGAAAATACCTGCCCTGATTATAAAATCTCCTATCAGTCTTTTTCCAAAAGCAGGCATTAGCCAAGGGGTAAGTTCCTAACGCTCAGGAAAAAGCCACTGTCTCCTGCTCCTCCTCCTACAACCATGCAGCAACCACAGCCACATCCAGGGTGTTTGCTGCCCTCCTGAACTGCCCCATGCTCAGCGCGTGGTTTGGAACAACTCCCCATGTGCTGTTCTGTATCGCCTGCATTTCCCTGGTGAGTAAAACGATTTCTGTGTTCACTAGCCTGTAAAGCACTTGGAAATCTTTCAGATGAAAGGCCCTCATCCAAAAGTGTATAATAAGATTTCATTATTGTATCATTTATTCTCATTATCGCTAATAGCCGTGGTTGTATAAAACGTTCTTCCTGTGATCAGAACCGACTCGCCAGCAAACACGGCAGCCCACAGAGGCTGAGGACAAAGGAGGCACCGGGGAGCAGGCGGCCGGGGCGTGCGCAGCTCCCGGGCAGCCTCGCTGCCTCTTTGAAAAGTTTAATCGGAGACGTGGGGAGCGGTGTTGCACCAGGACTGGAATGGATCCAGAGGTACAAAGGACAACAGGCAACCCACGAGCCTTCCTTCAAGGCGAAATCAGGCTTTTTTCACCTTAAGTGCACAAGGAGCTCCCAAGGGGAGCTGCAGATGGGGCAGCTGGAAGGTGTGGGGGGTCACGGCGGTTCCGCGAGGCAAAGGCGCCGTCCGGATGCGGAGGGCTCTGCTTTCGGTGGCTGGGCTGCCTCGGGCCTTGCTGGGAGCACACGGAGCTCTGCGGTGCCCGGGGGCTGCGGGCGAAGGGAGCCCCAGGGAGATTCCTCAGGGTGGAGAAAGGGGAGCTCTTCACTGAGCACCAGAAAAATGAGCCAGAGAGAAAACTGGGGAAGAGAGCATGGAGAAAGAGGAGAAGAAGAAAAGAGGAGAGAAGAGACTGAAGTGGAGGGGAGAGAAAAGAGCATTGCTAACTCAGGACAACCAAGGAGCTGTAGAACTAATTCTCCTACAGAAATATATGAACTAACTGCAGGATTTATAAGCAAGAGAGATACAAGGAACAGCTGGCTGAGTGGTGTTTGAATGGTAATGGAAAGTGTTTACAATGCTGGCAAAGCAACCTGACAGGCAAGAAAAGCCTAGTCATCATTTAGGGCGAGAAATAAAAGAGGTGACAGCTGTAGGATCTCTCACCACCTAGAGGAATTGAGACTGAGGGACTTCTGCAACGTCCCTGCGCTTCGCCTGTGTGCTCCAGACTCCGTAATTCAGGGACTCGTATTCCCACCGAGACACTCGTAACCGTACACGTGGTAAACAGTGTGGTGACAAGAGGAGACCTTCTTCAGCTGAGGCCTGGGGACAGCACAGGGACAGGGAGGCACTTGGACCTGTGTCGTTACAGGGGGACCGAGACCAGGAAAATGCCATTAGGACTGGATTTGAGCTGGCCACCCAGCACCCTTCAGTCTGTGGCAATGTCTGGAGCTAGGCCAGTATAGAGGGAGAAGTCGGTCTCCAGATTGAATGGAGAAGAAATGATTGAGATCTCACTGCAGATCCACGGTCACGAGTTTGAAATAGACAAAAGAGTGATTCAACCCCGAATACGCTGAGAACAAGAAAGTTAATGTCCAGCTTTGCAAGTTGCACTTGAAAATTAACCAGAGCAAAAAACACCTTTCCTCCACAGATCATAGGTTGACTCCAAATGAAAGAGGGAACCACAAAGTTCCTGTAGGCTTGAGTAATGCAGGTAATTCTTGTAAATTCGCCCTCAAAGAAGGGGAATTCAGTGAATGGAAATATTTTTCAGCATCTAGCTCTGGTTCCAGGGGCCAAACCAAAGGCAAGATATCTATGTATGGTATCCCTGCTGCTAGCCCAGGTGAGATCCAGTCTTCAGGGACACAGAGAAGCGGAGGTTGCTCCGTGCAGCTCTGAGCTGACAGGCGGCCTCTTCCCTGCGTGACAGATCCAAGCACCCCACTGGAGACTTAAAAAACACTCTCAAGATGTTGTCAGAGCCCTTCATCAGAACGGCTGTGATTAACTAACATTACTGAACCGCAACCGCTCTGTTCCTTTGATCACGGCTGCTCCTCGAGTCAGGGATGAATTAAATATTCGCTAGCTGGTGTGACAGCTCAGGACGCCCGCTCGCTCAGAACGGTTCTGGAAGGCCCAGGTGGACCTCGGAGCACACGGGAGACACACAGGAACACAGCAGCGGTGACAGCAGCATCCTTGGCTGGTCCCCAGAGACAAACCTGAGCCCAAAGCTCTGGGTTGGAGGAAGCACGACCTGCTGGCCAGAGGAGCTGCCTCCCCAGAACACGCGGATTTTACCCCATGGATTCGAACGTCTCCAGAACACCCAGCACTAGAGCATGGGCTGGTACCACCGACACTCGTGTGGTGTCTACGCCACGGGCGCACAGCGTGGGGTGATGCTGAGGCCACAGGCTCACAGCCCGCCCAGCCCTGGCCCACAGGGGAAGCCCAAGAAAAGGGAGAGTTGCGAGGACTAGAGAATCTGATACCTCCTGAAACCCCTTCTGCACCCACAGCTTGAGAGCTCTGATTCTGAACACTTTTCTGGCTCACCCTCAAAAACTGAACAAACGACAGTGACTTTGGTTACAAAACAGCAGCACTTTTAATTGCAACAAAGGCCCCTGCTAATTTAGCAGAAACCCTTTTAGCTCAGATAACTGCTCTGCTAATGAAATCAGGGCCATAACCACCGCTGGCTCCCCATGGTAAAACCTCTGTCCTTTCCAGGGAGTGACTCTCACCACAGCTTCAGAGCAGAGTTTTAATGGGCTTTAGCAGCCTTCGAAAGAAAGTGCTTGAAGGACAAAATAAATCAGTTCTCTCACTGTGCTGTCATAAAATCCCCCTTCCCCTTAATATTCTTCTTGCATCACCTTCCAGTTCTGCCACCTTCCCTCTTTCCACGCTTAGGTTAAGCTTGAAAGAACAGAGCTGTCCCAAGGAGAAGAGTAAAGATCTCCAAAGTTTCCATAGCTCAGATCCAGGATTTGGAAGAGGAGCACAACTCTACGGCTCTAATCAGGAGGGAAATCCAGACCACCTAAATGAACGAACATCTTAATTAGCTCATCCCAAGGCGAGGTGGTAACTGGTGTGACAGCTCTCCCAAGGCTGCCCTTAGGGGAAGCAGCTTCCTTTGCTCTTTGCAACACGCGTGGCACAGCCGGAGGGTTATTTTCGGCTGCAGCCTCCTGCGGCCGAGGAGGTCCCCGGGCAGCCGGGGCTGCGCAGGCAGCCGCCCCGCAGCGCTCTGCACAGCCACCTCCAGGACGGGTCCGTGCAAGGCTCCAGCTGGACCGCGGCACCTGCGCCCCCGAGCACGGCACATGGACACGGCCCCTGTGCCCCCGAGCACGGCACACGGACACGGCCCCTGTGCCTCTGACCACGGCACACGGACACAGCCCCTGCGCCCCCGACCACGGCACACGGACACGGGCACCTCGAGGGCGGCGCATGCCAGGCTGCAGGGAGGACGGGCTGCCTCAGGGGGTCCCAGGGGACCTCAGGGGACCAGCCAAGGATGCTGCTGTCACCGCTGCTGCATCCCTGTGTGTCTCCCATGTGCTCCAAGGTCCACCAGGGCCTTCCAGAACCGTTCTGAGCGAGCGTTCTGCCTCAGCCCGTCCTCCCTGCAGCCTGGCATGCGCCGCCCTCGAGGTGCCCATGTTCGCAGACCTCAACTGGGTCCCAAGCTGACTCATATTCCCAAACACGTCCTAACCATTGCAAAGAAAATGTGCTGAAGGGCTTGGCTGTATTTATGCCTTTGCTTGTCTTTAATAAAAGCTGTATTTATAATGCATGATTAATTGTTTTGCACAAGTTCCCCTTTTATGGGAACCTGTGAAATGTAAGTGATTTTTAATACCACCTCAAAAACATCACTCCTTCTTCCTACCCCCATTACCATTAATCCATGCTGTAGAGAGATGTAACATTTGTCACTGCTTTATTATGAAGTGCAACGTTGCAAGTTATTTATGAGATTGCTATTTATTGAAATATTTGCGGGTCGCTTTAGCACTTTGACTCAAGGGTGCGAATCAGCAACGTTTTACCCACCGACAGGCAAAATCCTCTGCTGTTTAACTACCTCATTCCCGTTCTCCTAGCAAGTCTCCCGGGATCTGTTTTGGGGCAGCTTTTCAGCCTTGTGACTGCTGAGAGTTCATGCTGGGAACGGCCACCTCCAAACCCACATTCTGCATCAGTCTCTGGCTGGGGCAGTACTGAAGGGTGCAGCAAAGCTTAGGTACACACGCAGTGCACGTGCAATGCAGGTCCCTTGGTTAAGGAGGCTGGATCCTGTGTTTCCAGCTATTGCTTTTTAACTAGGGAAGCTTGACTTGCTGCCGGGGAACCAGCTCAGGTGACCATGGTCTTAAACTCTGGTGCCCTTCTAAGCTGCAAAGCAAATAATCCAGCTGCACAGCACTCAGAAATCTCCTTCCACCTAAGCCTTACGCAACCGAAAAGCCTCCAAGCATCTTCCTGTTCTCCCTTCCCAGTAACTCCCACCTCAGGATGCCGCAAGAGTTAGGAAGAGCAGAGGAAACGTTAGAGCTGCGCAGCCAAATCTACCGGCTACTCCTGGTGCCACTTCCAGGACAGGAGCGAGAGGCAGGAGGCCCCGGGCACGGGCCCTGCCCAGCCCGTCAGGGAGCTCTGGCCACACAGAGCAGCTCCCACGCGTGGCCCCGAGCGCACGTGGCTCTCACTGCACTCCCCACTCCCCGTTTCTCCTTTGTACGTTGTGTGGTTTCCGTAGGAGGAAAGAGGGGGCAGCAGGGCTCAGCGCACAGCACTATGGCTGCCTCTGCAGAGCTGAGAAGAAGCCTCTCTATTTAAAAGCGCAGAAAATGAAACCTAGGGAAGCCCTATATTGTTGGCTTCAGACATGCACACTGGGGAAACTCCATGGGCTACCCTGTATCAACTACAGAAACACTTCTGAACCACAGCACACACGGAGCAATTCGTGTTACTGCTCAATGAGCAAAAAATCCATCGAAGTGCAGACTGCAGCAAAGCGGGCCGAGCACGGGGACCACCCCATGCCAGGCGGCCGGCGCTCAACACCCTGCTGTGAACTCAGGGCACACACACAGAGCACGAGTTCCAGCCCCACCACCCAGGAACGGCGGCCAGGAGCTCAGCACAAACCCTCCTGGGGAGCAGAGCGCCGCCTGCGCCGGGCTGGCTGCGCGGGGTCCTTCCCTGCTTGCTCTTACCAAGCGCAGCTACCAAAGCTGTCAGGTCCCAGCGAACCTGGAAAGTCCTGCTGGAAACTGTTGACAACGCTCAGCACTTCGTGCTGCGACCACATCTGCAATGAAAAGGCACCGTTTTACTTTGCTCGAACGCAAGGCAGTGATGCTCTGGGCTCTGCTGCAGCCCGGCCACTCGAGAGCAGAGTTGGAGCCACACAGCGGGCCAGGAGGGCGAGCAGTCATGGGCAGGGAGACCTCACAGTTCCCTCTATACATTCTTATTCCAATTCCGCTGCATCTGTGCATGCTTCGGTGACAACTTTCTCTACCTCTACAAGATGCTTTCCGGCAGAAAACGTCCTTCCTTCAAAACCAGACAACTGATTTTGACAAAACACCCGCGTTTTAGAAACAGTCTGCTGACTGGAAATATTTTCAAAAAATCAAAAATCTCGGAATGTTGAGCATTGGTTTTAAATTGCTTTTTATTATAACTAACCTGGAGGCGGGGACACTCCTGCTGTGTTTTTGAGTCCACCTGTAATTCTTGAGCACTAAATGCTCTTAAATACTGTGGTAAACAGAGGCATTTTGCTACGGTTGGCTGACTGCTCCAAAGGGAGACAGAAAACCACGCTCAGTCCTTTAACTCTTTCTTAGCAGACCTGATCCTGCTGGACCCAGGTGACTCCCAGCTCCTCTGGAGGGCCAAATGACATAGGCTCTGCCTATGCCGACTAGCAAGTTCTCCAGGGTTTTGCAGGAGCGCTGGCTTGGAGGAAATAGCATGTCCAAAAATGGGCCAATACATCCATATAAACATACTATACACACCAATCCACTGCAAAATCCTCCCCCGCTCTAAATCCGCATAGCTCCTTTCTCCATCGTCTCCTTCCCAATTCCCCTGAAGCTATTCCAACTCCTGCTGAGGACTGGCTGCCCTGCCCAAATGCCAGGGGTTGTGGGGATGCTTGCTCCATACCACCCCTTCGCAGTCACATGAAGTCTGGATGAACTTGGAAATCTGAGGCTTTCGGTTCCTCCGAGCCACGTGCTGACATTAGTCTCAGACACTGGTTGGTAGCTTTCACAGGCAGAAAAGGGAAGAGCAGGAAAAATAACAAAATGGTTTTATGCAAATAGCTTAAACTTTGAGTAGGGTCAAGAGAGAAAATGGAGAAACGAATGCTTTTAAAGACCTTTCTGCTTCTATTCTGTTTTCCTCCTTATGTTTTCAATGTGGCTTTAGTGGCTCTGCAAAGATGTACTACAAAGCTTTTAATAAAAGCCAGAATGAAAGGCAGAATCCTCTTTAAGATCCTAAATCAGCCTTGTAGTACGTGGCTAGACTCACATGTTACTAATACATTCACATTTTAAACACGAGATATTGTTGCACGCAGTAATCGCTTCAGCTCCTGCTCAACTCCCTGCCAAGCAGCCTGCGCTCCGGTTTACATGGAAGCGGCAACATTAACGGCGACCCCTTCCAGAGAGCATTTAAGAGGCAAGGAGATCACTCGAAGCACTTCTCATTTCGGGCTCTCATTCGCCCCTTCCAGCGCTCCGCGAGCACCGAGGACATGCCGGCTTTGCCGCCCGCACCCGCTGCGCTTCCCGCACGGAGCAGGCGGGAGCTTGGCCCTGCGCCGGCAGCAACGCGCCGCTTTGGGCACTGAGCCCACCAGGCTCGGGTCCCGGTTTACATGCAATAGCTGTTCCATCTTCCTCGAGCGGTAGCTGTGTCCTCTGGTTACGAGTACCCAGCTTCTCTTGCCCAGGAATTCAATTTTTGGTGCTGCTGGCTTTCGAAAGCGGGTGCCCACGCAGGCTTTTATTCAGCCATAGTAAGCATGTTCTTTGGTAATTTGCAGCTGTGACACAAGCATTGGTTTCAGGTTTGCTTTTGGGCCAAAATACAGAATCTACAATTTGTCTGTTGAGCAGAGGTGATGAAGAGTGCACAAAACGAAAGCCAGTATTTTATTTTCTTCAAATAAGCCAACACATCTTAGCCACTAGCAGTTGCTGGCCTGCATCTCTTTTCAGTGGAGATGCTAACACTGATTCTTTAACTGGAAAATGCCAAAGGCAAAACAACTGAAAACACTGAAAAATCACCTGGTTTGTCTAGAGCTGTAGAAAGAAACTGGTTTTGAACTGAGATCTCCTGAGACCCAGCTCCATGCCCTGCCTCCCCATTTCTTGTGTAACCACAGGCAAACCACTTCATCTCACCCAGCTTCAGTCACCGGCTCTGAAGGAGGATGAGAAGCACCTTGTTCGCCCAGGCTGCTGTTTGACTTCTCGGCGCGCACTGCAAGGCTTGTGGGGCCCAGATCCTCTCTTTTCAAATGTGTAGAATAACCATTTTTTAAATAGTCACCTAAATGAACCACCTGAATCTGTGAGCCCCAAAAACTTAGCAGAAGGATCTGGAACCAGAGCAGAGCGTGTTCCTCTGCGCTGCCCGCAGCCTTTGGATGCAGAATCAACCCCCAGGCTCCCCGGTGCTGCGCGCGACGGCCCCGGCAGCCGCAGAGCTCGGAGCTCCAGGCAGGCTGGGGCCACGTTCACATCCCCTCCTCCTTCCTTCAGGAGGCTACTCACAAACTGATGTTATTTCTCCCGCACAGTGCCGGCCGCTCAGAGGGAGCCCCTGTTTCTCTGGTTAGTTATTACCCTCCTGCAGGGAGCAGGGGCTGGTTTGTGCTGGGAACACCAGACACGCTGTTCTAAGCAAAACGGTCTGTGCTGAGTTCCTTCATCAAAGCGTCAAGGCTAGAAATTCATCTGTGTGACAGTGAATACGTGGAACCGCATGGAGCAATCACTCCTGCTGCATTTGTGACAACCTCCCTGCCAGGCCAAGAGGGAAGAGCCCGAGGGAAGAGAAATTCTGATCGGGAAACTGGAGAACAACCCAGATGCTCTGGGTTCCATCGTGCCAAACGCAGGTATGTTGTTCCCCAAGGTCACAAGCCATTTGTAAGCCACATACATTGCAGCCCATCCCCTCCTCGACATCTGCCTGCAGCATCACCTACTGCAGCACTCAGAATTATCAAACCACAGCCTCGTCCCTTGCCAGATCCAGAAAAGCTCAAAGAAACCAAAACATCTTTGCCTCAGGGCCACTTGATGCTTGCTGTAACCACGTCACTCCATTAAGGATGATATAAGTCTGACTGTCTGCTTTGCATTAAGATTAATAGCAGTAGCTTAGCCATATTCCTGGGATATTAACGGCAGGGCCTTTTCCGGAAGATTTGTCATTGCTCCTAACAAGACCAAGGATTCCAGTCTCAGCAAGCAGAAAACTAAGTTTGACTATTACCAACAATTAAATGGTGAAAGAAGAAAAAAGGATAACCCTGCATTACTGCTAAGCAGCCAGAAACCAATTAGATACACCGCCTTGCAGGATCGCTGTGCACATCACTTTACCCAGGTTTCAACCTAGGCTGTGAAACAACATTTCAGAGACAATTAAAACATCATAAGCAATCATGTGTGAATACACCCAAATGCAGCTGCTAAATAAGAAACAGTGACAGATAGCAAAGGAGGAAATCATAGTTTAATGCGACCTTTAATACGTGTTTATTACCTAAATGATTTCTCCAATTTAAAACTGGCCACTTGCTAAAGACAGCATCTACATCACAGCTTTTACCATGTGGAATCCAAGGCTCAGTGGAGATGGTGTTTAACAGGTTTATGGGCAGTGAATTTAAGACAGACCTTCAGACTCATCTCCAGCTGGACCGTCCTATGCGCAGTGACTGTGCTGGATGGCAGCCACCCGCGGGTGCTGCCACAGGGGTGACAAGCCCAGGAGTCTTTGTAAGAATCAGGGTCAGAACCAGAGCGTAGGACAAACCTTCCCCGGGCCCCACGCGTGCAGCGGCGCCGACAGCAGCGTTTTCCAAGGTCTGCCTGAGGGCCGGAGCGCGGCTGGCAGAGCAGAGCGGGGAGCCGAGGTCTGGCAGGGGGTTGTGAGGGGTTTGAGGCGCTCACCCCAAGAGCAGAGAGGGACAGGAACCAGGGGCTGCAAGGGAGATACACTCACTACGAGAATCCTCAACCAAGACCACCAGGAAACCCCAGTGCAAGCTGGTTTGGTTGCTCCCTGTGGTAATTCTTTCAAGGCTGGGCACCCTTATGGGAAATGCAGCATTAAGGGGGAGGTTTTACACTGCCAGAGGCTTGGCCAGCTCAGCGCTGCCGGGTTTTTCAGACACCGGAGCACCATGAGCCCGGGTAGCCCTAGGGCAGCCTCCCCGCTGCCGACGCCGCTGGAAGAGCTCTGAGCCCCCCACACCGAACGGTACCAAACACAGCTGTGACCGCAGGCCAGCAGCCGCCAAACAACCCCGTGCCCTCCTGCAGCCCCGCACGTGCAGGGCCTCAGTCCGCTCAGCGAGGAGCCCCAACGGAGCACGAGGCCCAGGCAGGGCAGCATGGACGGCCCCGCTGGGCAGCTCTGCCCCCTGCTCTCTAACCATGGGATGGACAGAAGGCAGCGCTCACCTCTGTGCTAGAGCGGGTGAGGGCAGAGAGGACTCTAATCCTACACCCAAACCCCTGTAGTGACAGGAAGAATTCATCCCAGCCCGCCTCTCACCACCCTCCAACGCTCTCTGTCTTCCCAGGCAACCAATTCTGATCTCTCAGGACAAGTCAACATTTTGCTCAGCTTTGTTTTTCCCCTCCTTGGCTGCCAGGGCGGACGCCTGTATTTGCAGCTGCTTCCCTGACAGTCTGAAATTCTCTCATTTACCGATTTCTTAGGTCTTGGGCTTTGCTGCCTGCTTCTTCAGAGGGAACCCCAGCGCTCCTCCCTCAGGGCCTGTGACCTGACACTCACTGAAGCTCACTTCATTAACCCAGCGGTACCTACACTCACTTTATTGCCTCTGTCTTTACTTCTTTGCCTTTAAGGTTTTCTTATGCAAAGGGCTTTATCAAAGCAGACAGTCTGCAGCTGATGTTAGCGCTGCAACAAAAGTATCTGCTAATTGCCAAGCCCTCTGGAATTAGCTTTTGTTCTCAGACCTGTCCAGCAGCGCCGCTGCAGAGGCCAAGTCACTTCTTTTGTGTCATGGCCTTGACACAGGCCTGCGGTCTGAGATGGGGCCAGCCCTGCTGTCTGCTCAGGAAGGTACAAGGGAGACACCTCACAGCTGCAGAAGCCACCCACCATGCGAGGCCAAACTTTGTCATTGTTTTCATTAAAAGGCTAATTTGTTTTGGAAAGAAAAGACTTAAGTAAGTGAGTTGTCCTCACTGCAAAAGTGTGTGTGTGGGGGGAAGAAAATCACGTCTATTACGTCTTCGTGGTGGCTCTCCCCAAATCCCAACGGCTGCCCACTAATTCTGGTGTTTGGACACAAACAAGGTTCTCTGGAATGACAAACAGCTCCAGACAGGCCGCTGCTACACGGCTCATGCCAGGAGTTGATGGATTGTTTTCCAACCAGGTTTTTCTCCCAGAAGAAAAGTGGTTAAAAATAATGTTCTGTGGTATTTTTGGTTCATTTTTCTTTTAATGAAGAAGGTGTTTTGTATTAGGGAAAAAATGGATGGGCACTTGGTTCTTCTTCTTGCATTGCAGTGTGTTGAAAGGACAGCTGCCACATGGCTGCACATCCAGGGATCTAACCAAACTCTGCGCTGGTTAAGGCTGCTCCAGTTCCCTTCAGCATGGCAGGAACACAGAGGCACTCCCGGGACACTCAGAGTCGTTTGAGGGGTTGATATATGCAGGTGGTTGTTCTCCTATAGAGGATTGTGGCTTCTTTAGCCTCACCTGCAAACAGCCTGCATGCCCAGGGAGCAAAATCTCTGCCCCCTCATCTGCTGCAGGCAGCTCAAGCACAGAGGCTCAGAGGAAAAGGAACTAACTGCTCTGAATTCGGCTCTAAACATTGCACAGTGAGGGGCTGGACATTTCCCCTTCCTTTCTCTGCTCAATAAAGGTCCCAGAAGCCATGTGCTACCCAAAAGGATGTCCCAAGCCATAAGCTGGTCTCATCCACGTGTCCTGCATCACTCCAGACGATCTCAGGAGGCCCCAATGCCCTCAATCCAGGGCAGACACTTCATGATTTGCTTGAGCTCCCCAAACTACAACCCCCTTCCAGCTAACTGACCACCAATACAGCGGTTGTTCAGGCTCTGCTGCTTTTCCCCATGGTAAAATGATGTGCATTTATTTTAAGACAGCGATGTTTTTTTGATGGTAAATCTCACAAGAGACACCCGCCCAGCTCGGAGTGGGAAGTGGACATTTTTGCATCAGCCCTTGGGTCATGAGGGAGTTCAGCACTGTGTTTGCTTCATCCTTGCTGCAGGACAGAGGTCCAAGCCTTTCCTTAGCCTCCTAAATGTCAGTGCATGACACGAGCTGCAAGAAGTTTCACCCCAAGGCCAGTGCTACATGTGATACTGTGACCCTGAACTTAACATAGAGATTAGCCAGCCCTTCCTAAACTTTCTAAAGAGCTAGTAAAACGAAAGGACATTTGAAACTGCTGTACAGCAAGAAACCAAAGTCTGCTGGTACGTGACTTGCAATGCGTTCCAATAATCAGGCAATCAGAGTCCCAGTCCTCGGGGCCAGAGAGAAGGGAAACTGGTTGAGAGAATTCAGTTCCAGAGGAGCCTCGGAGCAACAGTAACAGTGACCCCCCAACACAGCTCCCCAAATGTGCAAAGGAATCCCGGGGCACTCAAGAATAGCCCTTTTTGTGTCCGCTAACAAGGGAACCACCAAGCACGAGCAAGGGACAAACACCCAGGGATGAGACCCAGATATTTCTTAGGAAAACAGAATGAAACTCACAGCTGCACATGAGCTCGTAGGAGCTAAGTGTCAGGCTTATTGCCAGTTGTTTCTCTTGGTCTGCTTCCTTCTTACCACATTCCCAGTATTCCAAGGAGGACTGTAACCCTTTGCTTTACTGGAAATGGATATTTTGTCCTTTTTCCAGTGACCACACCAAGCATAAGGCAAAGTAAAGCTCAACCAAACCTTCTAGGCAGCCTCAGCCCAAGACCAGTTTGGGATGATCAAGAGACAGAAGAATTTTCTTCCATGAAGGCAGAGATGTCAGCTCAAGGAGAGGCTCCTCAAAGAGCAGGCCATACAGAGAAGTGACACATACCCACATTTTTGAAGAAAACTAACAGCAGGCTATACTCTTCACTGGCAAAGCAGAAAAACAGACATCTGCAGGGCTGTGTGAAATGGAAAAGCTGAACATTAACATATGCATCATTTGGACACAGAAGGGACAGACACTTCAGCCTGTCTCATCAGAAGGTTCCTAAAAGCTAAAAACTGCTTTGCAAATGGTACATGGTCTGACTGCCCAGAGGCCCATGGTGCCAAAGGACCATACCCACTCGTCACCGTCTTTCTCAAGAGTGTCAGATATCTTCTACATACCCCAGGTGTGAGCTCAGGACAGAGTGCAGCCATGAGATAAGCACTGATATCATTTCTGGTTACAAATTGCATGGGAGCCCAGCCTGAAAAGTAGAGAAAGACAAAGCTGTGGAGCAGATGAACTAGGAGTAGCCTGTGTTGCTAAGGAGACACATCCTTCAGTTGGATGATGAAGGGCTCCATGCCCAGGAACATCATGGCACTGCAGCCCAGCCCAGAGGGGCTGAAGGCTCCAATAACGAAGGTCACATCATCATCTGCCAGACTGCAGCAGAATCTCCAGCCACCCAATGAAACACAAGCTTCACATTGCTCTAAGCCCGAGTGTGAACTTGCATTCCTCACAGCCCCTCTGCCAGACGGCTTCAGAGCAGGATTAAGCACTATTATATTGGTTTTAGTGCTGAAAGTCATGAGTTCAGTCCCTGGCACCTTGGTTATCACACCTGGAGATAAGGCAGGGACAACTGCAGGAGAGGGGGTGTGAAAAGGCAGCACTGGCCAGATGGCGGGGTGGTTTTCTGTGACATTTCTGCTGGCACAGTGAACTATGAATCTGTACTGCTTCTTCCACCTACTTGGTGGCTGTGTGGGGCTGGTTAATAATGCTGCTGCCAGACCAGCCGCTCCAAGGATTTGTTTATCTCCTACAGCAGGGGCTGTGGGAAGGGCTGACAGTGTTTAGGATTGTTATTTGAGACTTCCAGAAGGAAGCAGAAAGGTGCAATCAGGCTGAGCTATTTTCCTGTGCTTTATACAGCAGCTTCAGCCCTCGGCAGTAAGAGGCACGTGGTTAGTGATCGATCGACACCATCCCCTTCATTGGTACCACACAGCGCAATTCATACAGGGGACATCAGACCCATGAGCAAAGCCAGCCTCATTTGCTCCTCAGCCCGGAGCCAAAATGCTCTTGGCTTGAAAACCGAAGCACGGGGGAGCAGTGCTGCTGTGTGAAACAGCTCTACTTCTGTTCCACCAGAAAAGAAGTCAACCAGGAGGAAAACACAGCAAAGCTCCTCTCCTTCCTGATTGCAGGGGCGCGCTGGGGCTCTGGGGCTGTTGTTTTTCTGCAAAGGCCCCTAAGAGCCTCAGCTGGGGCTGGCCCTGCGTGTCTGGAGCCGGGACACGCACCAAGCAGCACGCACCTCCCTCGCCTCAGGGGCTTCCACTCCTCCTGCTGTCAGTGGCCAAATCCAGACTTATGACTCCAAGGAGGAGACCCCTTTCTCAGCCGGCTGCTCCTTGCTCAGTTGGGACTGATGCTGCAGGGAGCTCCCACTCCATTAACATGACGCTGCTTTTGATATTCCCAACGCAGAGGCTTCGCCCAGCAAAGGGCATGAGAATTTCATCCGGACTTATTTCATCCCTTTCCCTTAAGCCTCATAACTTCTACCTTGCATATAAGCAAAAAGAAGCTAACAAACCTATAGGCTGTAGTTAGTTGTAAAGCACTCTGGAACCTGCTAGATAATGGGGATTCAAAAGTGCTCACCTGCAAATATTTTTTAGAACATTTTAACGAGGGCAGCCATTCTCAGCATTCTCAAACCCCAGTATTTCTGTGTTATTGGTTCCTATTTCAGGAAAAGGTCTATCCAGGAAAACAAATCTCTTCTGAACTCTTCCCACGTCTGACTCAGCAATTTAGTTTTTATGTTGGCTACTTTTTTCTCTTCTTTTTATGGCTAATTTCTTTAATTTTCCACTTAAAATCCTTTATTTGCATGATAGCTCTGTCCAGCCTTAAGCAGATTTTCTTGTCTTTGAATTTTATCTCTAATTAAAACCAGTCTTGAATTAGGTCATTGAAACTCTCCTGCATTTTCCACTCCTGCCTGAGAGCTCCTCCCATTGCAATCCCTCTGGGGCCTTCTGTAATTTGAGCATATTGCCATTGTAGGAACCAGGCCTCCAGCTCCACGTGGAGCAATACCTATAGGTTCCACTCTGGACAACAAGGTTTGGGTCATAGTTGATCCAGACCCATCCTAGCTGTCGACTGCTGACTTCTGATCAGGACCAAAACCCCAGATCACAGCAACACCCTGGAGTTTGAGGCTTCCCCCAACTCCCATAGATTTGCTCCGAGGAATGCTTTCAATTTTCCACTGAAAACTTCTGGTTGGCCTTGCTTTTCCAAAGGGTTTTGTAATCCTGCCACCAGCACAGTGAGACTATCACCACCAAAACACAAGACCACAGAACGCAAAGCACAGCTGGGTCTGCTCAAACATCAGTGTAGGTATCGCTGACAGCAACCTTGAATAGGTATGTAGGGAAAATACAAGAACTAGGAGCAAACATATACAATCCTTCCTCGAATAGCCCCTCAAACTCCAGCCTTCTTGCCTCAGGGACATTCAAGGTTGGACATTACTTCCACATACTTAATGCCACCCAGTTGGATTTCTCTTCCATCCATCAGCGCTCTGAAGTTAAGCCATCCAGCAGTGAGGAGTTCCCCAGCTGAACGGCACTTCGTGCAAACAGCCACCTCCTCCTGTTCCTTCTCATCCTGCCACTTACAAGGGATGCTTCACTTGGTGCTTCCCAGTGCTTGTGCTGGAGGTGGCACAAGCCCTTGTGCCTCGGCGAACCCTGCTCTCCCCTCCAGGCCTCTCATCACTTCTTTGTAGATCCCTCTCAGACCCTCCTGCACTCAGTGCTTTCAGCTTGGGGAGTCCCCACGTGCGGTCACCCCTTGCACAGAGGCTACCTTGCTCCTTTGACCACTTTTGCCACCTTCCTCTGAACCTCTCCCCGTTTTGCTACATCTTTTCTGAAACAAGAAGACCAGAACCGAGCAACGCAGGTGGGCTGACAAAATTAACTCACACAGAGGCAGTTCCCATATTCGTGATCATTTCTATCTAGCTCCTGATATGTCTTTGTTGAGAGAAGAAGGAACGAAAGAGGACAATGTCTTTGATCTCTGCCAACTGCTGCTATTCAGGAAAAGGGATCCTTCTAAGCAGACAGAAAAATCAGAACAAAAACTGCCATTGGGTACCCCAGGCACAAAATATCTCACTGTAGGCCTGGGCACATCCTCAGTCTCCACTTTCT
>NW_010588255.1:245920-283363 GCF_000705375.1 Tinamus guttatus | reverse complement strand
ACAGAACAACGAGTGTGATCCAATTAGTGGCCTGTTCGAGGAACGTGGCCACAGCTAAGAAGACGTGAAGCCAACTGAACCCTGTCATCGCTCTCCTTTTAATGGGCGCCAAGTTCGGACTCCCCAGCACAGCTGTCCATCACTGAGCCCTCCCCCGGCTACAAGCAAGCAGAAAACCCTGCTGAGCGGAACAAAACAGCCCGGGCATTTACTGAGGACCAGAAGCAGCACGGCAGGAGGTACCGCGATGCCCCAGGGCCGCTCCAGCCCAACGCGAGAAGCTCTCAGGGGAGCATTCTCCACAGCGTTATCAGCTCACATCCGCACTCTTATCTTGTCTCTTCGGAAAGCTCCTCCACTCAGGGCAATCTCCACCTTTTAATTTCTAAAAAGCTGGTGCTAAGTAATTGTTTAATATCTCTGCAGCATTTGCTCTGCTTTATCTCAGAATCCCGGCTGCAATTCATTGACAGAGTCGTCTTTTCTCTTTCTCTATTCCATCGTGTATGTACTTGAAAATGCTTTCATTGTAGGCAGAGATACTTGCAACTAATTGATGCTTATTATTCTTTTTAAGCCTGTAATTGCTTTTCCTTGTCTAAATTTACTTCTTTCTCCCCCCTACCCCATCTCCTAAAATTGCTCTCGTTTTCTCTTCTAATCAGCCCAAATCCTGGTGTTTGAAAGATTATTTAAACATGTGCCAAAGGTTTTGTTGTTGCTTTGACATGCGGCTTTCCACATCCGTTGAGTTTACTTCAACTTCTTGAATATTTGCAGGCTAACCAGGTGGCCGCAATGAGTAATCTCCCAGCTGCCTTAATGAGGGTAGATTTGAGGTGTCAGCTCCCAAGCAGACTTTTGATTAGAAGGCTTCAAAGCGTCCTTAGATAATTTTCCTTGATCTCTTGCACAGCATAGGATTTCTGAGTCAATTCTCTCTGTAGTTAATGAAACAAACAGAGCAAAATGCAATTTTGTTTGCAACTCAAGGAGCAGCAGCTCTTTCTGACGATCTTGGTCATTTCTTCCACAGACCCACAGGAGTTTCCAGGTCTCCGGAGGATTATCCTCCCCCTCACTGAGATCCTCCCAGAGACCTATCTGGATGTTCACCGCGGAGGCAACCCACGTTCCTCCTCACCTGAGACAGGACCATGGTCTCGTTTGGGCACTGAATCCCCCCGGGGAAGAAATCCAGTCAGACAGGGAACAAGCTGGAGACTTTGCCGTCTCCGACTTCGTGTTGCTCTTGGCAACTGAGCCAAGGCGCCATGTGAAATAAATGTAAAATCCTGCCAGCTGGAATCCACCTCAGTTGAGGAAGGGTTGTCATATCTGCTTTGCTCAGCACGGAGCAGAGAGGACTCACACCCAGGGTACGTTACCCTGAGGCCACGGGGGAAAAGAGGGCCTGGAGCCGCGCAGCTGAACGGCGTGAGAGGTCTCCTCACCTCTCAGCTGCCTCCTGTCCAGCGATGCCCGGAAAGGCCGAGTGGCCTTGGGAGGCATCAGCGGTAATGCCACATCTGCCAGTGACCACTGTGCCATTTTTAGCAACCATCTGTGTCTCTGTTTTCTCCTCCCGCTCTGTTCAGTGATTTTTCCAGCTGTGCTTACGCTATCTTGCTTCTATCAAGTTTTACAAAGCCTGTGGAGCTCTACAGCTTTGTTCCCCCGTCAAGATTTCATGGTATTTAGGGCTGACCTCCACAGCTGCTTGAGCCACACAAGCCGTTCTGCCCAGTCTATTCAATTTTCAGTAGACAGCCCAGGAGCTTCCCAGATTGTCTTGACTAAACGTGAAGCAGAGCTTCACCAGCAGTGAGTCTCTGTTCCTCTTCTGGGCTTGTCTCCAGCAACTGAAAGTAAGAGAAGGGGACACAGAAGGGCCAGGAGGAGCCGTGGAGCCGCTCAGCACAGGAAATCCTCCCACAGGGCTTAGAGGAGTGAGCCAGCAGCAAGCACCTTCCATGGGGAAGGGAGCGCGGGGCTGAGCTCGGATCCTGCCAGCTGCACTCCCAACTGGAGCAGAGCTCTGCTGTCAGAGTGGCTTAAAGGAAAACTGTCAATACTCCCATCCTGGAAACATCATCCATCATCTGCCAACGCTCACACTGCTGCCTAAGAGCAGCAGAGCAGAGCTCGGGCCTCCACTGCAGAGCAGGGACAACCGCGGCTCTCCCTGCTCCCACAGAGTCCCAATGAGCAGCTCCATCTGCGCCAGTCGTGACACTCAGCCCTGAGCAGGGACACCCCAGAAACACCCCCCGCAGTGCCACGTGCCACAGCAGGACAGGGAGGAGCAGGAACAACTACTGTCACACAGGAACATTTTTCTGCCTTTCATTTTAAACAAGTTCCTTTGCAGCTCTAGTGACCCGAGAAAACAGAAATATGAACACTTACAAAAGGAACAAATACATAACACTTTCCAATTACAGGTTTAATAAGATGCAGTGTGCTAGAAGTCCATGTAGATGCAACAGCAATTTCTAATTGAAAACATGCAATTAATTATTAACTTAAGGAAGTTTTAGTATTATTACAGTGTATGCAATCAGACTCTGTTCTCAGGGCGAATTCAAGATAATGATTGTTACTGCTTTGGCAGTTTTGTTTTGTTTTGTTTCTAATTTTATCAAAGCAGAAAGTAATTTTTCAGCCACCAAAATTGTTCAGCTAATAGGAGGCCATTAGGACCTGCTCTAATGGCTACATCACCTCATTTGCTAAAATGACCTTCAGCAAACCAACCTCAGCCTTCTTTAAAAGATTAGGCCAGGCCTGATTTCTGAGCAAGGCCTTCCTCAGCCCCACTCAAGCACCCCTGCAGACTGCAGTCAACAGATCCATCCTAGTCCCTGCTCATGGAGGAGGCCCCATTCAGTCGGAATCACCCATTGACCAGATTGGAAGGAGTCCAAGCGCAGCTCAGTGACAGCAGCTCTTTTATACAGGGAAGTGCACTCGGTGACTATACAGCCCAGGCTCACAAGGCAGCCCCAAAGCAGGAGTCCTTTGTGAAAAGATCAAGGCAAGAGAGACTGCTCCGAGCACCAGGAGTATGTTGGACATCTCTATGAGGTTCTTTGGGGAATCTGTCAGGAAATCCATGGCCATTTTCACCACTGGAATGAACTCGGTCCAAGCCCAGCCTGAGTCATATCAAGTGAGAACTTGTCATCCACCAGCTGGCAAGTCCTTTTCATAGAAAGGAAAAATGACAACAAAGTTAAACTATCCCAAATTCAGCAAGATACTGCCCAGCAGATACAGAGGATTGGTCGTGTAATCAGCCAAAAAAAAATCTGTGATTTAGACACTTCCATGAAGCTCAACCACCAGCCATTAATTAGGATATTTGCCCTATGAATGTGACAATATCCAGTCAGGTGGATTCTTATGACGTGCATAAAATGTGTGCACAAATCAAAAAAAACAGCAGGCTGCTAGAATAGAAAAGCACCTCAGGGGAGGCCTGGGGCAGCAACACTCTGGAGACAGGCATTGAGAGCTTTGCATTATTTTGCAGCAGGGCAGATTTAGCCCTCGCAGAAAAGTGTCATTTCAAACCGAGAGGCAGCGTAGCCTGGCAGATCAGAGATGGAGTTGGGGCCTAGGAATCCAAAGCTGAACCTGAGTAATCCAAAATTGCTCAATCCTGAATCTGAGCAATTCAAAGCTTTCCCGAGCAATCTGATTTCTCTCCACACCTTTGCTTCAAGCCCACAGAAACAAGTCTCCCACTATGCACAAAATACAGCACCTGGCAGCTCAGTTCTACCACAGCACAGAGAATATTAATAGAGGAACCACATTTCTGTATTTAGCTCCCTAGTTTGGGTGAAAACAAAATGGAGCTGAATCGTGAATGTAGCCAACAAGGGGCAAAACCTCCCTGGCTCTGATGGCCTGGGGCCACCTCCTGCCAGCTGAGCAGCCTTTCTGTGTGTAAAATCACAGCTTTAGGAAAACAGGAAAAGCCTAAACAAGGAGAGAGGCTGGGAATAAAGAGCTGTAAAACCAGCTGAAAGCCCTTCCTCTCCTCCCCAGCCTGCTAGAAACGGCTGCACCGACCACTCGGTACCAGTGCACATAATGATCTCTGCAGTCACTTGGCACGGCAAACTTAGTTGTCACCTCAGTGCTTGGAAGCTTCTAAAGAGCTTGATAGAAATAGACACAGTGAGAAAAGGGAGGAGATATCTACAGAGTCTCTGCAAAAGCGAAATGCACCCAACAAGCAACCCCGAGAGGGGGTTCTGCCACTCTTCTGCTCTCAAATATATATTATGTCATGGACATCCTTCATTCCAGCCACTGTACTCCCTCTCCCTTGCAAAACAGGGCATCTCCAGCAGGAGGGTGTGACGTGCCCAGGGCAGCAGCTGGACCGGGCTCCGGGATGAGAGATGGAGGCTCTAGCGAAACCCGCGGCCCAGCAAGGAGCGCGGGTTGCTGAGGTGCCGCCGGGCAGGACTGCAGCCCTGCGAGCTCTGCGGCGCCGTCAGAAACGCCCCGACAGCGCCAGTGCGGCTGGGAGAAGCGGCTCACGCATGCGGCCCCTGCAAACGCCCGGCTGCTTCGTACTGCCAGGGCTCAGGGATTGACAGAGGTATTTAAATGCCTGCTGACCCCCTTGTAAATCTGAGCCTAAAAGCTAATTTTCAAAGGAGGAAACAAGCTGTCCAGTGGCGACACCCTTACTTCTGTTACTGCCTACCACTGGTATTGATTTAACCATTATTCTTTCTAGGGTTGGTGCTCAGGAAAGACAACACAAGACTATCAATGCCACTGACCAGAAAAATAGCTTGGACTTTTACTGTCGAGCAGTCCCTGAATTTCTCACCATGACACATAGATACCTGGGAGGCCCCAGGAGGACTGTGTTTGGAAATTCTTATTCCTCCTCTATCTCCGGTGAAGACCTGCAACATACAATGGACTGTGCTGTCTTTCTCATAAATTTGGCTGCTTTTCAACAGTACTGCCTGCATACGTTGTAGACAGGGCACACGATGTGTTTTGTGCTTCTTTGGGTTCTTAGGCTGTTATGAATTAGGAAGTTGAGCCTCAGTCCTGTTTATACTCGCGGCTCTGCTACGCACATCTACTTGGGAACTTTCATCTCAGTCACTCTATGCAGGGTACAAAAATTATTTCCACAATCAAAGAAAATAAACACACTTGAAGAAATAGAATTATACGAGAAAGTTGTCCTTTTGGGTATTTAGAAGTGTGTTCAGACTTCCTAATTTCCATGAGACAAGGCAATGATCAGCAGAGCAGCACAGAAGCCGGCAGCATCTCAAACACACTCCCCCGCCTTCCCCCACCCTTGTCCTTTGTATCATGACCCATTTTCTTGCCTTTTCCTTTTCCGATTCCAAGTCAAAGCATTTCGATACCCTGCCCTTTTGAACGTTGTGTGGCAGGAGATCTACAAGGATGGCAAATCGTGTTTCATTCTGTCTAATCTATGCAGGCAGCTGGACCACTTTCATCCGTAATTGGCCGCCTCTGGGATAGTGTCACAGGCAGAGCTTACCAGTGGGTGGGTACCACGAACGCGGCGCTCCAGCACTACCAGGCAGTGGGTGACAGGGGAGATGACCTAGACCTGCGTGTAAATACTACTAAAAATAGGAAGATAACAACCTGCAGGAGTCAAATTTAGCACTAGGAAAAGAAAGAAAAAAAACAGTAAAAAGTCATTCTTCTTTAAAGCCAGCAAGCTGAATTCAGCCTCTTGCCAAGGAGGTTGCAGATAAACTGCAGGAGATCAAAAACTAGACTTACAGCAGCATTAGAGCTGGAGCTGCAGTAATGTGTTTACAGCATGGCTACATTTGGCTTTAAAATGACTCTTAAATAGCACATGGGTATTTTGCATGTTTGTTTTAAGCCTGTATAAAAGCACCTTCACCTCAGCTTGGCAACTCGCCATTCCATCCTGGCAGGTGAGACAAATCCAGATGTTCAGCATTATAAAGCAGGAACACGAAAAGCAAACCACACACTGGCTTAAATAAATACTTCTCTTAGATGTTTCAGATCCACTTTTGGGGGTGATATTTTTTGTTTTATTAAGACACTTTATTTATTCCAAAGCCAAGGTTCCTCCTCTCCATCTTCTTTTACCACATGTAACAACTACTCAAAAAATACGAGGGAAAAAACAGTAGCTTTGTTCGACACAAGCCAGCGCCTGCGGTTGCCAGGTCCCCTTGTGCAAACCAAGGTCTATGTGGGATTTCAGAGGGAAGGGGGATTTACGAGGCGGGCAGGCGCTCAGAGCGGCCTTACCGTGTTCTGACACCCTCGCTTCTGTCCCCTATGTGACAGCCCTGTTTTACAAAGAGCTTCCAAGTGCACAGGCCTTCTGCCCCGTGCAGGAACAGAAAGGCCCTGGGCTTTCCCAGGAGCGCTGACGGGCCGGGCCTGCACCCGGACGGCTTCGCCAAGCCTTGGCCCTGGGGATCTACACGTGGACTGAGCCGGGCCGCGCTCCGTGCAGGGCGCTCCACGCGCTGCCAGGAACTGCCAAGGCCAAGACAGGGGGCTCTGCTTGGGGGCCCTGTCTTTGACAGAGGAGCTGAGGAGGAAGGGATGGGAAGAGGTAAGAAAAAGCAGATTTCTACATTGCCTTTGCTCCTTTGATACAGGAATGCTCCTTTTGGAACAGGCTGCCAAGAGAGGTTGTGGAGTCTCCTTCTCTGGAGATCTTCAAAACCCGCTTGGACGCAGCCCTGTGCCACATGCTCTAGGTGACCCTGCGTGTGCAGGGGGTTGGACTAGATGACCTCTGGAGGTCCCTGCCAACCTTAACAATTCCACGACTCCATGACTCTATATTTATTCACTTTCCCTTTTTTTGTCCCTGAATAGGAATGCAAGGCTTTGAGGGAGGCAGAGTGAGATCACAACCTATGTGCATAAGAGCAAGAGGCCAACTCCAGGGATAACTATATTGTAACAACCCATAGCACAAGCAGCAGTATCTTATCACAAGTGCATAGATACATGAAATAAAAGCCTTTCCTCATCCTCATGGGCTTCACCATGCAAACAATGCCTCTGTTTTTGTCTACAGTGCTCTTAAGGTTTAAAACCTTGTTATTTGTTATGTACCATTATAATCCCCTTCTCTATCTCAGCATTATTGGCAGGGATTTGAAGTCTGAACACGCAGCAGGGGCTTCTAGCCCTCTCGGAGACACCCTGCTAGGTATTAATAAAGACAGAGAGCTGCGGAGCCCGGGGTGGTGCCCGCGAGGGCAGATGCGGGGCTGGGGCCCGACGTGCTCCGGAGCCAGCCCCGCCAGGGCACTGCGGTGTCACAGCTCCTGGGCACGGGGCAAGCCCAGCTCTTCCAAGAATCCCGTTTCCTTACTTCTGAAGAGGAACTTTTCCCAATAAAAGAATGCAAGTCCCAGGAAGGAAGATGTCATTCTTCACAGAAAAATCAAAGAACTTGGTAAAAGGCAAATAAAGTTTGGCAATAAAAAGAGGGAGGAAAAGCATCCCACGAAATTCTTAAAACACAGCAACAGATGTGAAAAGGTGGGATTTCTTCAACACGGGTATTTTTAGAAGAGAAGCTGTGAGGTCCCTGCACACCAGAGCTTGTTCCCCGCTCCCTGCCCACCCGCAGTGGAGCAGGAAGCGCCGGCAAGTTCTTGTCTGCCAAGGCAGGAAAAGACAGAGCAGTTTGCTCAGAACAGCAATGAAAGCAGGGAAAGGGCTACACGTCCCGCTGAGTCGATACATTCACCTCCCCACCCTGAACCTGGGCCTCAGTTTTGCCAAAAACTCTTCATGATCTTCACTGGCTCTCCAAGATATTACTACATCATCTGTAAAGCTGTTTCATGACAAATCGTCATGAAAGCCAGAAGATGAGCACCCATCCCATCAAACTCATGTCTCGACAAGGACTTTGCACCATGATCTGGAAGCCACGCGGGAAAGCTGGGGACGAGAGCGCAGCTGGAGCTCTCCAACAGCAGCAGGGGCCATGCCTCACCGCCAGCCCGGAGAAGGGAAGGAGGGACAAATGTGAGAGCATCTTTGTGCATTCCCGTCGATGCCAATTTGATCTGGACATCAGCCAAAGCCACCAAGCAGCGGCACTGAGCCTAGTGTGAAATTCAGATAGGTACCTGGCAGAGTCAAGAAAACAATACATTGCTGCTTCTTATCAGGTTGTTTTTATTCTTCGAGAGCAAATTTTCGCACAAGCCCAGCGCTTCCTTCAGAAATAGATGCAATGTTGGGTGCTCCAGCCCTTCCATGCAATTATGCTCTCACTGTTGACAAAGCTGCCAGAACAGGAGTTTCCCAAGGATGCTGCATAGGCTGACTTTGATCTTGCATTTATGATCTGTGTTCAGATTATCTATAGGCTTTGCTGGAAAGAGAGAACTCAATCAACACGCTGCTGATCACTTCTTGTTACCCTGATATTGTGATATGAGTGGATCTGACTCTGTGATCTCAGCAGTGTTAATACTGATTAAAACCAAATAATTACATATTTATATCAACCCTGGCAGCAGAGCCTCCCTTGTCCTTCAGCATTAGCAAGTGAAGGTCTGAAACAGCTGATGCCCTGAAAAGCAAAAGATGTCTCAGAGAATGAAAAGCGGAGAAAGCCCCTTGGAAGGGAGGCGAGACAGGGGCAGAACCGCTCCTGAAGCCAGCGAGGGCTCGGGGTGGGCAGCGCCTGAACCTCCGCAGAGCTTCTCTCTGCCTGTTGCTCACTGCTCTCCCAAGGTGCAATCCCTTCGGATTCAGTCACCGCTCCAGCCCACGCGCAGCGGATTACGGTAATTAAAAAGTCAGCCACTCTCTTTGCTGGAGTAGGTAACAAGGCACAGAGAAGCTGTCACATACAATTTAGTGCAGAGCAAAGCAACTGCTGTCTACACAACTCACACAGGATGAAAGGTGCTTTGTACAGGCTAGGGATTATCTCCTACTACCCAAATCCAGCACAATTTGTACAAATCCCCAGACCTTTTCTTCTTAGCATATCCTGCGCTATTTACTTTAGGTTTAGGTAAACAAAATGTTCTTAGGAAAAAAACCAAACAAGCAAACAAACAAATAAAATCCAAACTCTATTGTAATGCCAAGACCAGGTAACACACACAAATAAGGGATTTACAGTAATAGTGCTACGCCTGGCCTTGACCACAGGCCTGTTGTGCTGGGCGCTGTACAAACCCCAAAGAGAGAATCCTTGTCTCAACAGAGGAGTCATCTATTAGATGTTCAAACCTCCTCCTCCTCCTCAAGGCACAAGGCAGCTGGACTGGAAGGTCTGTGACCTAAAGCCCTTCACACCATACAGCCAGTAAGAGAAAAGCAGGAACCCAAATAACATCTATAAGGTAAATATATCAGTGTGGAAATACTGAAACACTGCTTGATTGGTTGTTTTTGCTGAATTATTTTAAGGTATTTCAAGTTTACAAAAGGATAACTTTCAAGGAGTAAAACTGTTGGTAACTGTTGGTTTAATTATCTTTCCAACAAGTAGAGAATTCAGCAAAACATCTAATTGAATAGCTTGCTATAGAAGAAGATCCGTTTTTGCAGATTTTTTTTTCCACAGAAATAAGATTCTGCATGAAAAATACAAGGCTCTGTTCCTAACTAGACAAGAGAGGAAAGGACATATTGAGCTCTTCCTGAAGTCCAAGGTTACCTGAGAAGTCACTATCTTCTTTCATCAAGTCTTCACTAATGACATAAGAAGAAGCAAAGCTAAGTGCAAGACAAGAGCCATGTTTCCAAGAGTTACCCTTCCTCCCACTGAAATTTTGTTTTTAAAAGATTTCACCCATTGCAAGACCGGGAGCAGTTCTAATCATTTTTTCTTGTTATTTTGTTAAGTCAGTAATTCTTCAGACCAGTGACTCTTATAGCCTGCATACAGACTTTGGCACAACAGACTCCCAATTTCCTACAGCAACTTAATGTTCCAGAAGTAATTAGAGAAAAGTCTCTTTTAAAGTTACGATTTAGGATTGTACGATGCTGGTGTCTGAACACTGCAAATAACACATTCTCTATATTGTTCTCCCTCCCCCCTCAAAAAAGCCTTACAGGAAGCTTTGTCCATCCCAACGTCAAGGACTGGCTTACTAAAAATAATCAAACCAAAAACCATTAAAACCCAACATTATATAGGCAACACAACCCAAACGGCTGTAATTCTGCCCGAGAGCACCGTTAG
Source organism: Tinamus guttatus (assembly GCF_000705375.1). Next base: position 273,114 of record NW_010588255.1, on the reverse strand, counting down.
CCCTCTGGTTCCTGCAGCTGCGGAGAACTGAACTGCAGAACACAAGTATCTGCTGCTCCAGCCGTATCTGCAACACGGGGAGGGGAGTCGCTCCGGGGCTGCCCTCCATGGGCTCTGCCCTCGCCCTGCCAGGCCCCTGCACACCCAAACACAAGCTGCGCTCCCAGCTTTGGAATGCCCTGTGCTCCCAGACTTGGAAGGCCCTGTGCTCCCAGACTTGGAAGGCCCTGTGCTCCCGGTGGGACAAGCACCACCTTCGGGACACGTTTATATTTAACTGAGTCCCTCTTAAGCAACAGCTTCCCTAAGTTGAAAAGGAGCCAAGGAGAGACCCGAGCAAGGCAGACCCATCAAGAGCAACACGGTGCCTGCCCGGAGCCCAACGGGAGCTGCAGGGATTGGTGCCGTTGGGGCACAGGGCAGGTCGGCTGCTGCCACCAGCCGCTTCTGCTGCTTCCCGGAGCGGCGGCAGGTTTCCAAGTGGGCAGCATTCAGCGGCAGCAGAAAGTGCAGCTCAACAACAAGAAAAAGGGCAGGGGAAATTCAGTAGGATCGAAGAGGCCTGATGAGGTGCAACATTATTAACTCCTGTTGTGCCCACTCCAGACAGAGCAGTCTCTTTGACATACGATCGCCGGGCACCTCACTTGGTTGCCTTGACAAATGGCTCTCTCTGATCCTTAGAGGGGAAGAAAAATAATAAAAAACCCCTACCCTTGGGTCATGCTACCCATCCAACTTATAGAAATCATCTATCATTTATCTGATAGCTTAAGCATATCTGCATAATAAGTTACACGCAAGCAGAGAAGCTCTCTATATTTCACAAATCTTTAGCAATGCATTTTTTAATAGAAAACATCAATCCCAAGTAGCCCGAAGGCACAATCCCTCTTTAATCATCCACCACGCTGAGGACTAATTTTAGACAAAGGCTCAATGCTGGAAGTCACCTATACCATGTAAAAAGGCAGATGATTCCTAAATTCACCGGGAAAGGTTCAATCGCCTTTTCAAAGCTGGGTTGCAGATCCAGCTTTAATTACTACAGGAAATTACTTCTACAGCAATACTCAGCAAGGCTTTACAATAAATGCTGTCTGATCTGTTCCTGCTCAGCCTTGAACTCTTTGTGGAATATTTGTAAATGTAATGGGTACTTCACTTCCACCGCCGCTCCTGAATAATTCATACAGTGCAAGATCCTTGCATGGTTCCGCGAATCAAGAGACTCGGGTGCTTTGTGCTTTATAGTTAATGGATTAAAACGGGTTTGTTTTTTTTTGTTTTCAGCTATGAAACTAGGTAATTTATCAACACAAAAAGAAGCACAGTTCATACATCATTGGTTCACCTTAGAAACGCACCTGAGTGTACGGATAACAGAAGTTAACAACCAATAATTTTTGTATCATTCTATATTGTCCAAAAAGCCAAAGAAACTGCAAAAGGGAAAGCTCAACAGCTGCCTTGGATCAGTCAAAATATTTGATTTCTTTTTTTTTTTCCAGGTATTTCATTCAGACTCAACCCTTTTTTCCCCTAATGAAAGAGCATTTTGAAACATCATTTTGTAAAGAAAAAGAAGAAATAAATCAGAACTTCCCTCCATTCAGGAAATGTCAGAACAGTTTGCTCTAGCGCTTTCAAGATACTTCTCTCCAGCTCCCTTCCAAGCAGAATTGTCAAAATCGCTAAGATTTCTTGAGCAGTTTTGGTTTCACCAAAATGACATTTTTCAAGAGAAAAATGTTGTGATTAAAAAAAAAATCCAATCCAAAATTCAACAAACCGGAACATCTCTGATCCCACTGTCTTTGACAAAAGGAGATGTGTCAAAAATCCAAGGCCTTTCTTTGGGTGAGATGTGTCAAAAATCCAAGGCCTTTCTTTGGGTGAGACCCCAAACATTGGTTTGACACATCCAGGTTGAGCCTGTAAGTTTCGGGAACCACATAAGAGAAACGAGCAAACCTGAACCCCAGAGGGCTGGAGTCACCTTCAAAGGTGTTCAGGGCTAAGCAGGGGCTTCCTAGCCCACTTTCTTACACAAGCCACAGCATTTTCATTTGGAAAATTCCAGATTCTACCCTTAAAATATGAGGACAACAACAGTTCGTTTTTGTGCCTCCATCTCTAGAGCGATGCACTGACCTCACTGGTCTGCGCTGCTGACAGATTTGCTGTTGCAGCTCCTTCCACGCATGTTGCTGCAACCTGCATTTAAATCTGCAACTCCCAGGCTGCTCTCACACCAGCAGTGCTACCTGTCGCCAGGCTCTCCGCCACTAACGCTCATTTCCCACCTAATCACTTCAATTAGAAATGAGAGTTGTGACCGGACAAGAAAACAGCTGTGTTGTCTCAGCCAAATGAAGTTCAGGCATAACAGGAAAATTCAGAGTTGTGGCATACTGCTGGTGTTTTTAAAACCTGTTTCCAAAGCCTTGTTGCGGGGTATTGCTTCCATTTTCTCAATGTTAGCAACAAATCTGTTCAATTTACATGGACAACATGGTAAAAATAGTGAAAACTGCTTCTATTCTTTTTCCTGCAGCAAAGCAAATGTGACCAGGTGCCTGCTGCTTCCACTCAGAGGAAGGAAGGGTCGGTGTTGCTGAGCTTCCCGCCTCCGACGGCACCATCCGGGTTTGGGTTTTAGAGGCAGGCGCGTGTGCGTGGCCACGGCGGCTCGGAGCGAGGAGGCAGATCTGAAACGCCTGCTGCATCGCTGAAACAGACAGAAAGGGGCAGTCTGCTCCAATTTAATTAAAAAGGTATTTGGGAAATTGTAAGAACATCACACAGCTTAATACAATCTGGTGTAGACATAGAGCTTTGCATGCTTTAAGGAGCAAGTAAGACACAAGAATCACTGTTAGCTCAGGGGCAAACGCTTAACAACGAAAACCCACCAGCCATTTTCAGCCTGCAGGCCAGGGAGACCAGGAAGAACTTGCTCAAACGCAGCCAGTTTTGGAAGCACAAGGTAAGTTTGTCTCCTCCAAGGTGGGCTTTAAAAAAGCCACCCTGCTTGGCTAGAAGGAATTTTAAGGAGCGGTGGCTAAAGTTATCATCACATTCTGCAGAGCAGCATGTGCCATGTGTGGCTGTGAAAACACAGCACAAACCTTCACCCAACGGCAGGCAGAGGAGAAGGAAAAATCTTCCTTCTGTCTCAAGGGAAGAGAGAAGCTTGTGGAGGAACCAGAGGAGGGATCTGCTCCACAGAGGTGCCAGGGATGCTGGCTGGCTGTCCTTCGAGGGCACTCACAGGTACCCCTGCCTCCTATTTTGACCATTAGTTACACCTTCACCTTTGTATTTGGTTTTCTGGACTAACATAAGGAGAAATCCTTGCATTATGTTTAAAACATTACAAAATATTCTCCACTTCCAATGAAGGGAATTGGCTTTTGGTTCAGCTGCCCTGCTGCTGAAGACCTGGAGCAGCCTAAGGCCACCTGTAAAACTGCCCTGCAAATGTCTCCCTGTAAGACTGCAGCCGGAGAATGTACCAAAGTCAGGGGGAGAATCAGTTCCCACCTGGAGGCTATACATCCTACATGCACAGCTACTTTCAACATGAAATCTACTTGCAAGATGAAATTTTCACATATAGAAATGCCAAGAATCACTTTGGGATCTTATAATCCCTTATTCCCAATAATTACCCAAAAAGCAGAGATGCAAATAAAAATATGGTAAATGTGTCGCTTCCTTATTGCAATATAAAGTAAAAATTCTAAGTGCCTCACTCAAATCAAAATAAAAGCGTTTGTTTTGACATTTCCAGTTAAAAAGGATGTTGAAAGAGACATGTTTCCATTCAATGTTTTGATTTTGACAAAATTGTTTTCCAAAAAAAAAAGTCCCTACATTTTTTCTGCCAGCTCCTACAGGGATTAGTCAAAGCTTCCCAAGCTCGGAGTCATTAGCAAGCTGTCACATCACTGAGACCCTAAAATGCATTTGACACATCAGATCTCAGTTCCATCAAACCTGGCATGCACGCGGATGCTGGATCTCATGTCAAACTCTTGGAGTCCTCTGGGATTTGCTCTTTTTTTTTCCCTGATACAGGGAAAGGGAGGGAAAGGAAGGGAAATTAGCCTAGTTCATCCCCCATAATTGAAACCATGATTTGTCTGCTCTGCTGAGAGCGCATTTTATGGAGGATCCCGTGGCATTCCCGCTGTACCAACAACATGTTCGCACACCAACATCCATCCACACTTTCAGAAGGAGGAGACAGCAGAAGCACCCAAGACCTCTTTAATGTCACGTGCTCAAGAGCAGAAACCCTACCTGCGTTTTGTGCACATTTATTCCTGCCTCATGGTGTTTTAAGGCTGTGATACTCCCGTATGCTGTGGAACCTTTGCTTACATTCAACAAGACACACTCTTTTCCTGCCTTCTCTTTGCCTTCCCTGAAACACCTTGGGACCTTTCCAAAAGAGAGAGCTCTCAGGGAGGCTCCCGTGAGCTGCAAAACGGAGAGCCTTCCAAGCGGGATGGGATGGCGAGAAAGCGGGAGCCTTCCAAGCGGGATGGGATGGAGAAAAAGGGGGAGCCTTCCAAGCAGGATGGGATGGCGAGAAAGGGGGAGCCTTCCAAGCGGGATGGGATGGCCCAGCTCCCATGACACGATGCTCAAGAGCAAGAGCCCAGCTGGACCCCATGCGGGGATCACTTGTTACTGCAATCACCCCCCAAAGGTGTGAGAGCTGCATCCCTGCAGCAGCAGGGAGATCATTAGCTTTCACGGTATTTAAATCAAGTGTGCAGGATGCCTTCTACCAGCTGGGAGAGATTTTCTGATCGATGGACACAGTTTAAAGCATTTCGGATAGGGAAGCACGTATGCAGGACTGCGAGCCTGAGCACAGATGTATAAATGTAGATGTATTGCAGGTGATCAAAGGTAGTGCATCCAAGGCAGGATTAAAAGACATTTAATACAGCTTTGCCCAATAAGCCTGAGAGATGAAAGAACTGCCACAAGGTCTTGCTGGAGGCTTAAAAATTGCTCTGTGAAATGAGCTGCAATTGGTAATTAAAGGGAAACCTTGGGGGTGTTTTGAGGACTCTCCATTCCATAGGGAGCTCATCTTCAAACCACGCAGACTTTTACCTCTCATGGGGAGGTGAAGGTAAAACACCTTCCTGTCACTTCCAGGGGTCCTTCCTCAGAGCAGCTGGCTTGATTTGCCAGCAGGAACAGCTCCATAAGCCTCTTTGCTAGAGGGGCAAACCGAATATGACAGCTTGGGAACTCCAAGCGCACAGGGGATGTCAGCACTCAGCCAGACCTCGGGAGGCTCCGGATCAGCTCCCTGCTCTGCTGCCGCCTTCCTGGCTGCGGCTGCGACACAGCTCTCCACATGGCCCCAGCTTCCCTCCTCCTTTCAATAAAAAAGTACTAGTCTTTTTTCTCTCCGCTTGCAATAACATGTTATTTACTGTTTGCTTGCAGAGCTCCTAAGGTAACACACGGGTCACACACAAAGCAAACCCACTACTTCAGACTGTAATTCTACAGTGTTTAAAATGTCTGCTTGATACGAAGTGCTCCGTTTCTTGTTGTACCCTCTCATCTCTAGATGGCAAGGCACTCTGTGGCAATGTGCTCTTTCAGACAAAGCTGAATCTGCTAAAAAGTAGCACTAGATACCCCATCTCCATCGGAACAAGCGGCAGGCAAGGGCAGCCCAGCTCTCAGACAGCTCATCAGCTGTTCGAGTACAAAGAAAGATAAAAATCCTTGGAAAAGAATTAAAAGGGACCTCAAAATCAAAAAAGAAAAAGAAAAAATAGAAAAGAAAAAAAGAAAAAATAAATAAATCTCTGCTGAATACAAGGAAGGGAGCCAGAAATAGCTGCCACCAGGAGGAATCAGCAGCCGATATAAATAGTGATGACTCACGGTGTGTGATGGGGATCCAGTTCAGGGGAACAAATTCCCAGCAGTTGCTCAGACAAAGCCTCCTACAGCAGATGCCTAAATACCCGAACACTAGGCCTAAATTCCTCTAGGGATCTGGAAATCCAGAGGCTGGAGAAAAATTGTTCTTGAGGAACAGGAATACACTAACCATCCAGTGCTGGCTCCAGAGCTTCGGATCCTGGCCCTGGACAGAAAGACATTTTCTCAGAGAGATGTCAGAAAAAGTCTCCATTCATTAAAAGGGCTCAGCTGCTGCTGAAACCTCTCCTGTAATGCCCTTCTTGACGGCTTCCACACTTGCCAGGGAATTTGCATTCTTTAGGTGAATTCGCTTTCTTTTCAGCAGCATGGATACCGGATTTGGGCAACAATTAGGCATCCTTTAATTTTTCTGAAGACTATTTAAGCCACTAATGCTTTCCTAAACGTGAAGCAGAGCTCCAGGCTATCCACCATCTCTGGAAAGCCCGTGGCCGAGCCTGCAGAAGGTGCCTATTCCACACCTGCTAGACACGGCGCACGGCCACGGCGAGTCTCCTGCCGGAGGCACCGGCCCCACGAGCGCATCCCGAGCGAGCTCTGCAGCCGCCCAGAGCAGAGCAGAGACGGGCGAGGAGGGAGCTGCTCACCACGAGCAGCAGCACCCTGAGAGCTGAAGGGGGAAGCGCCGACCCCCCAGCGCCAGCGGCTGCTTTCGGCCCCGTGGCTCCGCGGGGCCCGGCAGCGAGCCCTGAAGGAGACGCCAGCTCTCTGCATCGAGCACTCGCACTGAACCTGCTCCGTGTCCTGGCCTGATGCTGCAGTCAATCCCAACGGCAAAACGGGCCTGGGAAATAAAGAAATCTGAAGTAGCGCAAGCAGGCCAGGCAGCTGGGAAATTACCGAGTCACGGCACTCTCTCCACAATGGGGATGTTTTATTTCAGCTGCTTTAATAATTTTGCCCCTCCATATAATTCTTTAATAATCACGCTATTAACAATGTTCCATTTGCCACACAACTCAGGATATTAATCCTATTAGTTGGTACTAATCCTCCACAACACAAAATAGAAATATCCACTCTCATTTTCTCAGGATGAAAAAAAAAAAGAAAAAGAAAAAAAAAAAGGAAAAAGAGAGGTGGGAAAAAGAGAAGCCGAAGATGCTTTCAGAGGTTTACTGTTTTGTAAGTTAATTGAATGGAACTGGATCCCCTGTGGTTTCCATATAGGATTCCATTATCATGTAATGGGGTGTCACATACAGCCTGTTGATAAGAGTCTGTCAGATTAAGCATTAACTATCATATTTGGAAACCCTGCATTTTTCAACCCATTGGGGCATCAAAACACAATATCCCTTTTCCCTTTCCTCTTCCCAACATCTTCTTCCTTTACTACACACTAATTAAAGAGCTGGGGAGGGAGAGGAGAGACTAGTCTATGCTGCAGAGCTCAAGATAAACTTTGCTGAGTAGGGAGAAAGAAATGAAGTGAGCATCCCAGAGAACAGAGGTCTTTCCTGTAGGCTTTCATTCTTCTTCCCACCCCCTCTTGTGCTTTATTTTTTCCTTATTTCTGTGAAGAATTGCTAGCAGTTTCCATTTTCCCATGCTCCACAAGGTGAGACTGTCACCTAGTGGAACCCATTCAGAAATGCTGAGACTGAGAATGAAAAAACAAACCTTTTCTCAGCATAGTTTTGTCTCTAGCTTCACGTTAGTTTATTTTCCCCTCTTCATTAGACAAACCAGCAGCTCGGCAGAGACAGCAATGCTGATTTGAGACAGTGACACGCTGCAATGAGGAGTTGACACAGCTCCAGTTTTTAAAGGAATTGTGCTCCATTTTTAAGCTGTTTGTGGTAATTGGGGGTAACCATGGTTAGTCACTTTATTCGTGTCAGCCCATAACGAGTGAACCACAAACACGGCTCCTGATAAAGCTTTCAAGGTTATTCTGGGTCTTCGAGGCTATTCACTCTTCTCATATGTCTGAGTATCTAACAGAAGCAAAAGCAAACACCCCTCCAGGTACAATATCCGTCTTCATTAGCTTCACCTCCTCTTCCCACGCGCTCGGCTGGCACTGGGGACTCCCTGCATGACGGGTCCACGTGCTTGCGTGGGACAGGGCGGCTCTGCCAGCTCCCCTTGCCAGCTGGGCAAACTGGGGCACTGAACACGTAAATGATGGAGTATTTCACCATCAGCTCCAACTCATGAAGCAACACCCTCCCAACTAGAGATCCTCATACCCAAAAGCCATAAAAGGCACCACAGATCAAGGACAGATAAAGAGATTCCCTGATTAGCAAGTCTAAATCTCCCTCTTGCAACCTCTCTGTCAGGGGCTCTGGCCCGACAGACTCCCCATGCCTGAGATGCAATGGGGACCTTGCTGGGGACCTTGTTGGGGACTGACCAGCTGAGGGCTGCTGGAAGAAGCTGACTCATTTTGCCCAGTTGGTGATGTTTCAAACGATCCTCCCTTCTTAGGAGCTCCCTCTTAAAACACACTGAGTGCAGCATGTCAGAACTGCTACAAGCTGAACAAACAAACAAATCAACGTTTGTTTGCAAAACAACTCTCCAGAGCAGCTTGGGCAGTTCTGCATGTGCCAGGTGGGGTGAGCAGTTCTTCTCCAGCTCCCTGATGGATCTGCTCTCAGCTGGGATCAGCCGCAGACACACAGCAGCCTGTCCAAGGTGTGTAGGTGTCAAGGGAGCAGAAGGAAGCAGAGATTTCTCCTTGCAACGGAGCTTCAAGATATCCTGCTGCCTTGAGGAGTGGATTGGACAGTGGCCAGGAATCAGATGCGCTAGAGAGGAATGGGGGCTCCATTACACTGACGCAAGCTCCAACGCGCTGCTACCATCCGCGAAACTCCTCTGCATTTACATCAGGATAAAGTGAGGCAGCTTCAGCACTCCCTGCCTGCCGGATGGCAGCTGTGGAGCCCCGCTGATGGGAAGCGGGAGAAGGAAGCATCGGGTCCAGGGGAGCGCGAAAAGGTCGGCCACCAGCCCGCTCGCTGCCGGGCAGCAATTCATAGCCTGCTCCTGAAATCGATAGAGGCTAAGAGCACTCAGTGGACAGACTAAGCCAGGCCTGTAATTTACTGTAATTCTGAACTGCTAAATGACTTTATCTGGGGTTTTGGAGAGGAACAGTTAGTCACAGGGGTGAGTTACCCCTTTGTGGACCCTGCTCTCCATCTCTGCCCTTCCAACACCTGGCCCCAACTTCCTCTCTAGTCCTGGGGGGCAAACGGGGCTTCCCAGCTTCCCACCGTGGCCACTGCTACTTCAGCACCTGGTTTAGAGACCCACCAAAGGGAGCGGGCTGCAAATAAGAGCTACTTATGAGAAACCTGAGATAGCCTTGATGGGGCAGCAGCATTCCCTTTTATGCTCCACGTTTGAGATTTATTGCCTAGAATAGTGAAATAGGCTACTGGCCCTCCCTTCTGCAAAACAGGATGGATGGTGCTCCTGAGGGCAGAAGACCTTCCAACCAAGCACTGGTCCTGCGTTGTGACTGCCACCATTCTGAAGAGGCCATTTGGTGTAACTGGTGACAGGGCCCACCTGGGCTGCGCTTTGGAAGGGGACTGTTCCCCAGCACAGCTCTGGATTTGCACTGCCGGAGAGCAGCGGCCGGCTGCTAGGAACAGCCTGGGAAGGAGAGACTTTGGCTGCCTGCAATTTGACTGGGTCAAAAGGACGCTGGCTCCAGGTGATGGATGGTGGATTGTAATTCCTGCCTACTCATTTAATCAGCATGAACACAGAGAAGCAGGGCCATGCTCAATAAACGCAAGAAGCAGGCAGTGGTGGAAAGTGCAGAGGTTTTACAGGGTGGGGAGGTGTGAAGGGGAGATGCTGCCAGGGGAACAAGGCACTGGGAAGAGCCCTGCTCTGAGGGGTGTGGAGGGAAGAGCCTGGGGCGAATCCTGGGAGGAGAGCTGAGAATCCCGAATCCCTCGTGCCAGCTGTGCCACTGTGGAGGCTGAAGCCCCACAGCGACACAAACACAGCCCTGGAGGGGTATCAACCTCAGCCTGGCCCACGCAGCCCGCCCGGACCACGGGTCTTCCACACGCAGGAGGAAGGGGATCCACAGCGGGAGCTCCAGCCATTCCCAAGGGCATCGCTGCAGGCTCGCAGGAGCAAAGCCAAGTCTGTTCTTAAGGCAGCCTCCCATTCATGGCTAGACAACACAGGCAGAGATTAAGACTGCACTGGTCTAAATCACCTCCTGCCTAAAAATACGTGTAGCCAGTAAAAAGTGCCCATTTCTCGATCCCAATAAAATACGCCCCAAACACAGCAGCACTCAAGCTGTACAGCTCAGCAACGATCCTGTTTCGGCAGCCCTGTTTTCAACATTATAGTGTTTTCCAGCCCAAATCTATCACTGTGGTGCAAGGTCCTTGGAGCTGCCACCAACCTGAGGCCCCCCAGCTAAAGTGCCAGAGGGTCAGGCAAAGTCCACAGGGTGCTGCACAGTCACCGGGCTGGAAGCAGCAGAGGCAAAAATGGCACCACAGCATCTTTAGGTACCTGCCCGCCCAGCAGAACTGGAAGCAGCAGTGCTGAACACATCCAGGTTGGGCTGTCAATGAACAGCCAACTCCAAAGGCAGAGGGACGCACTGTGAACCGAGTCCAGCCCTAAACGCCTATTTCTGATGTAGCAGGAGTACCCTCTAGTGGGTGAACAGCTTGGAAGGAGCCTTTAAGATCATCACACACACATGTAACACACACACAAATGCAGGAGAATACACTGAGAATGTGCATAAGACAGCCAGAGGATGGGCATGAAAACAGAGAGAAAACTAAATACTGTGGGGAAATAAAGGCCTAAGTTCTGGTCATCAATGACTGCATTATTTTTTGCTTTTCCAACACAGCCATCTAAAAACATAGCCAAAACCATTACTTCAAATGGATCGGTGCCAGGAGAAGGCTGGACTGGAAAGCAGACAGAAGTCTACTCACATTCACGAAGCTGGGCCAAGCCTGTGTTTAAACACCCAAAGGTCACGGCAAAGCCTGTGGCTGCTTGTTTTAATCCTCCTTGCTGCTTGAAAGCTTCTGGGTGTCAAAGCAGTCTCTGTACTCATGGCAGCAGCCCAGCACATTTCCTCGGGACATCAGAGCTGGTGAAGCCCTGTTTCTTTGGCTCATGGATGAAAGATTTTGCTGTTAGGGGAGGGGAAAAATTAGGCAAGGACTGATGTGCTGGACATGAAGGATGCAGAGGATGCTGTAAACTGTATACAGATGGGATCAATATGGTCTCCCCAGTGACCCGCTCGGATATCACACTGACATCGCAGTGACAGGTGCAGTATTAGAACCTCAATAGAGTGGAATTAGGTAGTACCTTTGGGACCATTCCCATGCAAAAGCCTATCTAACCTGAATGTTATATATAGATCCCTTCATCCACTATTGAAATGCACCTACCTCTAGGGAGATGTTCGTGGTGTCTAAGCCTCCAACCCTTCTGATTTGGGCAAAGATAAATACATCTGGGGAGTCTGAACTCTTTTGTTTTCAGATTAAAGATCTAAGCACTGTTTCCTGCAAAATAGCAAGTGTAAAGGAGTGAGGGGATTTAAAGAAGCATTGTCCATTTTTATGGAAAGGGGCTGGGAGGTAACTAAAGAAAAAAAGAAGAGAGAGAGACAGATTCAAGGTGATCTTTATAGAGATGTAGTCCAATAAAGCAGCTCACAGAAATCCACGCCGGGAGTCACGCAGTCACGGCAAAGCTGGAGCTGGACTGGGGAGCGGGAATGCCTTGCAGATCAGATGCCTGCAGAGGCGAGAGGCAGAGCAAAGCAGCGGGTTGAGCACATGGGAGATGGCACTGCGCTTCCTGCACATCATGTCAAATGCTCCCTGTTTTCTTCCCCAGAGCCAGTAACAAGTTATTTAGCCAGACCCTTAGAGTCCTGGTGCCTGATTCAAAGGGTCAAACTCCTTTTTGATCTCTTCCGAGATCACATTAAAAGGTGACACCCCCGGCAGCAGAACCCACCGCCATCTCCCCATGTGGGACATGGCACCGTCGCGGCTGGGTCACGCCACGGGCATTTCCCAGCCAAGCGCAACACGAAAACTGTGGCAGAATAAAATGGTGCCAGCCCCAGGCACCGATTCCACCCTGATCCTGCCTATCTCACCGGGAAGCCATCTGAAGGAGTTAGTTCCACACCACACAGAAGGGACAAGTCTGGTCCAAGGGGACTGCGCTGCAGAACTGGACCACAGCCCAGGCCTCTCCCAGAGGTTCTCCTCTCCTCTAGGCAGACAGAGAGGGAGGGTTTCCCTCCTTGGAGGATAACTTTACCTTCCAGAGCAGAAGGCTGCAAATTCCCCATTTCCCACACTGCGCTCACAGTTAAAGTGACAGATGACAGTATGCGTACATGAGGCTCCAGCATCATAAAAAGGATGGCATGGATGATTTCTTGTAGGAAAAGGGGAAGAAAAAGAAATAAGAGAGAAGACAAATTTGAAATGAGCTAGGAAAAAAAAAGTACCAGATTTTTCAGATATGGAACATGTCACCATGGAATCAGGGACATGCCTAAAGAAATTAAAGTTTAAAGGAAAAGCAAACCAAAAAAGAAAAAAAAAAAAAAGAAAAAGTATCCTATTAAGATTAATGCTTTTTGGCTTTCCATCTCCCTCCAGCATGGCTCTTCCATTTCCATAAACCCATTATCCTCACTGCTGTTTCACTTAATTGGAAAATGTCTATTGCAACCTAGCATGTGCCAAGACAAACCCTGGATGTATATATAACAGGCACTTAAAAGCTTTCAAATATTTCAAGTTTGCTCAACACAATTATGTTAACAGAAACCCCGTGGGACTTTTTTTTTTTTTAACAAAACAAAAAACACCAAAAACCAAACCCCACAATAGTCATAAAGCATGTGTTCACGGGGCTAGAAACGCCATTACATTTATCCTGATTAGCATTCACTAAGCTTTTATGTGCACGCACAGTTATTGCCAGGGTAGGGAAGAAGGGAGAGGAGGAAACGACAGTAAATTACTTGGCTGGTGAAGGTCAGGGCGTTGGAACGAGGGTAGCAGTTTCGGTGCAGTTGCAAGGGCTGTGCTCTGCGCAGTGACAACACATGCAACACGGAGCCCCAGGTGCCTTCTGAGCAGCCAGGCCTTGCTCACGAGCAAGCTACCAGGACAGGGCTTCCAACAGGCATTCCAACAGCTCCCACTCTGTCACCATCTTCCACAGCCTCCAAAACCTGGTCAGGTCCACCAAGAGAGAAACAAGGGCCTGTTTGGTCCAGGGCAGCACAGGAGATACGCTAGCAATTTGCTCTGTGCACATAGGGTTGCACTGATACTGACCATAGTGGTGCTTTCCTGGGAGAGACGGGCTGCAGCAGAGACCATTTTGCCTGCATCCTCATGGGAAACCCTGGAGCTGTGTTTGGGGGAGCAGGAGAGATCATGGGAGCATTAGGAACAGTGGCAAAGAGCTGAAAGGCTCACCAGGACCTCCCTTGGAGGAGACTTGCACATGGCTCATGTCTGCTCTGCAGTCCTGAGCATCGGATGGCCTTTTCTGCCCATCTTTTTCTCGTCCTCTTTTTCTAGTGTTCTTTTTTTTTTCCCCCCAAGACCTCTCAGAGTTACCACAAACAGTGCCCTCGGGTGACCAAGGCATCTCGACTTATCCCAATGTGCCCTCTGGGAGCTGGCTTGCTGCTGGGCACATTGGCCCACCAGGACCTGGCTCCCGTCACTGGCTACAGGACAGCAGGAGTTGCTGGATGTGGAGCAGGAATCAGGAGAAAGTCACCTATCCTGCGGTGGCTCTAATGGCTTTTAGCTGTAAGGAGCTCGGCAGAGATTTCTGAAGCAGACTTGTGTGCAGGCATGCATGCGACGACAAAGGTGGGAGCGAACAAGGCAGGAACAGTATAAATCATTCACTGTAAAGACACTAACAAGACAAGAATATTTAGCTGTCATACTTTGGAAATTGGAGAAACTGGCATTACCTTGTAAAAGACCTTGTAATTTTCTCATACAAAGGCCTTTACACACTCAAACCAACTCACCACTGAGGGCTACTCTGCAGGCACATGAATGAACATGAGCTCATTAAAGCATTAAACCATGTGTAGAAGAAAGAAAAGAGGAAAGAAGAAAAAAGGAAAAAAAAAAACTATGGAAATTTCTTACATGTTATAATGACCGCAATTACCACATGTAAAAAAGTTTTGATAAATATATATATTTGCTAATGTTGAAGCACATTACAGGACACCGCGGACTGATTGTGAAAGGAGCATGTGGGAGAACAGGCTCTTTTAGAAGATAATTGCTACTTCTTCCATTTTCCAGTGCATCACAACTACTCTTATCTTGATAGCATTATCTTGCCAATGAATAACCTTTGCTTATTCTTGTTTTGTACAACACTGCTTTCGTGAACCTTTGTTGCATTATGGCACCACTGCCCATCATTATTAAGACAAAATGACCAAGATTTCAGCAAGTTTTCCAAAGCTCTGCTGGGAGAGACTCCACCATCCCCTGGCCTGCAAAGCTGTGCCAGGGCACTGTGTTGCCCAGACTGGCTCTTCTCTCCTCCCCAGCGTGTCTAAGCTGCTGCCCGTGGGCACCATTCTCAATATGTATAAATACCTGAGGGGAGAATGCAGGGAGGATGGGCCAAACTCTTCTCTGTAGTGGCCAGTGACAGGACAAGGGGTAATGGGTACAAATTGACACCCAGGCAGTTCCATCTCCATGTGAGGAAGAACTTCTTCACTGTGAGGGTACCAGAGCCCTGGAACCGGCTGCCCAGAGAGGTTGTGGAATCTCCTTCTCTGGAGATCTTCCAAACCCGCCTGCCTCCCGCAGGACTATGCTGCCGCGTGGGCTGGGCCGTGTCCCCTCCGCTAGACACTCACTGGCACAGCTAGCCGTTCCTCTGCTTCCAGCACCGTTCAACACGCTCCAATCCTTCAGGCAGAAAGTACCCGTGTTGCTTAGGGAGCCCTGCAACGCGTGGGAACACTGCAGCCTCTTCAACTCTTTTTGCAGGAAAAGTCATCAAGCCCAATGAAAGACAAGCAGACAGCAATGGATCAGGCAGTGGATGGCGGCATCTGACAAAGTACCTAAACTCTGGGGATATTCCTGCCCCTTAGGGGCACGGAAGGACGATGTACTTGGGGTTGGTGCACTGCCACTGCGGGAGGAAGCTCACGCAGGCCGGGCCGACCTGCACGTCGCTGTGGAAGGGAACAAGGGCTGCCCGAGGCAGCGGCTGCGTTTCCTCAGCACCAGGCCAGCGTGGGACGGCACAGCTGCCAGCTGGAGTCCAGAACCTACCTGTCCCCGTGTGAAGTTGGAGGGGAGGGAGGATACGGTCCTAATGGGGCTGGGGAAGCATGAGCAAAATCCGAGCATCAGAGGGAGAGGACCAGGAGGAAGGTGAAATGAGAATTACCGCCAGCCAGGCAAGACAGAGCCAACCTTCAATGGTTCTAATAGACCAAAAAATTACAGCACAGTGGGGGAGAAATTTCGAGTATGTTTCCCTGTCAAGTACAATTTGATTCCAGTGGTCCCACATCAGTTCTGACTCTATTGCCTCCTTCATAAAGACATTAAGTCGAATGCTGAGGCTGCTTTTTCAGCTAATGATATCATGCTAGTGCTGATGCTTCCGGCTGCTCTAGATACCAGCATTACTGAAAGCCTGTTAGTTCACCTAAGCAGCTTTCCGACCATGTAAACAACTAATTTCCTCCTTTAGACCAGCGCTAACCCTTAGTCTGGGATTATAACTTCTGTGATGCTAGTTTTAGATTCATCAGCCCATCTAACCAGCTTCCAAACGGCTGCAACTCCACACACAAACCTAAGTCTTACTGTGTTTCCTGGAGAGAGAGTAAAGCAAGGTCCAAAGCAACTGGGGAGTTTTACAGTTCTGCAGAAGAGCAGAGGAAACCGCCAGCTCATCTGCCTTGCCCCTGTGCACAGAACTTGCAATGTGCCTGCAGCACGCGGGCGGTCGAGCGCCGCTGCGCGTCTCAGCTTTCTTGCACTGCCGGCTCTAGAGGTGCTACCACTGCTCTGGCAGAGGAGCAACAACCTGCTATCTCCTAGGCTTCTCTTCCCTCCCCTCCACAGGGTCCAAACGCGCTACCCCTGCAGGATTCTCCCCTTCCTCATCAAAAGAAGACAGGATCTTCCTTGCTTTTTCCTGTAATGGAGTCTGCACTTGAAGAAGCAGCACCATTAGGGGGACGGACTGCTAGCAGCTTTTGGGCATTTAGCAATGAGGGCAGTGAAATGGAATGGGGGAAGTCATTGGAATGCATGCACCAGATGGGCTATTTCAGACACATTTTTCTTCCTTTGCACCTGTGAAGGGCACTGGCTTGCAGCAGGGACACTTTTATAATGAAGTTAAACCCACAGAGCATGGTGGGACAATTTGTATCTGCTCACAGACAGGGGAGGGAAAAGCACTGTCTCCATGGCAGTTATCTAGTGCTAGAGGGATCCAGCCCCAGGGGATAGGGCTGAGAGCCACATTTCTCTACCTGTCAGCAGAGTTTGATTCTGTCTCCACAGTCATATGTTGTGGGCAGTTTTACTACACCTATAAAAACTGAGGTAGGAACCAAGAAAAGCTCTGAAATGCAGAATTTCTCCCAGCCAACCTGAAAGATTTTTGCACTACAAGTTTCCGAACCTGGGAGATCAAATTCCAGCTTTCCATTCCTGTTGAACTGAGTGAATCTTCAGACTTGAAAAGGGAACGACTATAATTTCAACTCATGTCGCTGAGAGCAGAGCATAATAAGATGGTAATCCTACCATTAGCATATGAGCTTTATTTATCCAGCTGTTACCTGCAGATATGACAAGTAACTAAGGGGAGCAGGGTGGAACCGGCAGAGCTCAGCGATGTCGACACGCAGAGATACTCCGTTATCTTCAAAGCTGACACAGTGAGGATGAAGGTTTCACATTTGTCTCCCAAACCGGGCTCTCTCCCGCAAAGGGAGTCTCCTCCCCCAGCAATCTGCTTGAAAAGCATCTCACAGACAATGGCTGCTAGAAAGTAAAATAACAACATCCAGCTATACATACTATTTGTACAAAATAAGCTGAGGGAAATTGCAGGTAACACCTTCCTGAGACATGTGGCTTTGCAGGACAGAGAAGGAAGCCATCCTTTCACCAGGGCAGAAGGACTCAACCCCACAAGGCTATCAACAATGCAGCAGATCACCAAAGGACTGTTTATTGCTTGGCTTATTTGCATTTATACAGGGACTGAGTAGCAAGAATTCCTCAAGCAGGAAGATGTGCTATCAGCTTTATTTTCTTTTATTTTTTAAGGGAATTTGAGATGAGACTGGGGTATAGGTAGGTGCTTGCTTTATTTATTCATGTTCCCTTTCTGGTCAAGAACTCCATGCTTCTTCAGTGTGCATTCAATATTAAATTGCCTCTTAATGTACTAACAGTCAGACTTCTCTTGGAGAACAAGCCCCAGTACAGGAGATTTCACAGCTTTTGTCAAGGAGAAAAGGATTAAGTGAATAGGGATGCCAGCCAAATTTTCTTGGTATTTTTGTGTTCCAGGTACTGGTAGATAAAAAATTACAGAATTTCCTGGATTATTATGCCTACACAAGCACTTTTTAATGATGGGAATGTCTCAAGCCCTCATCTCTGCCACCCCAAGCAGGACTTTTCCAAGGTCACAGAGCCCATAGCAGGGTATCAGAACTGATCTCCCAGATTTTAGCCTTATAAATCTTGCAGCTGCAAGATTTGTTCTGTCAGGAATCTCAAGCTCGCCACGCAAGGGTTGATTTGGAAAGTCTGAAATACCACCTTGATGTTCAGAAAACTCAGAGCAAAACAGCTATTGGGAAGCAATTGCAAAGGCTGCTGTAGGGCTCTGAATTTAGTTACACGCACGTTCTCCTGGAAGGTGCCTCCCCGAGGGGCTTGGCTCTGGCGCTGTGTGCAGGATTTCACTGCTGAGAGCGTCGCCGTTGCTGAGTGTCGCATACACCTTTCCTGACTGCAGAACCTCCCCATGATTTCTGAAGGGGAAGGGAACAATTTTCCAAGCCTACAAGGACTCCAGATTCACCTAATGATAAAGGAGATATTTTCCTTCCTGCATTTAGAAAGAACAGCTGGGAAAAAAAAATAAAAAAGGAAAAAAAAGAAAAATGCCTTTAAACTAAGTGTTTAGACACATATGAACAACATCCAAGGGAAGGGATAATGTGCAGGGTTAGAAATATGACACAGCTTTTGCAATTACTCTTCATGGCCTTGACTCCTTAAAATATCCCGGGCTTGCGGAGCATCTCACTGTTCAATTGCTCTCACGTAGCTCCCGGCCGCTCCCTCCCTGACTTATGAGGGGGCTCAGCTGTATTTCCAGTGAGCGCGACACTAGCTGGGGGAGTGAACATGACTAAGGATCCATATTAAAATCGATTATTTTTTCCGGAGGTCAAGATCCTCCAGCCGAGAGCAGGAAAGGATGAACCTCCCCTAAAAACAATGCTGAAGGAAAAAAAAATCTCATCTGATTCATGAATACTTAAGCAAAGGTACAGAGGATGCCATCATGGCCTTTCATAATGCGCCTCCATCCACAGGGCAAGCCCTGTTTGAAGATGCAGGGGCAGCCTGGAGAGGAGGGAACACTGGTGTTAGGAAGGCAAAATTCCAGTTTAACGCAAGCAGCTGATATCCTGGCTGCTTCCCTGCACTGCGGCCCCTCTTGCTTATTTCCGACTTGCTGCTCCGTCTCTTAGAGGAAGGATTTGAGCAGGTTCAGTCTGGGCATCCTCACGCTGCCTGCAGAGCAAAGAGGCACTGGGGAAGTCCAGCCATTTCCCATCCCACATATGTGGGGCTGCAGGACAGCAGCTAATGCTGGGAGCTGACTCCCTCTCCCAGAGCAGCAGCGCTGCGGCCAGGGCCTTCCCAGCCCCCTGCTCAGAGCCAGGAAAGCCGGAATCAGCCTGCAAGGCAGCCTGCTTTCCTACTCAGCTTTCCCAGCAACAAGGCAAATCCCAAGAGCATTTAACTCCATTGCAGTGCAAGCACTAAACAATCCGCAGCAGCACATTTCTGAGTGAGCCTCAGGAACCTTGGGCAGAGTAAATAAAGTGTCAAAAAGCCTTTCCAGAGGTTTCATAGCTTCTAATTTCCTCACCCAAGAGTCACAAGTACAGCAGCAGTCACTTAAGTCCCCCCGCAATTCACACATCCCAGTCCAGCTCTTGCTGTTGGGTATTTAGAGGACACTCAAAGCCACCTCCTCAATTCTCTCCGGAGTAAATAAAGTTCAAGGCATTCTGACAAGAAAATTAGAGGCTGTGAAGTCTTGAGAAGCAGTCCTTAAGTAAACCGCCTTGCCCAGTGCAGGATGCATTAACTTACAGCCACTTCTCCACGCCTAGAGTTTTTGCACAGCCCAGCCAGCTACTATCAAGAATATTTCATGGGTGGAAAACGATGCATATGGTGGAGCTGAAGCAGGGTCTGGCTCAACGCACCTTCTCAGCAAAGGGCCGGAGGCTGAGCTTCCTGTAACCTTGGCAAGAGACATCTGCCTTTCATCGTGCTGAGGTTGAGCTGCTGCAAGGGCAGGGCACACAGAATTCCAGCTAAATGCTGAGCTTTTACAGAAAAGAGCTTTCTGTTATATACACCATTACCCTACAATACACAGTAGCTATGTAAAGTAGCTCTACATTCCTTGAGTAAGAGAGTTGACTTTAAAAGCCAGCCCTATGCATAATGCTATGTATCAAGTGCAAGCTGAATTGACACTTAGGCAAGTCAAAGCAAATGTTTTTAAGATGTGACAGCAAAGCCATTACCAGCTTCATATATTTCATTCTACATTTGTGCACACAACCAAGCATATTATTGGCTTTTTATTTCCCTCCTTGTTTACTTCAGGATTCTGATTAAAGCAAGGAAATATTTCAAGAACTGCCAGGTTATGCTTAAACCATTAGGTACATCTATAAGAAATATTTATTGTTTTAGGAAATGGGAGAAAAGGGAAACTCGAGCACTAGTGATGCATCTTTTCCACTTAGAAAACAACACAAATGTGTTTCAGATCCTCACTAACCAAACCTCTGATTCATGAGAGGCTGAAGCTGGCTCTGTATCAAAAGTGGTAATGGCCAGATGATGCAGAGCTCTGATGTGGTCTAAAGCACCTGCATCTGGAAAGCTTTGTTCAAAAATATTACTGATGGCATCAGAATTTATGCTTGACTAATGTCTCCTCATGCTAAAATCTCACAGGCCTTTGCAACAGTCCTTTCTTGTACTCTCCTACCTCCTGATGCTTTTGGGGGTCACTGTATACGACTCCACAGGCCCCTTAGCCTTTAAGGATGAAGCCCAGAATCTCCCTCGTGGGGTGTGCAGCAACGGTATCTCCTTGCTGGCGCCTTGTTTGCCCAGCATGAAAGGGGAGAAAGGAGGCAAGGCCTGGCCCTGCCTGGCAGCACACGGAAAGCTGATACCAGCACCCTAAGGACTCATGTGGCACAGAATCTCTGCAGTGCCATCTTGCTGATTTGACCATTTGCTTTATTTGCACCAGATCCAGAGTAGTGTCATGAAATTACAGCCTGAAAGCTGTCCCCAGTCCAGAGCTATGTAGAAGGGGGAACATACACACTCTCTCTTGAATGGACAGAAATGGAGCAGATCCAGGAGGCACACTGTCTTTAGACTGGCTTGGGATAACAAGACACTGTGGTAATTAAGGCGCTTTCTTCAGCCATGCTGCAGTGAAAACCTGTACAGTTTCACTGCATCTTAAAGTCTGATCCAATCTAAAAGCCCAAATAGCTTCCATTAACATAACCAGCTCAAAGAGAGAGGAAACCCAACCTTCCCCAGAGAACACGCTGTGCTCCCTTCCCATTCTGCAGGGAAACACGGGGCACAACAGGAGCTGCTCTGTCAGGTTGCTGACAGACCATCAGCACCTGAAATTTTTGCTGTTGGGGCTTCCACAGCAGCACGGGGAGCCGCGGCTGAGGTGCAGAATACAAAGCCCTGCCCGCAGCTCCAGGGCAGGTGCAGAGCTGAATGAGTAATGGACAGGGGGAAAGCAAGAGGTGATTTATTTAAGAGGCTTCTAAATCAGTTCACTGAGACTGCTGACCTTCTGACTGTGACTTAATCAGCACAAAACATTTTCTTGATTTGTCACCAGGGAAGGGTAAAATATTCTCGTAAGAGCTTCATCTTTTATCTTAAAAACTATTTCCATCAAAAGGTTAAGGCACAGTCTTAACCGCATATATAGCATAACCTTTGGAGCACAAGTAGATTTCCCCGTTCTTAAGAAACACTATGTGGGAATATAGTCATTCTTGATTTGACTTATGTCTGCTTATCCACAAAAAATAAGCTTTGTGTGTATGTTGCATCATTTTTATTCATGAAGATAAATCCATTGTGTATTACTCTAATCATCTCTTAAGTCTGCAATTTGTACCATTTTATAGCAATAAAAGTTAGAGATGCAGTAAGCCATGTATTTAAGACTGGTAACTTAATGGGAATGGCATTAACCACTACTTCAGATTTTTAGTTATATCTCCCTCCCCATCCTAGGTAATCACCTTGATACTTAACAGCAGCATCAGCAATTTTATTTATGTGCTTTTAGCACAGGCCACTACTAGAGGACAAGTGTACTGGAGCATGTTATGGACTCCAGAGTAAATTTTATCTCCTCCTCTGTTTTTAGAAAGCAAGAGATTCTTACCACCTCTCTCCCAACCTTAAGAATATGCATGCATCAGCAGGGCTTGCTTTAGAGGCACTGTAAGCTGGTCATTTTTAGAAGACAGAAGATCACTTTAGGCCCCCCTGACAGAACCCATGTGAACAAAAGAGACCACATTTTTCTCCCTGTTCAGGATTGGGTGAGGGGGAACTCTGCAACCTCAGCATGGTCAAGTCCAATCAATGATGTCTAATCAAGTCTTTTGAATACACAGACAGAACTGAAAAAAGGTTTAACAAAAATATCATTGATCCTTTATTTCTGAGCAGGGCGAGAGAGGCCTGTGAACACTGAAACGGGCCCTGCTCACTTACCCCGCTTCCTCTTCCTCAAATCATGCGGTATCTGGCCCTGTGGGATCCCAAATGGGGACCCTTCCCTTCACGTCAGGCCTTCCAGAGGAGTTCGGAAGCACTGTGATTTGCAAGCAGATACTACACCCACAAACAGCCAGCACTATCGACACTTCCCAGCACTCCTGCCACTGCTGATCTGCCTTCTCACCCCAAGAGCTTGCTGATATATCAAATCATTCCCCGTTCAGCCGTGGCCCAGCACCTTCACGACTGAATTTTCTGTGCATCACCATAGCTGCTACGGAGAACGAACATAGTCTGGGATCAGCCTTTTAAGTGACTAGGAATGGATGCTGGAGAATCTGCTATTGCATTGCACTCCTTGGCCTGTACACAGACATCAGGAGAAAAGGTCTAGCACAGAGCTTATCAGCACATGGCAGGCATTTTAAGCAATCTAGCAAAGAAAAACACATGTTGTGTGTGTAAAAGAAGGAAATTCCTAATCGGAAACACAGTTGTCTCCTAAGAAAGGCTCCAAAAATCAACACCCACTCCAATTTATATGGTGTTTTAACAAGTCGTTTAGCCCCCAAGAGCTTTCAGAATGAGACTAACGGGGTTTATACAATTAGTCCTCTACAACAGAGGCTAGGGGAGGGGAAGGAGAAAGGAATAAAAGGCCTTAAGCAGGTGAATTGTAAAAGAAACGTGAGCGTGTCAATGTTAATGCAGGCATGAAGGGAACTGCAGCAGCTACATGCACAGAGGTGTTCACTGGGAATGCAGGGCTGCATCCAGCCACCACGCCTGGGAAACTGGGACGGGCTCTGATGGGGACCTGGGCACCCCACTAAGCTCCAAGACACTTCACTGTCTGGATTAGGGTCACACATGGGGGACACACTCCCTGGACCACCATTTTTGTGGATCAGTTCAGGAGGAGAAGACCCTCACTGGAGGGTGAAGGTCTCCTCATCAATACCAGACTTGCTGTGTGCCTTCATTCTAGCCATCAGGACCCTGCGAACCAGAATGCAATTTTAAAGATTTTTAATTTCCTTCTACCCCCCACTCTCATAAGAGGAGAGAGGATGAACAGGAGAAAAATAAAACGAAGGAACTTGAGATTCCAGTCTTCACGGTGCAGCTGGAAGGCGCTCAGACACTGCAGCGAGGCGCGTGCTACAGGCAACCTGAACAGGGGGAACTGATCCAGAAGTGTGGATGCAATATCACCCCCAGGAGTGTGCCTGTAGGACACCAGCACTCCGTCCTCTCCATCCCACCTGAGTGGTAATACACAAGTCAAGGAAAGCAAAACCAGACTACATACAAGTCACACTTCACTACACAGCTCTGCAAACTCTGCTGGGAACCCCTCAGAGGAAAAGAACTGCTGTACAACTGGTTTTGTTCTGAGATGAGCACTGGAGTTGTCAATACCTTGTTTCTGACAGTTCTCCAGTGGTTATAAAAATACATAAATTAAACATGAACAATCTGAGATATGAACTTGTTGAAGAAAAAAATGTTTCCTTCCTTTTGCAACAAAGACAGCAAGAACTTTAATAGGGTTGTGGCTTTCTGCCTGGTGTTATTTTACATGCAAGTCCACAATTGCAGATCTGTGTTTGTGGTAAGGGTTCAGGAAAATATATACCCTGCCTTACTATGAAGGTGGACGGCTGCACAGAATCTCATCTTTAAATCCCAGGTGTGTATCAGTGAGCTAACAGAGTAAGTAAGGCTGCCACTAGTTTCAAGGCCTGCAAGATCATTTTGCTGAGGTCTCTGGAAAAACAGAATCTGTTCTACTACTTTTTTAGACTTGTGGCCTGGGAAAATCACTGTGGTTCTACGTTATTGAGCACACCCATCCATAGGAAGAGCCACATAATTTAGGAACCATGTGTCAGCGCTTTGAGTGTACTCACAGATTTCACAACCTCTTTTGCCCTTCCATCTTAGGAGCACCCTACACCTCCAGACCGACCTCCTGTCCCCGCGGGAGACGCTGTGCAGCTTCCTGAGGGTGCCCGTGCTCTGCAGGTCCAGAGAGTACCCGTGCTCTGCAGGCTGCTGCAGCTCTGCCCCCTCACTTCACTCAGACCTGCCTCGTGGCTACCAACTTGCCCGGTGATCTCCGGGCTGCAGCAGCCCCTGCTTGCTGCCACTGGGCCTGTCCTGCTCCTCTTGGACAGGTTCTGCAGGAGGGCATCTTGTCAGCGAGGGCCCCTCCGCCTGCCCGCTGCCCCGCTCCACTCCTTACCCACCCTCCCGACTGTTCCCTACCCCTGCAATTGGGCCAGGCGTCAGTTAATCCCAGCGCTGCGGAGGAACAAGAAGAACAGTCAGGCACACATGTATCTGGCCTAAATAAGAGACTGGCCTCCTCTGAAAAATACAACTCAGGTATGACTAATATGCCAGAAGCTCATGTCTCGAGTAATCCCCTGCTCAAGACTTTATCAATAATGCAAAATTGGACTGTGGAACACAAAACCCCTGAAACTTAATAAAAGAACTAGCTCAAGCACCATGTTAACATCATTGAAACTGATGAGGAAGGAAGGACAGCTTCAAACGAATTACGCCTCAGAGCCAGATAAGACCTTCTATATCCAGCAGGCTGGATGAAAGACGAGGAGCTTGGAGTAGCTGTTCTCACAGCCAGACGGAGTGAAGAGGAACTGAGTGCAAAACAACTGGGCTTAAACAGAATTAAACACACTTTCCAGTCAGACCTTTCAGAACAGGAGGGTCATAAATCAGGGCTGACCTTTGCCATAGGGTTGTCTATCCAGTGCCATTTTAGACAAGCAGTTTTTGGCAAAAATTCATCCAAATGTGGGTAAGTTACTTAAGGAGCCCCAAATCTAGGTATCTTCACCCAACCCAGCTTCCCTCACACACACAGATGCCCCTGCTAAGGTTCTTCTGCAAGAGGACCCTGTGACTCTCTTGGAATGGGAATACGCTCAGGGAAATCCTCAGTAGGGCCAGCAAGGAGGGATTGGACAAAACTGTAGATGGAGCAGAAAGAAGGGAAGAAAAGTTAGAAGACAGGTGCCTAAGGAAAGCGAAGCTTTTAGATGAATACACACCGTTACTCTGTATGGACTGTACATGTGGTGAAATGCAGAAATGGTGAACTGCAAGGACACCATACCCAAGAGCTGCCAGCCAACGTGCCGGTGCCTCTAGCTTAGGCATGCAGCACACATCACCAGATTTCTTTTTGGATTAAAGCCATGCCGCATCTCTGTAACCACATCCCTGAAAGAATCATGGATCCATGGAAGAACCAGCTCCACAGCCAGCTGATCAGGGCTGGTGTTTGGGTTGCTTGCTCTTCCTTCACAGGATCCACCAGGCATCGTGCTCCTGCCTACAAAGCCTGTTTTGAGATTGTGCAGCTATTGTGCAGCGACCTCAGCGCAGACATCAGCACTTGACATCACGTCCGTGCCACAGGCCTGTGCATTCAACACCTACAGCTCACGTGCAGGGGGCCCCAACAACACGGGCACCTGCAGAGCACCTTGCTAACACGTAACAGACAAGCCTGGCAGTTCAAGAACGCAGTATATGTTGCAACCAGCAGTGAGAGCATCTACTCTGCAGCCGGGCTCCTCTCCAGCTCTGAGTACCAACTGCAGGGAGCTAGCTGGAATTAGAGTAATGCAATTTCAATAACCTCACAAAGGTAAATGTGTTCAGTTGCCTCAAGGCCTCTGTAATCATTAATTATTAACTTAATGTCTCCTTCCCTGAGGTATCCATTATCCTGCGTATAAATGGCCCTTCCAATAAGGCAGGGGGTAAACAGCTTGCAGATTACCTGATAGTATTAATGAAAGTTTGCAAATTGATTTGGTTGGATTAGAAAGCACTTGGCAGTTAACTGATTTCAGAATTCGGGAAAACAGCAGCATACAATGAAAGATGTTTTCTCTCCCTTAGCTCTGTCTGCTCAAAAAAAGAGCCAGGCAGCAGGGAGCTCCTTTGGATGTTTCTCTCCTGTCTCCTGTCCAAAGTGTAATTAAGGAAAGCCTCAGGCAGAAAAGGCAGGTGCAGCAAGGGAGTAACACTACCCCGCACATGTTCCACGTACTCCTCCACAAAGGCTAAGCCAGCCCTCTTCGTTTTCTCTAAGCTCCCATATTTTCACTGCCAACCTATGGGGCAGGACAGAGAGGCCCAAATTGACAAGGGGATTTCAGTGGGCAAGCTCGTGTCCAGTCCAACACTGAGATCCAGAGTTGCCTGCCTAATTCTTTAAATACTTTCAGATCCGTAAACACAGAGCACAGAAGGGAGGGTGATGGGCTGAGTGTGCAGTTACAATTTGCATCATCTTCTTGTGTCAACTGCTGCTCACCTTGCTTCCTGACTCCCAGAAAGCTGCTTTTAGAACCCACTAAAACATCATCTCATTTAACCGAAGGAGCATTTGTTCATTAGCGTTACTTGCAGCAGGAGGCACATGTCAGCGTGGGAGTTCAGTCCCTGAGGATATGACAAGACAATTCATACAGCAACACAAAGACTCTGGAGACGCTTCTCACATTACAACTCGGTTCCACTGGCTGCCACTTTCACCCTGGTCAAAATATCATGGCGAATTTGTAATCAAGACAACCATATCCATAGGCTGTGCAAGGTAAAGCTGACCAGCATTAAAAGCTATCACATTCTTTCAGAAACCAAGGCACGCCTGAGCAGATTACCTTTACTATTTCTAAAGCCTGTGTCCAACACACAGTAGTGCCGTTCTCAGTCTGCCATGCACCTCACTGAGCCTCCTGTGCCCAAGATTCAGATTTCCTGATTCTATCTGAACACCAGAAAGGGATTTATAGTGAGACCGAGTAGCATTCTTCTCTCAACAGATTTTGGACACACTGCACTTTTTTCTGTAGTCGGGTAGCATCTGTTCTTTAAGCAGAGAAAAATAAGATATGCTCTTTTGCATAAATTTACAGAAGGTCTGATTACGATCCTATATCCTAACACAGACTCACACTCAGCTTTCAAATTGAGCACCTTGTTTGTGCTAGAGTTCTGTGTCTGTTATTTTAT
>NW_010588255.1:231544-245892 GCF_000705375.1 Tinamus guttatus | reverse complement strand
AATGTGCAATAGCTCCCTTTATTCCTATATCCTTTTTACCGCTGGCATCTTGTATTCATAAGTGTGTAGATGGAGAACTTAACATCCATGTTTTCTCCCTTTAAAGTCTTCCCTTTGATCTAGTCATCCATCCAGGAGATTGCTTTGATCCTTGCAGTTTTGCTAATTTCAAATATGCAATTATGCTTATCTAGTCCTGGAGGATCCGAATGTTTCAAGCTGTCCCTCGTACACTGCCAGTTTACCAATACGCTGCAGCTCTAATCAAAAACAGCTTGTTCTTGCCCAGAGCACTACAAGCTACAGACTGTTCACCTGACATTCTGAACAACAAGGGGGAGTGCCTCTCCCTGCCTGGCCATGTCACAGGATGACAGGTCTCTTTACAGGACACAATATGGAGAGCACTGACCTACTGCCCGTGGCAAAAGGGCATCTTGTTGTGTTGAAAAATGGAGGTCAGTGACCAAAAAAGGATCACAGTGAGGAACAAGGCTACAGACAGACAGCTGTGCCGGCAGAGTCTGCCAGATAGCCTGGGAATACTGCCTTTCCCTCCCTCTTCCCACTACATTCCAGCCATTCAAATCCCACTGGTGTATAGAACTGGTGTTTGACCCTCCAAACCAAGGAGCTTTCCAAAAAGGGAAACATATTCACCCCACACCAACCACAAGGAGAGTGGGCTTGGACTCTGATTCCAGGCCTGTTTATGCCTTATCTCTTAAGATGTCAGTATGTCACAAACATGAAGTCTTTGATTTTCCAAAACTGACTGATCTCAGAAGCAAGAGAGGGGGGCAGGAGAGAAGAAAGGGCACAATGATGCCTTTATTTCAGGAGCTGAGCTGAACTAGTAGGAGAGTTCATTCCAGAAGACTGAAACAAATTTAGATACATCATCCCAATGCTTCAATGCTCACTATTTTGATACCACATAATTGCTTAGCACCTGAACTGATTTGACAGAAGATGTGACCGCAGACATGTTTTGCTCTCTATTAGTAACCTGTCACTTTCTACCCACCATTCTCATACTCAGAAAGAAATTAGAATGTTTTCTAAAGTGTTAAAGAGCAATAGGAGAAAATAAAAAGAGGAGAAGACAAACAAGCTGAAAAGAGACAGCAAGAGGCTTCCACTACGGTACAGTGCTTAAACTATTTTCCTCTTACATGAGCCTGCACAAGCCTTCTGGAGGTGCAGACTTCTGCCCTCGAAAAATAAAAGCAGGTTCCCTTCCCTTCCGTTCTTGCAGAATGAAGGTCAAAGAAGCAGTTTCAGTATGAAAGCTTCTCCCGCCAATAGCACAAGAAAGAAAAATTACCTACTGTGGCTTAGCACCACCCTGGCACTACCAGCAGCTTTTCAAGTGGCAGATCACGCAGGGGAGGCAGGGAGCTGTGCTGCTAAACCACCCTCCTCTATCCAGCAGCCCCGGCGGCAGCAAGGTGAAGAAGATTTCTCATGCTTTGCATCAAACGAGACAATACCCGCGTAGCCACAACACTACTTTTATTTGATAAGTCAGCTCAGCGATTAGAGAGGACTTTATTTTCCCAGTTTGCCCTAATGAGAACTACTTTTGAAGAGCTTCGGACAAGTTCACGACTGAGGTTCAGTGCTTGCCCTCACAGAGTGAATCCGCAGGCCACAAGGGGGTGCAGAAACAAGAGCTGCAGCTGTGAGAAGACAACTGCTGTGTGCCCAGTCCTGTTACACTGCTCTAGGGAAACACCCTTCCAGGAAAGGCCATGAGCTCTATTAGTGCAGAGTGCAGTTAAGCAGCACGGGGTGGATCACAATGGACAGCACTTAGGCAGGTACTTGGCTTCCTGCAGAACTTAGTGGCCACCAAAACCTAAAGTTTCATGTGAGGTCACTGAAGTTGTGAAGCAGAATGGTGTTGTTGGAGATTGACTCAGCATTTCAAGGCTGTAGCTTCAGAACCAGCTCTTCCAAGCTGCGTTAGCCTCCTGACACACCATGGAAATACAAATTGTTCATTATCTTTCCTTTGCATAGAATATAAGCATCAGAGTTACAAAACATGGTCTCAAATAAAGGCAAACACCTAATGTACCCAACCCACACAATCAGCACACAACCAAAGCATATTTTAGATGAAAGATGTAGGGCTGGCATGTATTTATAATTTGATATCAGGAGATTTGACCACCAGGTGAGCAAGGAGCTTGCAAGGAGCAAGCAACTGCCTCAAAGCACAGAATTTGGAAGCTCATCCTCTGGAAGTTGCCCAAATCCAAAGATTCCTGCATTGATTTCCATGCCTGTTTTCCTCATAAAAGATGTATGTCTCAATGTCGTTTGACATTTGCACTAGGAAGCCACAGCAAACATGAAGCAGGGTAAGGGCTTTGCTGCTATGTGGTCTAACAAAGAAATGGACAAGCGCGTCAACCCAGAAGTCAGATGGTCTGGGTAACACACTCAGCCAAACCACAGCTCCTAACAGATCCAGAGGAGAGACTCTTAACAGTTTGATCATGGGCTGCAATACCAGCAGCAAAGCTAATTATCACAAGCAGGGGCACCTGGCACAGGCTGCTTGAGGAGCCTCTTACCACTTGAGGAACTGCTCCACAGGAGAAAGAGAAGAATGGAGCAAACCTGAATATTTGCCCTTCCGTAGTATCTAATTGCCTTATGAATATGTAGCATGAGGTACATGACAAAAAGACCCTGCATGCACAGTTATCAAGTCAGCAGCTTTCAAAATGGATTAGATTGCAGAGCTAGGTAATATAAGGTTTACATTAGAGAGCAGAGTTTTCTTACAGCTTTTTAAAAAATGCAATACATGCAAGATAAGACAGTCTGATCTAAAGCACTTCAGAGAATCTTTGTCCCAGAGCTTGAGAGAAAGGTAGAGTTATACATTAAAATTGCATTAACAGGTTCTTCGGTGATCTGCAGGGCAGGAAGTGGAATAGTCATGAATTCTGTTGATATTCTAAAAAAATATAGCCCCAAACTTTCCACAGTCCTTTAGCAGGACTCCCCCATTATAAAGCGGGGATAAAAAGAAGAGTAGTATTGCTCAGCGGAGAGTAAACAGCATTATCAAAAGGCCTAATATGTTAATTGCTGTTTCTAGCTTTCTAGTAAACCTTATATGCCTTTGTGGTATCTACATAAATGCATAAACCCCTAGTTCTGTCTGAAATAACTCCTGTGCATTTTTTTATATATATGAAGTACATGAAATTTGGACTTTTACTTCCAGTTGACACTATTTCAAGGTGTTTTCTCGTAGAACCTTGATCCAGTTTTAGCTAAAAATCAAGTTATATCCCACACTTCCTTTTACACTTAAAGGGTAGTCTGAAATTAATCCATACACATACTATTTTACTGCTTTTGCACTGTATTTCCTATTTTAATGCTAGATCTTTTGATGGAAGGTAGCAATCATTTAAACATTAAGAACAGTCATCTTGGGGACATAGTTGTCAGATTTAAAGATCTGAAGTTATATAGGCAGCTATAAAAGGATAGGAAGTGAATAGATCAATATTATGAGCCCCAGTAATTCTTTGAAGTATTAAAATGAAATGGAAGAACTGTTTGCAAGAATAACTTGATGATTTAAGCTATGCAGCCACTCCAGGGGCAGATAAGAAAGCAACTAGAACCTCTGCGCTGGTGCCTGAAGAGTTAAGGACATGATTGTCATGAAGGCTTTTAATCTGAGCCAAGGGCAGGCTAAAGGAGGACTCTCAGTCTGATCCCATTCTGCAAGTTGGAAAAGGGAAAACCTTGACAAGTTTAATACACAGAAAAGCAGTAGCAGCCACTTAATTTGTAGGAGGGTTGCTGGAGGGAGCATTTATACAGAACAGAACTCTAGTTAGACAACCCCTTTCGAAGGACCTGTCAGCACCATCTAGATCGCTATTTACATGCCGAAAGTGAGCAAACACTCACTGAATTAACCTTCCATTTCCATTAAACAGGAGGTTAAGCATGTTTATGAGCAAAGTCTTAAGCGTAGAGCAGTTACATTCTGCTTGTGACATCCGTCCTGAGAGAATGTGGCACAGTTTGGAAGCATTTGCTCAATGACTTTTTGGCGCTCATTTTGCATGCAGAGGAGGAAGCTTTGTCCCTTCACATTAGCTAGAACACAGGTTTCCTGTAAGGATGTGGTTATTTGAACGCAAGTCAAAAAAACAGCAACACAGCCAGAGTCTAAAGATCTACTCAGAGCTTCCATTAATTTAGTAGGAGGTTCACAGCTCACACAGAATTGTAGCAACTTACAAGTCACAGAAAGAATAAACTAAAAAAGCTAAATGTAGGGTGGGAATAAGTTACATATTCCATTGCACTCTGAATTCCAAACAAGTAGATATGAATGTATACTTTTTGTGTGGGAGCAGTGATCCCAACCATGTCATTACTGAAGCATGCTGTACAGGTAACTTTAACTCTTAATCTCAGATGACTTTCTGCATTACACTGAGATTTCAAAATTCAGCCTGTAGACCTAAGCATTTCAGACAGCTCCAAAAAGTAGTTACCTGGTTTAGTGATTGTTTCTAGAAAAAAAAAAATATATATATATATAGTTTGGCACAAAATATTGGAATCTTTAATATTTCTCCAGCTTTTTGAACAAAAGGATTTCAGCAACATGCTTGATTACAGCAAGGCTTCTGGCATCATTTCTCACAGCATCCTCTTGGAAAGCTCCAGAAGGGTGGGTTGGATGAGTGGACGGTGAGGTGGATTAGGAATTGGCTGGATGGCAGAGCCCAGAGGGTGGTGATCAGCGGTGCCAAGTATAGTTGGAGGCCTGTAGCTAGCAGTGTCCCCCAGAGTCAGTCCTTGGTCCAGTCCTGTTCAAATTATTCATCAATGACCTGGATGAAGGCACAGAGTGCTCCCTCAGTATCCTCCCTGAGCCTGCTCTTCTCCAGGCTGAGCAAACAGAGCTCTGGAGCGCCAGCCCCCTGATGCTTTTGGTGGCCCTCCCCTCAACTCGCTCTTTCTCCAGTTGAAGGGCCCAAAAAATTGATACTGTGCTCCAGATACAGCCTCAAAGCACCAAAAAGAGGGGAATAATCCCTTCCCTGGAGCTGCAGACTACGCACTTGCAAATGCAGCCCAGTATGGGGTTGGCCTTCTTCACTTTGAGGGCAATTCAGGGGCCTGGAACATCTGCCCTATGAGGAGAGGCTGAGGGAGCTGGGCCTGTTCAGCTGGAGAAGAGAAGGCTGAGAGGGGACCTGAGCAGTGTCTAGAAGTACCTCAAGGGAGGCAGTGAGGAGGATGGTGCTGGCCTCTTTTCCCTGGTGGCCACCGACAGAACTACAGGAAACAGCCACAAACTGAAGCACCAAAAGTTCCACAACTTAAGGAAAAATTTCTTGACAGTGAGGGTGCCAGAGCACTGGAACAGGCTGCCCAGTGAGAGATTGTGGAAACTCCTTCTCTGGAGATCTTCAAATCCTGCTTGGATGCAGTCCTGTGCCATGTGCTCTAGGTGACCCTGCGTGTGCAGGGGGTGGGACTAGATGATCTCTAAAGGTCCCTTCCAACCTTAGCGATTCTGTGATAACAAAGCAACTCCTCAGGTATGTAAGTCCAAACCAACACTCCAAGTTCCTTTTCCAATCCCATTTGGAGATAAATCTA
Source organism: Tinamus guttatus (assembly GCF_000705375.1). The sequence continues at coordinate 240,231 of NW_010588255.1, read as the reverse complement.
GTTAGAAATCCCCTTCTACCTGCCTTTGAGGGGCAATCTTTTTTTAAGTACAAAAAGCTAGTAAAATTATATAACTTATAATGCCAACAACCGGTTCTGATCCATTTGCCTAGTCCTATTATTTCCCAGCACTTCTCAAGGAAGCCTTTGTTGATAAGAAGAATCTAAGCAAAACTTCCAGTTTGAAGTCCGCCTAGAGGAGGACGAAATTCCCCTTTCTGGTTCATTTAAATAGGGCAATGCTTTTAGGAGAGTACATTTGGAGGGGGAAATCATTCTGAACAAGACACTTCTAGAGAAACAATCATCCTGATTACCTCAACAAACTATAAAAACACGATCATTCATCTCATGTTCAGCCATACTGTGTTACAACACTCAGGAGCTTTGGAGACATCTGAGATTCGAACTGAAAGCCCCTGATTTCCAAACTTTTGTCAATGTCTTGGTGAGATTCTCAGCAGTGCTACAAGTCCTGGGCAAGTGTAAGCTGGCATTAGCACTTCAGAGCATCTCAAAGCAAGGACATAATACTTACAATAAATGGAAACTTACTTTCCCTGCATTTACTAACAGCAAAAAGGTAGAACCTTAACTAGCAAATTAGGACAAGGTGTCAAAGGTATGCCTGGCAGAGAGGTAAACCAACTTTCCTCAGATTTCAGCGAGGAGGCGTCACTGTCGGAGCAGCCTTTGTACCTGTACTTTGTATGTAGTAAATACAGCAACTCTACTTCAGCGATGGGCTTACAGTAATAACTCTCCTCACACACTGCATAATAAGGTCCCAATCATAGCCCCAGAAGTTGTTTAACCCTCAAAAGTGACTTATTCCAGGCTGTCAGCCAAGTGAATGCTTAAGTGGAATATATGCAGCTATGATCTTCATAGGCTGGTATTCATCTTGTCTCAGAGATGGTTTAGGGCAGAGAGGTTAAGAAGAATAGAGTGCAGGTTTAAAAAAGATTTGTTTCTAAGCGACACTTCACTAGATTCATTCAATCTAGTGAAGAAACTAAGGTCAGGAAAATGCCTTTTAGAAACTATTGTCTCGTAGTAATTTAATACGTAGGTTTTAGAAGAGACAGACAGCAGTTAGGAAATGCTGCAGTCTAGCTAGCTAAGAAGCTATCTCATCAGTATGGATTAGATCTAAACACCTCAGGAGCAGCTGTCAGCCTCCTTACCAGGCAAATCCTACCCCTTCCTTTTCCACTCTACTAGCCAAGCTCTGCAGAGCTTAAGGGTACTATCACATACTATCATATCCTAGACCTAGGGACTAGTCTAAGAATATCCCTAAATTAAAAAAGGACGCTGATCCAGTTAAGGCAATTAGACACAGTCTAAACTGATTTCCTTGACAGTTCTCAGTGTTATTCAACATTGCATCTCCTATGATAAGAGTCTTCAGAAAGACATAAGAGTCAAACACCCAGCTCTGGGTCTGAGCACAGCCCACACACCTCCCTCCCAGGCAAAGAACCAGCAGCAGAGCTGCTTGAGATTTCTGTATCAGAATGAAGCTGGCTAATTGGGTTTCATCTGCAGCAGGTGGGAGTTTCTAACACCGTCAGCATCTGCTCAGTAACCATGACCTTGTGTGGAAAGGTAAATAATGTAACTGCAAGCAGTCTCGCGTCCTCCAAAATACCAACAATAGAAGATAAGTCAAAAAAAAAGCCTTTTTAAATGTTGTTTTAAATACTTCAAAGTGCACTATTTCATCTGATGTTTTTATTTCAGTGAGATACCAGGTTGGGAATGATGAAGCAGGAAAACTGAGAGCTAAGAAAGAGAAGGATGTCTAAGAAGACAGGGACAGGCCAACCCTGGACATTACGGAGGCTAGCTGAGAAGATCACAAAGTCCCCAAGTCCCAAAACTTTGTGGATTGAATCTGACAGCACTGGCAGGAACCAGTTGTTGAAGGATATCTGTCATTTCAGATAAAGGCCAAGGTTCCTCCTCTGTTTCATGGCAATGACAATGATCAGCCCATTAAGACTGCTGCCTGGCCACCTCTGGGAGCCCAGGTTGGACAACGTTAATTTTAAATTTCTGCCTGGGATTTCATATTTCTCTTTCCCAGCTTCACTCACTAAAGCACAGTTGAATCAGTCCTTTCTCAAAGTTGAAAATATCTGTTTCAGTTCAGTTTGCGAAGAACCTGTAAGAACAGGAAACTTTTGGAGTGGGGATCACCAGACATTCATGGGGCTTTTGGTTTCTTTCCTACCCAAAGCCACTGCTGCATTCTCTCTGCTGTATAGAGACTGTTTGGCTGCAGATGCACAGAAGTCACACTAAAGCTCCTCAGCTGGAGTCACTTGCAGAACCTTCACGATAGAAAAAGGAGTCGTACTTCATTGAAAGCAAAGCTGTAAGAGACCCCAGACGGGAATAAACCACCATCCCCAGAAGCGCCCTGAGGGTACACAGCTCCAGATGCAACATTTGCAGACAGGTCGGTGATTCTGCATTTGTTTGGGTTTTGTTTTTATGCTGCTCCTGTGCCCCAGGGCTCTGCAAGTGAGTAAGAAACATTGTATTAACCCATCCACTCTTCAATGTGAGGAATTAGCAATCATTATAGTGCTGTGTTCCAGCAGGAACCTAAAAGACCTGTTTCCAGCGCTGGAATCTCCCAGTCCTTGGAGAAGCAGCAGCTGCAAATGCCCATCCCTAGTAAGCTACTTCCTGCATAAACAGCTTTGCAGTGGAAGTCACAACAACCTGGCTCAGTAGATTTTTATATCTCCAGTCTCTAATGAGGATTTTTTTTTTTTTAACATCTCATCTTCCTAATAAAAGTAAATGTCGGTTTGGAACTGGCTCTAAAAATTGCAGTCTCTAAGTCATAAATGCTTTCAAATGATACAGCATGGTGATCAATGCACAGGATGGATTAAGATTTAGGCTGCCGCTTTTGGGAGCCTAATCAGTCACTAATTACACACACGGCCCTTAGCACAGTAATGGGCAACGTTACACACTACTTTGGGGAGGATTCAAAGAGAAATAGCTCAGTTTGACAAAAAAGTACATTTCCTGTAACATGAAGCAGCAGAATCTCCCCCCAAGCAGAGGTTTGTCTGTGCCTCCTTAGCAGGTGGCATCCTGAGACAACTCAAGATAACAACTTCTGCACACCGCGAAGAGTAGAGGCCAAGGTGTCGAGATCTCCCACAGTCATCTCGTGCATGCATTTCCACCTGCCTTTTGAAACTTCCTGGACTTGGCTGTAGTTAAAGAGCTAATAATTCAAGCTGGTAAAGGCACCTCACACCCGGCTTGGCCAGGGCAGAATGGAGCTACTGTCATTACTGCTGGCCAGGAGTCCCAGCGAGGTTTATAGCTCCGGCACAGCCCTGGCCATGCTGCAGGGAGCAGGGCGCACTGTACACTGGTTCTATTTTGGAGGGTTTTTTTCATTAAGCTGTCTCTGCTTTGGCAGTACAACACCCCAACAGAGCAGCTGTCGAGCACAGATTTGACAGATGTAGTTTGAAAGAATACAAGTGTGCAGTAGCCTTGGGACTACTTTGTATTAAAGCAGAGTACGCAGATTACCTGAGATATAAAAAGAAGTTAAAACTACCTTGGCCCTGTCTGATCTCTGTTGGTATCTCGCCACCACTTAGCATAATGAACAAACAGAAAAGAGAAACTGGAATTTGAAATCTGCAAGATTCACAGCAGTTGAGGTGATAAATAATGCTTTGCACACACATGCTTTTAACACAACTAACCAGAGTGCTGACAGGGACAATGAAAAGTAGGCGCCGATTAAATTGTACCATTTTCTTTCTGGTCATAAGTGTTACTGTGCAAAAGAGCTAGTCAGAAATCTTTCAATAAAAAGCTGTTTGCATTCAGAAACAGTCCTTTTGTCAAAAGCCTTGAAGGATTTTCAGTAGAAAAAGAAAATACAAAGAAGTTTAAACTTTTAGCTTTGCATGAAAATATTCATGTTATTCTTAAATCACTTTTAGATGTCTCAGATAATGGCATCAAAATGTCTCTGGATATTACCAACAGTGATTTCTCAGCAAGGTCAATTAACAAAAATTTTAGCCATAGTTTCAATCTCATTCTCATAAGATTCAAAAATAAAATTTTAAATACAAATTTGTAAAAAATCTTCTTCAAGCCTACAGAAATTACACATGAATTTCGGAAATCCTTTGAAACAGCAAATAAAAGAAATTGCCAAGCTTTCATTTGGGCTTTCTTTTGTTTTCCAAAAGTAGATGTCATCTTTCAAGTAGCAACAACATACAGTATGAGAGATTTGTGTTCACTATACTTGCATGTGTAATGATGTTGGCATAATTTGCTGCAGATGTACATTTGGGGAGAAATTATTTTCTTCAGAATCTATTTGTGTGGGAGGATGAAGTATGGTTATAATGAAGGTGCTGTGGGAGCTGAATGACTTTGCAGCTCAAGCACAGGTGCACTTGGGTGTAACTTAAACATAGTTTGCAATCTCTCTAAATGGAGCATTTATAGCCAATTACACTTGTCATTCACCTTGCAAATACATCTACCTAATTTAACAGCATATGCAGTAAGCAGAAAAATAAAGGATATTATATTAGCTGACAGCAGAATATAGGTACAGATATCAACATCTATATCTACAGCACACATGGCATATTTTTGAGCTAAAACACTATGAATTCAAGAAGTGGCCTACAATGCCCTTATACTCTCTGCATCAGAAGCCTTCTGTCAAATATAGTTTTTTCCAGGAAGAAATGAATCTAGCTGAGACCTTCCAAAACCCATCCAAGTGATTTGGATACTCACTTCTCATTAGTATTAACATCAAATTGGCGTCACTATCTCCTAAACGCCTTTGGAAACCTCTGACATATTTTTGTGGCTGTTAAGCGAATCTTTGGGCAACCTGTACTAGAAACGACAAGTTTAGCATTTGTTTCTCTGTACTCGGATATTAATAATGTCCATGTCCCAAATGTCAACATTTTCCCTCAGAAAGAAAACTGGGATGTGATAAGGAGGAGAGACAGACTTTTGTTGTTTTGACTAAAGGACAGAGTTCACATTCCAAAACTGTCTCTTCTGCAGAGGGCTGTATACACCAATTTCATGTTCTCGGTCATCTTTTTGTCACAGCCCTAGGCTGGCATGTCGCTGCAATGGGCACAGGGATGCTGAGGAGCTCCGTGGCTGCCCTTGCTGTACGGGCTGATTCACACGCACCGTCCTGGGCAGAGAAGCCATGGAGGGAAAGGAGGAGGGACTCTGCATGTGTACCTGGCAACATGACCTGCAGGAGGGAAAGCTATTCTTCCGAGATCCAATGGTTCTGTTACATTTAATCTCACTTCTGGTTCCAGAAAATGCCTTTTCACTACATATATAAATCAATAATAATTATAATAAAAAGAAGTGCAACCTGATTTACGAGTTTATAACAGATTACATGATCCCCTACTTACCCAGAGTGAGGGCCAGAAGGAGGCTTGAAAGTCATTTTATTCTGGCTACACCCAGCTCTAAGTGAAACCTAAGTGTTTTGCAGGCACTGAGGTACTTGATTAATAGTTGGGAAATTTCATTTATGTGAAGCTGACCATAAAAATAAATCAAAAGTTGTTCAGGCAGAAACTTTTCATATGTTTAGAATCCAGAAATTCTTATAAGCCACCTCTAAAACCCAAAGCATTGCAAATCCTTTCAGACTGAATTGCCACATACTGCTTATAGTATCTTCTCCTTTCAAAGACCTAGCAAAGTTAAGTCTTGCCAAGAAATACACATGCAAATAAGTAATACTGAGATTCCTTACATGGCTTCTCAATCTGTTATTTAACTGACATCACTTCCTTTTTTTTTTCAAATGTATTTCATGTATAAATGCCTTTTTTTTTCCTATAATCTTCTCCATTTCTCTTATCTCTTTTATTTTAATAAACCACATGTCCAAGTTCAGTATCTTCTTCAGCAGCTATACAAGGAGATATATTTGCTCACTGTAGTTATTAAAATTCTAAACATCTTCTTCCCTTTATTTGATTTTAGCAAGATTCTGGACATTTTCTCAATACCAAGAAGATTGGATTCATTGGAATGTAGCTTTGAAAGAATTCTTGCATCAAGACTTTAATTTCAGTCCAAAAACCCATCAATTTAAGTTATCCCCAGAAGATCTGAAGAAGATGAGCTTCTTTTTTATGAAATATTTTGAATACCAGTTTAAGATGAAGAACCTAAAATTGTTCTTTAAAAAAAAAATGAAAAAATATAAAACCTGCGACCTGTATTTTTGACTCAAACAGAACTGATTACCACTTTGCTTAAGAATGAACAGACTTGGGCCTTTAAATCTAATTGTTTTAAATGCTAATTGCTAGCATTACCTTCTCTGCATTAATGAGGACAAAAACCTACTAATAACAAAGTTGTACCTTCCCAGCAGCCTCTCTAGTAGCCTGTCACTGCTGACCCACATACAGGGACAGCACTATGTCCATAAGAGGTGCATCTCACCATTAACTATTCCAGCAGTAACAATTCCAGTATTAACCATAAAGAGAGAGGAGCAAGTGATTCTTCACTGATCCTTTGAGAAACTGCAGCAACCGCATTTCCCAGTTTTCTCTGTGCTCTTTGTCACCCCAATGTCCTGCAGTTTTGTGGAAAGATGCACACTGCATATATTGCTCCATTTGCAGCTACTTGAAGGTACATCTTGGCAAAAATGGGAGTTGGAGGACTTTATTCCAACAGGACCATAAAACCTCAAACATTTTTAATTCCTTCCCTTGCAAGCATTTTTTTCGCTCAGAAGAACAATACACGTTCATGGCAACCCCAGGTCAAGAAACTGCATGCACTGGGGGCTAAGAACAGTGCCCATATCCGAGGGCCTTCTGACCCCTGCCTGTCAGAACTTACCCATCACTTACCTGTCCAAGCTGCTTTCACGCCCTTCTCCAAAGGACAAATCACCTCACTCCAACTCAAGCCTGTACAGGCTTCTCTACTGATTCCACACAGTGCCTACTTTATACCACATTGCTAGCCCTTAAACAGAATAGTGAAGTGAATCCTACTGGTGAGACACTGCTCAGCAGCCGCCTTATTGAAACCACGTGATACACGGCAGTGAGTGCCTCGGTGTCAGCCCTTGAGCCCATCTTTCCTTCCCTTCTCTTTTACTAGGCTCAAACACACAGTGAATGAGAGATCTCACCAGCAGGGACACCCTGAGCGCGGCGCAGGGCCGCGTGCTCCCTGACCGCTCTCTGAATTGCGTGCCCGCCCCATCTCCTACTGCAGTTGAAGATTGGGATCTTCCTTGCCCTACAAGAGGCTGCTGCTGTGCAAAATGGCACCAGTTGCTGTTCATTCTGCAATTCACTTCCCAAAAGTTCTTTTTTTTTTGCCAAGTAAATTTATATATTAGAGATTTAATTACATTAAACTTGCACACATACCTTCAATCCGAGTCTGACAGACGTTGCATGTTGAGGTGCAGTCTTTAGTGAATTGCCCGAATCCTCTTGCAGTTCTCTTCCCGGGGCTCAAAGCTTCACCTCAATTTGATTGTTGGGCTTGTTTCTTTTGTTTTGGAGTTCTCACAAGTTCTGAATCCTGAGGGACAGGAACATCTGGTTCTGTTCCAAGACCACTGATGTAACACACTGTCTGAGAGCAAGGTACTGCAACATTCCCTGAAGACAGACCCCAAACGAGGACAAGAGCAACTGCTTTACAGCCAGGTCCTGTTGATGAGAAATGCTTAACTCATGAACTTCATCCTCGCTTTGTGACCTGAATTGTCCAAAAATAACACACTTGCTACAGCTGGCATCTGCCATGCTAAGAAAATGAGGAAGAGTGTCTACAGTCGGCCTTGCAACCGCTCAGAGGGCAGCAAGGGCTGCCATACATGCCCGGTGAAGGAAAGGCTGCACCCTGTGCGTCACACACACTGCCAGAGGTGCTGCGTTGCAGCAATACAAGCCAGGACACAGCCGCACGCAGTTCTTCTCCTGCAGGAAGGCAGGAACCTACTCAGTGGCGCATGCAGTGCCCACGTTGGTCTCCTCGGCAGTTTTTTGGCATACCATGACAGCACTTCCACCACAGCATAAGGAGAAACAGGGACAGCTGCCACAACCACCAGGGAGTTGGTGGCACAACTGCACGTTGGCACCTGTTGGGTCACAGGGCCATCTTCAGAGCACCAGGATGATTCAGCAGCATCTTGGGAACTACACACACAGCAAAGTGCACTGGGAATGCTGCTTTAGGGAAGCCCAGTGACATGGCATAACCCAGGCCCTTTGGCAACACGGTGCAGCACCCTCGGAGAGCTGCTCCAGGAGGCTGCATAACACGGCATAACCTCTGGCCCCATGCAAAGCCAGAGATGGCTCGAGGAGGGCTGCTGTAGAGCTGATTTCGGGTGGCTGGCAGTAGGGCAGACGCTGCACAATGTGGCGCTCTCAAGTGGCCGTTTTCAGGAGGTCAGTGCAGGGCAGCACCTCAGACCAGTCCCAAGGCAGTGCGCACTCTGGCAGCGCCGCTATCAGGAGACAGAGGACATGGAAGTACCTTCTCACCGGCACCAAGATGGTGCGCTGCCCTCCAAGGGCTGCTCCCAGGAGGCAGTGGATACAGCAGCCCCTCGGCGCTAGCGCCAAGCC
>NW_010588255.1:189960-230700 GCF_000705375.1 Tinamus guttatus | reverse complement strand
AGGCCCCGGGGCCGGCAGGCCGCTCGTGGCAGCTCCGTGTCCCCCTTGCTCGCAGGGCGCCCGGCGCCAGCTGGATGCCCACGTGCGCCAGGGCCCTCGCACAGGCAGCCCAGGCGCTCTGCAGGGTCTCCGCTCTCCGCCGCCCGCGCCCACCGACCTCCTTATCGTCTTCCTCCTCCTGCTGCGTCGGCCTCCCTGGATTCAGCCCCTGCCTCTGGACGCGGCTGCTGGTGAGGACCGCGTCGCTGCGGTGTGTGGGTGCCAGCGGTGCGTGTTTGCCCCCGCCGTTGGCCGCCCGGCCTCGCCAGGCCTGCTCGGCCGCCGAGGCCATGGCGGAGCAGAGGTACTGCGTGGACTACGCCAAGCGCGGCACGGCCGGCTGCAAGAAGTGCAAGGAGAAGATCGTGAAGGGCATGGTGCGCATTGGGAAGATCGTTCCCAACCCTTTCACGGAGTCTGGCGGCGACATGAAGGAGTGGTACCATGTGAAGTGCATGTTTGAGAAGCTAGAGAAGGCGCGGGCTACCACCAAGAAAATCGAAGACATCACAGACTTGGAAGGGTGGGAAGAGCTACAAGATGATGAGAAAGAATTAATCAACCGTCACATTTCGGGTGAGACACAAGGAGGGAACTGGGCCACTTATTTTTTCTGGGCCACAAGGTACAACATGGATAGCCATGCATTTCCTGTGAAATTCTTACTGATGACTTGATTAAAAAGGTGGGCGGAGATCAAATCTCTGTCTCTGCCTTCTAGTAAAGAACGAGTTACTTAATTCATTTCTTGCAATGGTCCATGGAGGAGGTCTAGGTGGTTTAAGTTATATATAGATTTGTAAAGTTGGATAAATCCAACCAAGAAGCTCAGCTCTTTTCCATACTCTTTCCTTCTTTCCCATTATGTATTCTTTTAACCTTTGCCATTTTAAAAATGTTCCTTTATTTTTCCCTCAATCTCCAGTGCCTGTTGCAAAATATCTTATATGTTGGAGGATGTTGCAAATCGTCTCTCACCTTGCTGTTTTACAGAAGCCAATTCCAAGGCTGCAAGTACACCGAAGAAAAAAGCAACAGTGCAAGCTAAGATCTCTGCTACTGGACAAATAACCAGTCCCAAGAAAGATCTGTTAAGTATGGTCAATCCATCGCCAAAGAAGTTCTCTGGCTTCACAGGTAGGGATTATTAAGCAGAGTCTAGGAAATTCTTTACTTTGTTTCTAGTATTAGCAGCAGAGGTGTTTTAATTTGGCTCAGAGTTGTAGAGGTTTTTCTTTAATCTAAAACGTGGTTTCATTTTAACTGACATACTTTTAAAAATATATATATATAAGTGTTCATGGAAGGGATTTCTTTTTTACAGCGATTATATCACAAATTCTGGTGTAGCACACATCACAATTCAGTTCTGAAGTTTTGCCAGCATGCTGGGATTGTTCTTTCCACCTTGCCAAATGGAGATGTCCTTGTTTTCAAAGCCTGTACAGTTTCATCCTTGTTTAAAAGCTACCTACTATGTCTTTCGTGCAGCTAAGCCAAAGAATTTAGAAGATACCTCTGCAAACTCTTCCCACAAGTTTAGCTTGTCTGCAAAAAAATGTGATCCGAAACACAAAGACTGTTTGCTGCGAGAGTTCAGGAAACTCTGTGCCATGGTTGCAGACAAGCCCAGCTATAATGTGAAAACACAGATCATCCAGGACTTCCTGCAGAAGGGCACTGGAGGAGGTATGAGTGGTGCCATTTTTCTGTATGTAAAAACTCTCTCAAAATCAACATCAAAGCTTTATTTTCAAAAACAGGGTAAATTAAAGGGTGAAATGAAGGGTGAAAATCTGATTGCAATGTAGTCTGAGTTGTGTGCTATAAAGATTCCTGAACTGATGGAGACAGTGTGTACAAAGTGAATTGTTGCCTAATTAGCCAATTAAGGTAAAAATGTCTGAGGCCAGGACCATGGAGAATGTAGGTGCTGACAAGCTTAGTGCTGAGATCAGATTTGGAGGGCAAGTGTGGATGTTTCCCTAGAGAAATGTTATTTCATGTAAAATAGAACAACATGATGGAACACGGAAGCCCCAGCTTTGGTTTTTTGTTTGTTTGTTTTTCCCCAGGAGTCCTGCTAATGAGCACAAACATCTAGAGCCTGTAGAGGAAAATAAATTGTGACAGTTTCTAACGGTGTGTGCTTTTTTTCCAGATGGTTTTCATGGTGATGTATACCTGACCATTAAACTGCTGTTACCAGGTGTCATTAAAATTGTTTACAACTTGAATGATAAGCAGATTGTAAAGCTGTTTAGTAGGATTTTTAACTGCAGCCAAGAGGAAATGGTCCGGGACTTGGAACAGGTGAGTGGAGGTAGCAGTTCTCTCAATTTTTGATGTTCAGTCTCTTCATATGAAAATTGTACATTCCCTCTGCACCGCCCCCCCCGCATTTGAAAGATTATAAGGTTGGTTTTTAGAATGAGAGCTGGTAAATTTTGCTTTTCAGCAGCTCTCGTAGAGTTTTTTGCCATCTGGAACCTTTAGAAAATGATGTCTAAATAGAAAGCAACATGTGAATCACCTGCAAAACTTTGGAAAACAAGATTAAAAATGTCAAAATGCAGATCAGGCATGCAAGGATTCCGATTTTTAGGAAAGTTGGGTTGCATCTTCTTTGTCTCTACTGCTCTAGCTAATGTTATCCATATTTAACTGATTTATATTACCTTTTTGTGGCAAGACTTATGAAAAATTATAATTCAATTAACAGATCTGTTCCTTTGAGCTTAAGTTGACTCTAACAGTTAAGCTAGACTCTCATGATGGCAAGTGTTCACGTGTGTGTTTAATTCCTTGTTGGTAATCAACTCTCCCCATTTCTAATTTATTGAAAGATGGAGAAAGTGGGTTAATTAGCTAATGAAACTAATTGCATCACTTTTGTTGATTGCTTTGGTATGTACTGCCTTCTGTGTGACATCAGTAGACTGTTAGTGATTCTTGGACTTTATAAGAACTGGATTCATCCCACAGCAGTGAGAGCCATTGAGATGATACTGCTACTCTTGCAGAGCTTTTGCAAATGAAACAGCTGAAAAGAAGTACCCTGTGTCATGGCAGCTTTTTCCTAATGTTTGGCAGTGATTTGTTGATGGAGCCTCAGATCAGGCACCTCTACTTTCTCCTACCTACTGGAAACTGCCTGCTGAGTCTCCGTTGCTGTGATCCATGCCCTCATGTTTTCTTTTGGAAACAGGGAGATGTTTCCGAGACCATACGCCTCTTCTTCGAACAAAGCAAGTCCTGCCCTCCAGCTGCCAAAAGTCTCCTGACCATCCAAGAGGTAGATGAGTTCCTAATCCAGCTGTCAAAGCTTACAAAGGAGGATGACCAGCAAAGTGTGCTGCAAGATATCGCCCGCAGGTAAATGATCACTGTTTGGAGGTGCACCCTAAAACTCTAGGAGTGACAAGCTGGACTAGGTAAAAAACAGCAACATAAGCCAAGAGACTGACCTTGACACATGTAGGCAGCCTACAGTGGCTTGATGAAGGCTTTTTGACTGCTGAACAGTATGGAGAACACGTGTGGCTCATGTCCATGTCAGAAGAGTTTTGTTCTTGTCTGTTAAGACATTGTTTAATTGGTACTAAACAAAACTGCTGAAATGGTACATGGCTGTTAATTACGTTAGTGTTCCTACCTGTACTGGGAAAATCCTTTGTGCCATTTAGACATAGTGGTTTGTCTCAGATTGTGCTGATCTGAGGCCAAGGATGTTACTATAATTTATTCTTCGTGGATTAATAACCAAATTTAGCAATGTACCTCAGTACAGAGGCAGAATTATTACTGGCATTTCAAATGTAAAGAAGCCAAAAGCCTTTTGGATATTCTCTTGTACCTCTGAGATGTCACTAGTAGCACATCTGAATTTAACCTCTACTGAAGGGGAGGACCTGTTATTCCTGTTGTTATAGAGACCTGGAACAGTTTCCTTTTTCAACTGGGAAATATTCACGTAAGTGTCTGTCTGTAAATCCTCTCACACCTCAGGTGTACAGGCAACGACCTGAAATGCATCATCAGGCTAATCAAGCATGACTTGAAAATGAATGCGGGTGCAAAGCATGTGTAAGTCCCACCTTTTATTGTGAGACAGAAATGGGCATTAGCCCATTATCCACGTGCAGCACAACTGAGATTGATAGATATTTTTCCCTTCTCTCCTCAATTTGTTTAAAGGTTGGATGCTCTGGATCCAAACGCCTATGAAGCCTTCAAAGCTTCACGCAACCTCCAGGATGTGGTAGAGCGAGTCCTGAAGAACCATCAGGAGGCTGAGAAGATGCCAGGTCTGAGGAGAACCCTCAGTGTGCAGGCCTCTCTGATGACTCCTGTGCAGCCCATGCTGGTAATGTTGGACATCTCTGGATAATGACAATAACACTGGATAGTAACAGTAGTAACACTGGAAGAGATGGAATTCTCATATTCGCTACTTTACAAATCAGAAGATACATAAGTGATACATACAGTATGAGCTAATAGATTGTGCAGTAACATTTTTTTAATGTATAGTGCCATGTTAGAAAGTGCTTTCTACCAAGAGACAAGTATTGGGCATACTGCGAACTTGCTGCTTTAATGATACTGCACAAACTAAAATGTCATCTTGCTTTCAGTCTAGAATTGACTTTCCTTTTTTTTTTTTTTCCTGCAAGCTCTTATGGCAGAAGGGTTCCTTTCTGTGGAAATTGTTTAAGACATTTGTTGAATTAGAGATTCAAATAGGCTGTCTTTGAACAAATCCAAGTTAATATTTACTTCTCATCTAAGTGCACTCCTCGAAAAGGCAGAATATTTACACAGTGCTCTTTCTTTGGAAGAGATAAACAGTGAAAAGCTAAAATTATTTGGGCAGGCTCAGATGATCTACATAAATGGCTGAACTAAGAAAACAAAAACCTGCACTAGATATCAGAGATCTTGCACAGAAAGATTCAAAAGGGAATTTGCAGTTCATTTCTGAAGTTAAATAGTAGTTCTGTTTTTAAATATATCAAACAAATCTTTTATGGAACTTTTCTCTCTACTTTTCTAAGGCTGAAGCCTGCAAGTCTATTGAGTATGCAATGAAGAAGTGTCCAAATGGGATGTATGCGGAGATCAAATATGATGGGGAGCGGGTACAGGTGCATAAAAATGGAGATCATTTCAGCTACTTCAGCCGAAGCCTCAAACCTGTCCTCCCTCACAAAGTAAGCCCATTTAAATTCTCTTCTACTGTGCCAGCTGTTGCCTTCCTTTTCTGTAAACATGATTGAATTTCACATCACTTTCTGTAGGCAGCAGGATACCTTCTGTTTTAGGCTTTTTGCCTGACTTGTGCAGATACTCAAATTAATCTGGAAAAGCAACATTTAATGAACCTTAATCAATTAGTTTTGGCAGCCTTAAAGGGGCTTGTAACTACAGTTAACCTATCTGCTTTTCAGACCTCTTTATGCACTGCACTCGAGTTGGGTCATCTTTCTATTGCTAGTCAATGCTAACAGTCTGCCATACAAGAAAATAAAGGCAGTGCAGATACAGAAACCATCAGCACTGGAGTGAGTCTGTCCCTTCAGCCAAGAGGCATTTTGTGTTTGATGCTTTTTTGGTTTTTTTTTTTTTTTTTTTTTTTTTTTTTTTTTTTCCTCCAAGGTAGCCCATTTTAAGGATTTCATCCCCCAAGCTTTTCCTGGCGGGCAGAGTATGATCTTGGATTCAGAAGTTCTTCTGATTGATAACAAAACTGGCAAGCCGCTTCCTTTCGGGACTCTTGGTGTGCACAAGGTAAAAAAGGGTCCTTTGTGGTGGTTGGAGTTAAATCACAGGATAAAATAAGTTGTCTAGTCCCTGAGAAGGCTGATAAAAATGAAAAAGCTGATAAAACAGCTTTGATATTGACCTGCTCATTAGCAGGAAAAAAACAGATGAAAATAAATATTAAAGAAGAAAATGGAAGATGTAGCTTGTAGTGGTATCTGGCAGACAAGCAGCTGAGAATGGTATGGATACGAATTTAGTCCATACAAGTGTTATGTAATGCTTGTGTCTAGATCAAATGGTGGTGAGAATGGGGACGATAAATTGAAAGTTAAATTGCAAGTGCTTTAACTTAAAGGAGCCATTAATCCAAAGTCTCTGGAATGCTTGCTGGCTTCTTGCTGCAGCAGCAGTGACAGATTTTAGGTTGCCTAAAGTCATTAATATTTGTAGTGTTATTACCCTGCTACTAGGAAATTAACATGTTTTATTTTCTTAGGTTGTGCTTTGACACACATGGTCTAAATTTTAATTCTCAGAATACTTAGGCCTTTTAGGAGCCTACGCTTATTAGCACTAGCAGATTATGGGGAGAAAACAGATCCTTTTGTTACTCTTATTTCTTTTCTTTTTTAATTCCTCAATTTTGCTGCTTGCTTCTGCTGCAGATATTTTTATTGGATATTGTTTTACAGAAAGCTGCCTTCCAAGATGCCAATGTTTGCCTGTTTGTGTTTGATTGCATCTATTTCAATGATGTCAGCCTGATGGACAGGTATGTGTCTTGCATAGTGTGACAACAATCTGACAGATTTCACAGCAGGAACTTGCTGGAATACACTGCCACTGCAAAAGGAACAGTTCATGTGGACAGTTATTGCTTGCCATTTTACCCCTTTAAAATTAAGACAGTATGGGAGAGTGGTTGTAGCAATAAAGCTGTAAATGGGAGCATCCCTATCTGGAGCCCCTCCTTGTGCTGCAGTTTCAAAATAGCAGGAGCAACTGCATTCAGCTGAAGTCAGCATGGTTCAGTATATAGCTCGTCCTGTGCCTTTGAAACAAAATCCATGCTTAATGTAAAATCTCTGGTTTATAACTTCCTACAGAACTGATAAAGAATTAATAGTCCTTTCTGGAACTCTGATTTATCTGTAGGAGAAATCATTTAGTTGTTTAAATAGCTTTTTTTCTGGTGTTCCCCCAGCCAGTGCTTCATGGTGGAACTGGCTGTGTGTCCGTAATTTCCTGTACTCTGCTCTAGGCCCCTGTGTGAGCGTCGCAAGTTTCTCCACGATAACATGGTTGAAATCCCCAACCGGATCCTCTTCTCAGAGATGAAGCATGTCACAGTGAGTTAAATAAAATAGCACACATGGCAATACCCGGGCTTATATGGAGAAGACTGAAGTAAGATTGAAGTGAGCTAGACTGCTCCCAGTGCACAAACTGGCAGCTTTGCAGTCCTGCCTTTTTTGTCCTTTTTTTTTTGCTGTCTCCTGATCACTAAAAACTGCTTTTAGACAGCAGCATGCTCAGTTTTTGCTTTGAATTTTAATGTGCAAACCCTATCTCCTGTGTTTTTCCCCATTACTTCTATTTTCTGGAGTACCTTGATTTTGTTGGAGAACATTTGGATTTTGGGGGTAGATAAATTGTTTTCAGATAAAGAAAAAAGCATAGAGCCCAAAGCATTTGGACAGAGAAGCAAGCAAATATAAACAACAGTATGGCTATCTCACAGATGAGATTCTTTTGTTTGTAAGTTGTGGTGTGTGTGTGTTCTTTAGTAACCAGCCGTTTCCTTTCTGTGCCTTACTGCTCCAAATGGAAAACCCCAAGAGCACAGCCCCTTTCATATGCTTAAGCTTACCATAATCCTTTTCTTTTCCAGAAAGCTTCAGATCTGGCAGATATGATTACCCGAGTTATCCGTGAGGGACTGGAAGGACTGGTGTTGAAAGACACAAAGGCAGGTTCTCGTTCACTCTTGCCTGTGTGTGCTGGGTATGAGGGGAGCAACAAAAGACTGCTCTGTGTTTAATACTGAACTATTCAATCCATTCTGAGTTTGAATTAAGCTCTTATCTACTTAAACAGCTTTTGAGCAATGCCTGGAAGTGGGGAGGAGGAGGATATGCAATAGTTTTCCTTGAACCCCAATTGCTGTCACTTCTTGTCCAGATGTTGGTATTATTTCCTTCCTCACTTGCCTGTTTTTTCTTGTCTGGATTCCGGCTCATCTGAATCTTCGGGTGTCCCTGCAATGTTTTGTACAAACAGGGCTATTTGTGTGTGCCTGCAGTGATGTGGTCCAGCAGGCAGGTCCCTGAGGTGGGAACCAGGGCTGCATTTAGTCACAGCTCTGGCTTTCAGGAAGTGTCTTGTGGATGAAGCAGGGGAGGCCAAACATCCTTGAGGTAGCTCTGTCCTCTTGTAGATGCTGGCATCCACACCAAGTTGCTCCTCACAGATCTGAGCACAGCTGTGCTCGTGTACTGCAAAGCTGGATAAAAACAAGCACCTCTGGGGGAAATGGCTGTCCACCAACTATTCCCTTGTGACTGGGGTTTCTTGCTTGGTTTTGCATAGGGTAACTATGAGCCAGGAAAACGGCACTGGCTGAAGGTGAAAAAGGACTACCTCAATGAAGGTGCAATGGCCGACACAGCAGACCTGGTGGTGCTGGGAGCTTTTTATGGACAAGGCAGTAAAGGTGAGTGTTTGGATTTAGCTTAAGTTAGAGATGTGTCAGTTCTTCAGAAAAATCTCAAGTTTTTTTCTGTTCCAGAACTCCTGTAGCATTTGCTGTCCTACCAGAATGAGACTGGCTCTAACAGTGACTGTCTGCTACATGCTAGGCTACAGCAAGCTGCTCGAGTTTACTGTAGGTCAGTTGGCACAGCAAAGCATTAGGTCTTGGGTTGGTCTCTTACCCCGTGTAGATGCTGTTTGTTCAGCTTTGCATATGGGACAGGATGCTGTGAAGCCATCACAAGCCTGAGGGCCTTTGACTTCCAAAGACAGAAAATGGTTTTAGCTGATTACTGTGATTTTTGAGAAGCTGTGCCTTGTCCTGTGGAAGATGCCGAGCACCCTGCCTCCCTCTCTTCCAGGTGGGATGATGTCCATCTTCCTCATGGGTTGCTACGATCCCAAGAGTGAGAAGTGGTGCACCGTGACCAAGTGTGCTGGTGGCCATGATGACGCCACCTTGGCTCGCCTGCAAACGGAGCTGGATATGGTGAAGATCAGCAAGGTGAGATGGGCTGGGGCATGAGGCAGCTCAAAGGAACGCTTAGCAAAGGGCTCGATGAACACAAAACTGTTGTGAAGAACCTTCCTCCATTAGACAGATGTCCTCTGTGACAGAACCGAGCTCAAGGTGCAGCCAGCTTCTGAAGCTGAGGCACTGCCTGAGATTTGTTTCACACTGAGTGGGAAGGCAGGTACCATCAGGTTCCTGCGTAGACAAAGTTGCACTGGAAAAGAGCAAATACCAGCAGTTTGGCATGTTGCAAGTGAAGGCCAGTCACTAGATGGGGCTGTGGGTGAGAAATCCTCAAGTAGATCTCTTGTCTTGTAGCTAGATGACCTGAAACTTTGTGATATTCCATGAATTACTTATTTAGATGAGAAATTGTATTTAATTTCTACATATCAGTGCACCTCCACTGTAAATTAAATCAAGCTCCATCAATACAAAGGGGATTATATACCCATGTATTAATCTACTACTAGGATAATATTTCAGCAATAACTTCCCTAGGAATAGGTTCATATATGGTCAGAAGTGTTATAACTTGTGTTTTTGTTCTTAATTATTAGGATCCTAGTAAAATTCCAAGCTGGCTAAAAATTAATAAAATCTACTACCCTGACTTCATTGTTCCAGATCCAAAGGTAAGCGTTTTCACAAAATGACTAGAATTTGCCATTTTCATGTCACTGATAATAGCAATGTACCACTCTTTTTGTAAGGATACAATTTGTCTGTGCTATGAGTTTAGTCTTCATGTTTGGAACAGGTAATTGGGCACAGACTTCTACTTCTGCACATGCATTCTGAGGCTAAAAACTTCATAAAAAAGAAAAGAAGATCATACCTGCAGCACTCCTGGGAAACAGTCTTGTGCATTGTTTCTCTTCCAGAAGTTAATTGTTTTAAAATGTTAGCATGCAAAATTTGACATAAACAGCTGAAGTACAGTTGAAGCAAACAAAAGGTTATTGTTGGATTGCTGAGTGTTGCAGTATGTTTTGTGCTATGTATATCTGACAGTAAAAAAGTTACTTAGAAAATGACAATATGGGGTAAGTAGCTGGGGATCTCTGACTTGCTGAAACAAGAGGAGTGTTTCTAAGGCAGGCAATCAGAAGAGCAGTTTGTGTGTGTGGAACTCAGGTGTGCTGGGGTGTTTGTCGCAGAAGTAAAGGGACACACATGCACTAGGTTTGTTCATGAGAGAACGCAGGAACATGACATACGACTTCTTTCAATACCATGTTCAGAAAGCCCCAGTGTGGGAGATCACAGGGGCTGAATTCTCCAAAGCAGAAGCCCACACTGCAGATGGGATCTCTATTCGTTTCCCTCGCTGCACCCGCATTCGAGATGACAAGGACTGGAAGACAGCCACCAATCTCCCGCAGCTGAAGGTGATTTAATGTGTATATTAATGTTTTGAGAGTAAGTTCTGACAACAATCAATGTTTGAAAAGTCACATTCTGGTAGCAGGTATGCAGGGAAGACACCTGCTGACTAGTGTCTAGGGTGACATGCTGCATCTTCCGCTTACTCCGGGCTCAGCTGCTTGCTGAACTGTTTGGATGGAATCTTGTTTTTTTTACTGAAGCATCTTGGGTCTTTTGAGTTGTTGTGCGTTTTCAGGGAAATCTTTGCTGGTAGCTACTTGTATCAGCTCTTTTAACAGCCTTCATGGTGAGGAATTTCCTTCCTGAAAGAGGTGACCTTTTATTCTCTAAATGTTTATGGTCGTTGTGTCTCCCATTAATTGCTGGGATTGGAGGAGGCATCTGGGAAATGACTAAGGGCAGTCTGGCCCAATTCCATGACACAGGGGCCAGGTGGCATTCTGCCAGGTCCCTGGGACTGCATCTACCCCACACAGCTTCTCTGCCTCCTTGACAGCTAGAAACCGGTTGGCTTGTTGCCATCCCCAGCAATAAGTCAGCTGTTGATGAGCTCTCTTCTCAGTTTAGTTACTGTTATTTGGGCTGCCTGCACACTGCCCCTGGGGATCCTGACAGAGATGTAAGAGCCTGTTATGCTATCGAAGCAAGGAGTGATTCAGCCCACCTACTGTCACGCAGTTGTTCTGTCTCCCTGTGCAGGCAGGGGAGAGAAAGGTAAATGCCCTCTGCAAGCAGATGGTTCTAGGAGTGAGCAATGGATATTGCCCATTTGTGTGTATAGGGAGCTAGGCTGCAAAGAGTTAGTCCAACTTGCTGTGTAGGAGATGGTGTAAATACAGCTTTGGTACCTCCCCATATAGGTTCCCTTAATATCAGATGGATGGTCGGACCGCTAAGAACTTAGAGAGGGTGACAGGAAAAAAAAAAGAAGACTACAAAAAGTGCAGGAATTAAAAACATTTGAGCAAATGCTCAATGAGCATAAAAGAAGACTACAAAAAGTGCAGGAATCAAAAACATTTGAGCAAATGCTTCAGAAAGAAACCAAAAGCACTGCGTGCATTTACAGCTCATGTCTAGCATCGGAGGTTTCACTGTGACTGAAAGGTAATGCTTTGTTTCTGGGGGTAGGAGCTGTACCAGCTCTCCAAGGAAAAGGCTGATGTCAATGTTGTTGTTGGGGAGGAAGAGGAGTCCACAGCTGGCAGCAGTGGAGAGAATGAGGGAAGTTCCAGGTCTTCCACACCACACAAGACTATAAAAACTCCCCCAAGCAAGTCGCCCGCAAAGGCCAAGAAGCCGGAGGGTAAGATGGTGCTTCCCAGGGAAGGGGCCTCGGGTGGGTTTGGTGGCTTTGGGGCTGTCTGGCTTTGTGTCTTTGCCCTTTGTCAGATGCGTGAAGATCCCATGCAGCTTGTAGGTGTACGTCAAGGTCAGTGCATGGGGAAAGCTGCCTAGATCCTTGGTTTGGACTGTTACAGCACAGATTGAATAACCACAGTTGTGAGGCATGCTGGAATTAAAAAAAAAAAAAATGATGGTAACTGCATTGCTGATGCTATTCAAGTTGGTATTTAGGTGACTCATTTAGGAAATAAATACTCCCTGAGGTTATGCTGCCTAGGACTGGTAACTGTGACATTGCTAAGGATAGTTAGTACCAAAATTACTTTGTAGGAACTTCTTTCAGATGCTAGTTGTTCTTTTTCATCTTAATAGATGGAGGTCATTAACTGAATTTATAAGACTGCTCTGAGCAGCAAACCTGCTGCTGCCATTCCTGCAGATCACATGTCCTTCAGTTAGATGTTTTCGGCCATGAGCCAGTATTCAATTTTATCTGGATGAAATTCAGGCAGGTATTGAAGATGCTGGAGGGGATTTCCAGGTAGTAATGAGATGAGTTTGCCTCACCAGCACTTGTCATTGCGGAGTAACTTATGGCAGATCTTTAAGCAGTCTTGGATGTAGAAAGCAAGAAGAAGTTGAAGAGGAATGCAGCCTCCTGGAGATCAGGGCAGGAAAAGGCCCAGGGCCCTTTGCCATAGAAAATGTTCAGCCTACTGGTTATCTTTTAATTCACCGATTACTCAAAAAAATGCAGGGGAAAAGCCATTTTACATTCCTTTTTTCTCCCCCAACTTGAATACACAACCAGTGTCTCAAAGAGCTCAATGAGAAAACTTTCTTTTTGTAGGCATCAAAGCAGTCTTTGCATCCCCTCAGAAAGTGGAAGAGAAACGAGGGGAGAAGCGGAAATCATCGGAGGTGGAGGACAACGGAAACAAGGTACAGAGGGGCAGCAGGCACGTTGGGGTGGGAGGAGGCTGAGGCTGTTTCAGTCGTCTGTTCACCTTTGTCTTCCATGTGGAAAGTTTTGCCCATAGCTGCACCCTAAATTAAAGTGAAGTACAAAGGTGGAAACAGCAGCAACAAGCCCTGTTATAGAACAAGCAGATGTCTGCACCCTTCTTCCCTAGCTGCAGGTTTGACCGGGCCATGTCTGCCATGCTAAAGGCCAGTGCTGCTCTACTGACCCCCACCAGTGTCCTGCACTACAGGGGCCATGTGTTGGCATCGCCACGTGGCTGCTCTTGCTCCGTGCTGCATACCAAAGAGACAGGAGCTGCGACAGGACAGAACTGTCCTTTCTAGCCCATTGCGGAGCAAATTCTAGGATGAAGAATCGAGCTGTAACTTGCTGAGAAGCCTGAAGCAGCTATTTTGCTGTAAACAGCAATTCCCCTCCCAGGGCTGTTTGTTTTCCTGCTTTTACAAGCGTCGGCTTGTGAAGTCTCTAGGCACTAAGGGCATGTTTACTCACCCGCCCCAGCAGCACTGCTAAGGCAGTGATAACTCCCCTTAGCTAAGGAAGCACTAGGCAGCTGTAGCATGGGACTCGGAGAGGAACTCGATGGGAGTTGCTCTTGTGGATGATTTAATGGAAGTCCAAAGAGCAATTCACAGATATTAGGCAAGGGATTAAAATGATATCCCTGGGAACGGCGAATGGACCTGTTTGTGCCTCAAAGAACGTGCTGCAGTTTCCAAACTCTTTGGCTGACCTTTGTTTCATCCTTCTGTGCAGGCCCTGCTGGACATATTCACGGGTGTGAGGCTCTACCTGCCCCCCTCGGTGAAGGACTTCGACAGGATCCGCCGGTACTTCATCGCGTACGACGGGGACCTCGTGCAAGAGTTCGATGCAGCCTCCGCAACACACGTTATAGGGGACGTTGATGAGAATCCTGGTGCTAAGCGTGTGTCTCCCAACTGGGTCTGGGAATGCATCCGGAAACGGAAACTGGTAGCCCCATGCTAACAGTGTGGGGCTCCTCACTGCTCTCAAGACAGCTCTACTTCAGGAACTGCCTGAAGGAAACAGCAGGGAACTAGGTAGGTGGGGAAGAACGGGTGAGATTCCTCTGTGGGGATGCAGATAGAAATAAAATGCCCAAGTACCTCCAAGGTAGTTGTAAAGATCCATAGCAGCCATGTGGAATTTCTGTCACTGCTGACTCCATGTTTCTGCCCATAATGTAGACCAATGCACTGATGCAGGTGCTGGTTTCATCTCCTGGGTTTTTAAAAGTTTGGCTATTTTTATAATTAAAGAAATAAAACTGAAGCATCTTCTCCTTTGCTGTCAAGACTTACTTTTCAAAGATTATTCTCACAGGTATTTGAAACAATATTAACTCTAGTGCTAAGATAATCTTCCTGTTCTGCTCTGACTTCACAGAGACCATCTAAGTTGTGCCCTTCATCTGTGCTTTTTTTCCCCCCTTGTCTTTAACCTCCCCTACAAATCCCCTAACAGTTTACATCTTCTGCATAGGTTTTATACTAAAACTAGGAAATCAAATAAGCTTCCATTAGAGTAGCTGCCAGAGTATTATCCAAGCATCCTCCTGCAGTGTTTGTTCTCTGGAATAAGTTACATATACCTTTTATTCCTTGAAAAATGAGTAGCAGAATCTGAGGAAAGAACTCTCTGATCTGAATCTCTTAGGACACTTAGGGTTGCTGCTGATCTGAAGCTAATTAAATCTATTCCAAGTACTTGAATACTAATAAAATAAAGCTGTATTTCTAAAACTTAATTATTTTCATATGAAGATGTGCTGTTGCTGAATAACGTCGATTGAGTCCCATACACTCGGAGGCAGAGTCTCTGTGTGCATTACAAAAGTCAGAGTTCAGCAATTTACTGCGTCTCCATAGTTTGAAGAGGAGTGAGTTGGCTGCTGCTGCTGCTTGGGGCAGCACACACGTGATCCTCACAAAGACTCTCCTGTTAAACATCAGGATGCTCTTTTTTTTTTTTTTCTTCCCTCCTTCAACCTCTTCTGTACTTCCATTCCCCCCTATAAAGATATTTAAGTACCTGGTAGCCTGAGCCTTTTCTCTTTTTCTGGTTAAAGTTCAAAAGTACCTGTAACATCTTGGGCTTCTCTTAGCCTGTTGGCAATAGAGTCAGAAAACAAGGTTAACTAAATCACATTTCAACTTTATTACAAAATTATAAACCAAAATTTTGTACCAAAACTAGTAAGTACCAAGAAGACTTAATAGAGAATAACATGCCATTTCAAGCAAAATATCAACTTTTAAAATACTTAAACTATGTACAGTGTACATAAAGCACAAATATTTCCATTTACTTTATTAGTTCAGATCAGTATATACCTTTGGATTATAAATCAGTTTTCTCCAAATTTTTAATTTTACTTAAAAATAACTTAATTAGGTCCATAGTAGAGAATCCATTTTTGCCAGGAAAACAGTGTAGTCAGCAACAGGATCCCCCCAGGGAAAGCACAGCTGAGACTAACGATGGCTGCGTGCATCTCCTTGGAGTTTCAGACACTGATCTGCAACTCGTTTATCTGCTGTAGGAATAAACCTGCCCTCTACAAGTCAAAGTAGATCTGTCCACAGGGGAGTAATCTCCCTCCTGCAGCGCTGAAATTACTGAAAAGGATGACACTCACAGCGAGGCTACTGAGGAGGCTGCTCCAAGCTTTGCAAGTTTTTGCCTGTACCTCTTACAAGAGTCCTGTGAAGTTATTTAAGTGTAAAGACATCATTTTGCATGTAGGCAGTTACTATTTTAACATGATGCACTGAATTGTATCAACGCTCTGCTCAGGGTGGAAGATGTTAAACTTTAAGTCGTACCTCAGAGAACAACCTGAATAGGAGAAAAGAGGTAAAACGCAGAAGTTCTAGTTCAATAAACCTCATCAGCTGTCCCTTCTTCATGGAGGTCACAGCACTGCAGTAGTGCTGAGGTTCTTTAACTTCTGAGTGACAGAGGTGTTCATCTCAAAGGGTGTTTTTACTTCTCACTCACAGAGTAGAGATCATCTACTTCATACCAGTTGCAGTGGTGCATTGAAGACTACAAAAGCTTAATTTGCTGTTAACCTACATTATATTTATTGCAAAAATAGATGGCTTTAGTGATCATTTCTGTAATTACACCTCCATTACTGCAAAAGCCAGAAGTGGACACTTCTGTTTAGGCTGTTCCTTCCCCAACACCACATGCAGATATTCAGTTTGACCACCAAGGCATCACCACCCCATAAAGGGGAAAGCTAGGCAAGAAAAACCTGCAGCAGAAGTTACTCAACTTCAGCAAGGACTTGAGATATGTTTACAGGCCTGTGGTGGCTGAAAACTTAAGGCATCAGGATTCCAAAACGGAGCAGCGTGTTGCCAGCCAGATGGACTGCATGTGTGCAGGCCACCCAGGGAAAAGTATGTCAGTTCTAATGTGGCTCTTGCACATTGGCATGCTGCTCAGGGAGCAGCTGGACGAGTTCGTGATTGTCATATACCAAACCAGAGAGTCTCCTATCCACCCTCACAAGCATAAAATAAATTGTTTTTGATAAGCAGGCTTAGTATAACAAGACTGTAAAATTGAGCAAAGAGGATAAGAGGGAAGCTGATTAGTAAACAGAAGCCTCTGCAATGATGATCATTATCTTCCCTGAATCAATAAGCTGAGCAAGGAGTGAAAGTTTGGTCTCTGCTTTCCTTCAAGTCTTTAGCCTCGACTCTCCAATCTGAAAAATTACCTGCACTTAAATACAATTGTAGCAACAGAATTCTTAACTCTACGGCTCACTAAGCCCTCTAAAAGACTAGAGTCTTAGATTCACAGCTCTTCATCACCTGAAGTCAGATCGGTTTTTAAATAGTTACTGGTATATACTATGAAATTAAAGGAACCAGCAGCAGTAGGAATCTCACTCTTGCTGGCATGTAAACAAACACAAGGTAAGGCTGTATGTCCTAGAGAAGCGCTTATTCCCTTGACATTTTTTAACAGTACAAAACCTGTCTTCAAATAAAATATTATATTTCTTCAAAATCCCACTAGGCTACAATTAAACTAATTCTGAATATGGATAACAGAGGCAGCCTGCCTGTCCTGCAAGTATAAGTAGCTAAAATTAAACTGCAAAAGGAAAAAGCAAGCCCAAAACAAGCCCAGCAAAGTTTTATTCTTTGACAGCAGAGTTATCGGTGGGTGTGTAGCCTAAACATAACACGAGGGAAACAAAATGAGAATTCAGTAGCAGCAAAAAAAAGACGACGTCACTTTTTGAGACCCCAGTCCACCTTGTTTATTGTCCAGAGGAAATGAGAAGCCTCACAATCTGATCGCTGTGCTGGAAAGCCAAGCATTTCTCTATCCCCAACACTAGTGGATCAAGTTATTCTAGACTGTATGTTGTTAATTATTTTGGCCTCTGCTGCTGCCAATAAGCTCCAGGGAGTTCAGGCACTGTGGTGTAAAGCACGATAGTGGGAAGGGCAGAGCCAAGCACGGCTGGAATAAGAGCAATTCTCTGAGCTTCATCCTTTCCTCACCTTTCCTATAAACTTCCAGCTCCCTGCGAGGTGCATGTGCTCATCTCTGACCTATCTGCAGCGATTATGACCCTTTCTCTAAGAGCAGATGAGGCTTTAAGGCATCACCATTCTTACTTATAGACACTTAGGACTTAAAGACATGGACAGCTCGTATCACATACTGCCTGCATATGGGACACTCGCTCATCCGCTTCCCGCACTTGGTGCAAGTGACCATGTGGCCACACTCTAGCAGGACACAGTCAATGGGTGAGTCCATGCAGATCTTGCAGAGGTTCTCCTCTGCGCCATGGAGCCCAGCACCACCTGAGGAAACAGAAGACCACAGTTTGCATGAGACAGACTTGAGAGAGAGGATTTTGCTATGTTAGACTCAGTATTAGACCATTGTACAGTCTGTGATTTGAAAAAATTCCCCTGAGCCTACAGTAATGCAGGTATATCTACTCCATCAACTGGCAATGAGCCAAAAGCTCTAGTTTTTATACCGATATTTTGTGCGTCATGGAAACAGAAGTAGCGCTGACATTATTAACCGTGGGACAAACGAGGCAATATTAAAAATATCACTTACCAGTTTGATCGTCAGTGTCAGAAACTGCAACAAAGAAAGTTGCAATATTTGGTGAGAATAAGAAAAAAAAAATACTCAAGCTTTATTAGTAAGCAGGAGATGAAAGCTTTGAAGGGAGATGACAACTAAAACAGAGGTTAAAACAGATCCTCTGATTAAAATAATTCATTCAGCTATAAGGAACTTTCTCTTTTACTGAGCACAGATACTTAATACTTCACAAAGACAATCACTTAAGTGATTTCTCAATTTTATATGACAGTTTTTAATTTTACTCGGTGCAAGAGTAGTTCTAGGAAGCCATGCAGTATCTACTTCGGTTTTACACAATCACACCTGAGATCCATAGAAAAGGTAACAGCGTTCAAGAAAAAATGATGTTGTCAAAAGCACAAAATACAATGAAAGAAGAGTATAACGCTAAAGAGATTGTCTGCAATCTTTTAATATTTGCAGACAACAGACCTTGGAGAGAAGTGTTTAAGACGACAGACTCCTTTAGATGGAGATAAGATACCTGTCTCTGAATCAGAAAATGTTAAATGCCCGGGTATTTTCCTGCCGCCTTTGCCAGTTACCAGGAGTCAAGCACCAAGCTCACTTGAGCTCCATCTGGCTGCAGCCTCGTCAGCTGCTCGGGGGCTGCAGGGCCCAGATCTGCCACAGCTCTGCAGAACCCCACGGGGAAGGGGACACAGTTGTTGTCATTTGTTGCTACACAGAGAAGTCGCTCTGCAGAGTTAACACGATGCTCTCATATAAACAAGCACAATTGGTGAGAATAAGAGAT
Source organism: Tinamus guttatus (assembly GCF_000705375.1). Next base: position 211,986 of record NW_010588255.1, on the reverse strand, counting down.
ATGTATCAGTGCTCAGATATGTATCAGAACCTGAAACACCCTAAGTCTCCTTCCCACTTGCAAGGAATAAACATGGAGAAGTCCTATCCCCTTCTGCCCCTGTCAGTTTTCAAGGGAAAGCCTGGAGACCAGAGAGGTGCTTGCTAGATTTCTTACCTAGATGTTGAAGGTCTTTCTCCTTGTAAAGGCGAGTCACCCGCTCCAGCAGCTCCCACTTCTCACAGCAGCCCTTGTAGTTGACAAAGTTGCGCGCAAGAATTTCCTTCAGCTGCCGCACAGTGAGCGCATCGATATCCCCAATGCTTGTCAGATCAGAAAGAGAAGCCCTCCGCCCCTGCACCAGGTTTTCTTCCGAGTCAACAGACTGAAGGGAAACAAAGATGGAAGAATTTTTGCCCCTCAATACATAGCACCCCAGTTTAAATCAACTTTGAACATGCACACTAACAGGACTTAGTGTCTGGATATACATAGAACTTGAATTACTGTGTGAAACCCTCCGTTTGCCTGAAACAAGTCCTATTATTATTATAGGAAACCATTCCTATTATTACCAGGTCTGTGTGACACTAGCTTTTTCTTATGTGGAGGACAAGATAACGCTAAAGAGGGGGCAGTTGGGTCTGCAGGTGGATACAGTCTGAGTTACACTCTAGCCACCCATCCCTCCGCAGCAATGATTCTGCAGCGGCAAATACAGCCTCGTATTCCCTGCCATCTGTCTAACTCTGGGACACACAAACCTGTGTCTCCTCCTCTGCTGATGCTTCTGCTGAATTCTCAACTCCTGCCATATCGACTGGGCTTGGAAGTACATACCCATTTGCCTAAAAGAGGAAATAAAGCTTTCACCAACAGCGTATATCTGTGCGTGCAGACAGAAACGAGCTCGATGCGTTCAGCGTAACTGCAACACTGCCTGTTGAAACGATGGGCTGCAGCGCAAGGGAAAAGCGAAGCACACTGGTGGGAGATGGTTCCTGCACGGTGCTAACAAAAGCAAATCAATTTTAACCACGGTAAACGCTATTTAATACTGAAGCACCCTATGTGACCCTTTAAGGTCCCGCTTTATTTAAGCCCTGTGAAGTACTTGCGCAGGCAGCTCCCACGCGACGCTCCTGACGCTGGATCAGAAGGAAACCAAATCTGTATCGACTCGAGATGGAATTGATGCAGAAAGAGAAGGGGCAGATGCTCTGAGCACTTAGAGCAAAGGAACTGCAGAGCAATCCCAGCCCCCCGAGTGGTTTCCCTGCTGATAAGGGAGGGCAATGTTACCACACTGGTTCAGGCAGCAGTGACTCATTAATACTTGCAAAGCAAAATAACAATAACGATGTAGCAGGATGTCATGGGAGTCGAGAAAAGGAGCTGAAAAGGCATCACGGGGAAGTAAAGGAGGATGGTAGAACTGAATGTGGAGATAAAAACTGGGGTGGCAACATCCAGAAACCTGTCAAACAATAAAAAGGCCGGTCTAATCATATGTAATAAATGATCCCAATCCTCCCTCCAAGTCTCCCCCAAATTATGTTTTTGCTTTAGTACATCTGTGAGAGCAGGAAAAGATAAACTTTCAGCACACTGGTCCACAGTCCTATTAACCTGGAGAGCAGATGTCAAACATTGTGTAAACTTCCCATGTGAAATAGGAGAAAGACAAACAAAGCAAAGTCAATAAAAATAATGAAACTCAAATGCCCCTGACACGGCTCATCAGAACTGCACAGAGTTAAGCATATGCTGAAGACTAACAACAAAGTTGGGGTTTGACATCAATAGATCAGGGTGCAAAGACACCAAAAGCCATGCTCATCCCCCAGGCCTCTCTCCCAGCAGTCTCAAATCCAAGATCACCTCACAGCACGCCTGCTGTGCTGCACATGAATTAGAGAGAAAACTGTCTCATCTAATACTTACACACAATTGTCAGAAAGTTATTAACAGCAACAGACAACAGATCTGTGCAGCAACACAGGTGTCAAGCACCAAATGAACCATTACTCATAGAAATGTCTCGTGCCAGGGTAACTGTGAAGCAGGTCACTGCAAAAAAATCTCATCCTAGAGGACCTCAGAACAGTGCTGTTTTTCTCAAAGTGTCCAGTATATTCAGCACTGTCCACCAAAATAATTCTACTAGTGCAGAAAGTGAGAAGGGCACGTGAGAGCCAGCGCGGCAACAAAGCAGCACAGAATCATTAGGGTTGGAAGGGACCTCTAGAGATCATCTAGTCCAACCCCCCTGCACACGCAGGGTCACCTAGAGCACGTGGCACAGGACTGCGTCCAAGCGGGTTTGGAAGATCTCCAGAGAAGGAGACTCCACAACCTCTCTGGGCGGCCTGTGCCAGTGCTCTGGCACCCTCACTGTTAAAAAATCCTTAAGTTCCTGGGGAACTGCATAAAATTTACCTCCCTAATTATCTTTTAAAGATAGTAGAAGATCCTCACTTCAAAATTCAAATAAACTGGAAAGACCATGTGTAAAATGAAGCTGAGAATTTGCCAGCTATTCTACACAGAAGCTCTCCATGATTTTGAAGCAGAAATCTTTAATGTAAAACCTTTCTGGCATATTTCCTACTTGGAAAATCTCCCAGAATATTTTAGCAGTTAATCCAAAACCAGGGATGAATGAATATGCAAAAAATGCTTCTAGCTAGAGACTGCACCTGTGGATGTTCCTGAGCTAGTGGACTTGAGATGGGGTCTGCAGACAGTGGAGAGACATCACGTGAGGTAGAAGACGCTCTGCTGCTCGGTGGGAGAATCACAAAGTCTTGCTGTCCAGAGGCACTGCTATTCAAAGAAGGTGTTTGGATCTGATCTTCTTGGGTAATTACAGGCTGCTGGCCAAGAATCAGAAATACCAGGTCCTCCTTTTCCCGACACAGCTCTGTGGAAATGTCGCGGAGTGCCAAATAGTCTCGCAGATCCTTCACCTTCATCTTTATCAACTCTTCCCGCTGGAAAGCTGTGGCTCGGAAGCGCTGACACAGGTGGCAGAGACGGGGACCGCTGTCGGGCTGACTCGAGCAGGATGTGCAAAAATTCTTTTTACAGTCCGAGCAGACGTGCTGGTAAAGAGAAGGGAACAGGATCAAACAATGTGCCAAGCCTGGAGACACAGGTGCACAAGGACTGCAGTGCTCCACTGGCATCTAGAAGCCAAAGCAGGTCGTAACCCATGTTAAAGCTTAATCAAACCCTTCTGAGTGATGACAAGTGTCAAGCATGTTATGCATGCTGCTAGATGAGGAGATGGCTTCATCCCATCAACTGATCTCTAGATTCCTCACAGTTACTGCTAACGCTCTAGTTGCCTGCAATGAAAAAAATACTCTCTTAAACAATTCCCTCAAATGACATGAGCTTCCTGCAGCTTATTTTGGATTTGATCATCCAGTTGAAGTCCAAACTGAAATCAAGAGATATTCGAGAGGCAACAGACTAAGTAAATCAGAGTTAGCTGTTCACTGCTTTACAAAGCAATGAAAAGATGCACTGTGCATTAAGAAAGCTCTAGCATTGGAGGAAACTACCTATAAGCATCTCTCTATTCAAGTTTACCACTTGCTAAAAGCAGCACCCCATACCTTTTTTCTGTTCTTATAATCTGCTGCAGTCACTAAACCAAGCTCAATTTCTCACCATAAGAGGCAAAGAAAACAACAAGGTCTACAATGTCAGACAGACTTCCAAGAATTCCTCATTGTATTTATGCAGCAAAAATAGCCAGCTTACTTTAAAAATAATATGCACACTGTGTTCCAGTTAGGTGCTAGACAGAAAGTGTTGGAAGTTTTGGAAATATAAGGCCCCAGATAATCTGAAAGGCTTTTACAACAAGTTCTGTTGTTTAACATCTCTATTTTTATGCTGTTCTGATACCAACACTCAGGGCTTGATTTTCAGAAGTTCCAAGCACTCACAGTTCGTGTTGACTTCTGCAGAAACTTGACTGCTTAACAATTAGGAAAGTCATATTCTGCATTTTCCAATAGGAATAGCAGCTGAACAGCCACCTTATGGACCATTAAAAAAGTCCCAACGGAGAGAAGAACCGGATTATTTCATTGCTGGTGAAAATTGCTCATTAACAGCCTTAGGGAAGAGAATTTCTCCACAAAACAGGGAGATGCACAGGCAGCCGCCCACAGACTTTCACTTCCCTTCTAATCCAGGCAGCCCGAGTTGTTTTTACCCTGTAACAGTCACCTCTGGAATGACTCAGCAGGCACAAGTCTTTTTTTTTTTTTTTTTTTTTTTTTTTTTTTTTGAGACTACTATTCTGAAAGAAATTGTGCATATACGTTTGCTTGTTCCAGTAGGAACTGGAGCAAAAACACATTTCAGAAAGGCCAGCTGGTAACATCTTGTGTCACTAGAGTTCTGGACCAGACGTTTTACCATTAATACTCTTTATTTCTACATCTGCTTGGACTAGAGAAATAAATTCCCCCATTCTATTTGTGAGGTACCATAAATTTACCCTTAACATCCTTACCCTTTAGAGCTAAGCAAAGAGAGTTACCCATGAAGACTTGGAGCAGCAACAAATATAAACAGACTAAAAAAAGTCATTTCACAAATCGCTTCTGGTGACTGAAGAACATTTTCAAAGCAAGCAGATGTTTCTCACACTCCGAAAGGCGTGAGGATGCTCCGTGTTTACAGGAGAGCCCGGCAGTCTCTCTGCCCCATGCACCTCTGGCAGTTAAAACTCTCAGCCTTCTGCTGTAGACTTGTAATAGCCTCATACTGGGAGACCCTGGGAAGGGCCTGACACCAAAGCATTTTAGGAGTAGAAAACTTCTCTGCTTGTGCAAACTTGAAGCCTCATCTCAAAATTCCCCTTGATTTGTGGGCTCACCAAGTAAAAGCAACATTTATCAACCACAAACCATAACAGGAAGGGCAATCTCAACAGCCTGTGCAATTTTGAAAGAAACTTCCTTAATTTGGTCACTATAAAACACATTAATAGTTGACGAACTTACTTTTGACCCTAAGATTTCTGAGAAACGCAGTTAGCTGCAAACCCTCTGTGCAGAGCCATGTGCACATGCACACAGAGCAAGGGAGCAAGTGCTTCCCCCAGCCAGGCGCTCACGGGTACGTTCAGGAGGTCACATGAGATTAATGGGAATGAGGACCCCTTCCTCCTCTCCGAGAGCATCCCCCTGGCAGCCAAGCTACCAGAAGTGAGGAAAAAAATAAATAGTTCTACTCTGGAAGAAAATGGAAAAAAAATCCCCCATGCTTTGGAGACTGCCAGCTTGGCCCTAAAGGGGATGGCCAGGAACCTTCTACCCAGAGAAGCCCAGGCTGGAGCGCTCGAGTGCCCCGAGAGCACAGCTCGAGTGCGCCCCGAACGAGGGCTACGTTATTCAACATACTTTTTGCAAGCAATTAAGAGCAAAAACACAGGAGTCTACCTTATTATCAAATGATACACTTGAGAAGCCAAAATAAAAATAAGTGTGATAAGCTCTTGCATATCGGTTCAGCTCTAGGAGTTATCTTCAGAGAAAAAACCCCGGCCTGTAGCTGAGCACTGAGTATTTACACACGCACAGGCGCCGCTTGCTGCATCTCAGTATTAAGCAGCCTTCAAATCTTCTCCTGTGTTTGTTGAACTCTCCGGGAGGGCCACGACTGAAGACAACATTCTCTGCAGAACAATTCATTTGAAACATCAGTGTGAGTTAAAGCCTGTCACCGTGAGCTCAGGCCTCCCTTAAATGACACTTGCTCTTTCTAATTGGCAGCGCGATCACAGGGTCGTCAACACAAGCGCGTCGCTACTTGGACTCAGAAGTTGGTCCCGACTGAGGACGTCCCTGGTTGTTTGCTCTGACAGCTCCTCTCCCGGAGATGCCAGGACTGGGCTCTCATGTACTTGGATGTTCTCTCTATTAAGGATAAAATTTAGAAACGCCTTCACTACAGCTACTGTTGGTGGGGATTATTTCGGTTTCTTTTTGCTTTGTTTTTTGTTGTTGTTTTTAATCTTATGCTCTAGCTTACCAGGAGCTTTTTCTGTAAGTATGCAAAGAAAAGCAGCTTCCTGGAAATGTCAGCCAATTTGAGGAACCAAATTAGAAAATGGGGATGAAATAACAATATTGCATGTTCCCAAAATCGCCTGGCACAACTTTCTAAATGCAGGGAGGGAAATTAAATTTAAATTAAAAGACATTGTGGAACCCGCTTGCTACAGAAAACCAAGATCACACAAGTTAGCTAAAAGGAAAAACAAAAACATTCAGATTATTTTTGCTACCACAACTAATTTTATACCCTTAAAAAATGTTCCTGCAGTTATTTGAAAGAACCTTTTAAGTCCACGCTCCATTCAAATGTCCTCTGTCCCAGTGCTTTCAGCAAGTGCCAGGCAGCATGGAAATTAAAACACAGCTATGATAAAGGGGCAAGTACCTTAGAAATCACCGTTCTGCTTTATTTTCATCTTTTTTTTAAAGCAATCTAAGTTATTCATAGGGTCTCCCATGTGGAAGGAATTCATTTTTACCTATTAAGATTACAGAAGTATTCTAGTATAAATATTAACTGGACCCTACAGTTCTAAGGAACTGCCTCTCCTGGGATAAAATACAGAGTTTTTCTCTCATTACAGCAAAGTGAGATTTCATATGTCTGCGAGTCAACATTGACAGAATTCAATTCAAGAATTAAAACGCTGACTATTTGAAAGCATTTTCCAAGCGAGTTGTACGTACCACCCTTGATCTCAATATTCTCCCTGGAGTCGCGGTGCAGAAAGGAGCACGAGCCTGTGGTTTAGAAACCCCCCTCCCCAGTACAGCAGACAAATCTCAACCTCATTTTCATTGACAGTCTGTGCTCAACGGGAGCAGCCAGACACAGGCACACATTGTGTTCTGCTGCCCCAGTTACAGAGACCGTCAACGCCGGCAGGAAAGCAGGGGAGCTGCTGGGGCCACAAATATCCCAACCAGCCAGCGCAGATCCACCACTCGGTGCTCTCCAGAGCTTCCCCTGGCATGCACGGATCCGGGTTTTCCACACACCTGGAACGGTGCTGATGAACAGCACACAAGACACTGCTTTGATGACAGCTGCTATTAGAACACGTATTTTAGAGGATACCAGGGCCTGTGGGACCACGACTGCAGCACTGATACCGCAACGGTGGCCTTTACTGCTTGAATGCCTTTAACACTAGCTGCAAAATGAATCTTTTTCAATTTTCTTTTTTTTTTTTTTTTTTTTTTGAGAGAGAGAGAGAGATTTTCCCATTTACTGCAACTTTATAGCTTTTTCAAAGCAGCATCATGAAAAGATATCCTAGTAAAGCTTTTCAGAAGATGCTTTTCTCCAGATCAAAGGCTTCTATCCTCATTCATGGGCTTCCCTTTAGTAACACACTGTCTGGATCAGGCACTTATTAGGCAGCAGAGTTTGGACTCTAACGAGCTTTCTTCACCAAAATACTTATCTCAAAGCATTATAGGAACCCCCATGTTTAAATAATTTCCCAGGCAGGGTCTGCAGACTAATCAAAAACCTCATGGCAACAGTCATTTTGGCAACTATATCATCAAAAAGGAAGCTTACAAACAAGATAAAATGAGTTTAGTCTTTTTGTTCTGTTCTCCTCCCTTTGGCACAGAGCTTCAGCAATTAAGCCCCCCATCCCACAACCTTACATGGCTTTTTAGCCTGAGCAGCAATAGTTTGGATATAAAAATATGGGCACATCTTTCACTGGAGGCACAGGCTCATTAGGACATTAGCCTTTTTAAAATAACAAATTAAAAACTAATGTTCAAGTCAATGCTCCTTGAAGTGATTACAAGCAGCTTGGCATTCTTCATTCGGGGCCTGGGAAAGCCAAGTCTACTGGAGGTTAGCTTCCACGTTTCCAGTTATCTTAAATTATGTCTGCTAATTGCATCAGCACGACTACCCACACAGACACACAGACAAGCTGCCTCCCTCCGCACGATGCGGCCGCAGCTCCGGGGCTGCGTGGGGCTCGCGCTCCCGTCGGAGCGGCCCCCGGACCCACCTGTGTGGCGAGGCGCGTCCCGCACGCGGTGCAGCCCTGCTCGGCGCCCGTGGGCGACGGGTAGGAGCTGTAGCCGGGGTTGGAGTAGGCCTGGGCGCGGGCTCCCGGCGGCGGCGGCGGCATCTCCTCGGGGGAGCCATCCAGGCAGAACCAGTTGCAGCAGCTCGCCCACATAGTAACTGCAGGAAAAGAGAGGAAAAAGGGGTTACGAGCAGCACACGGGAAGCAACCTGCCAGCTACCACGAGAACAAGGCATTAAATGCATATTTTAGGTTCCCACATCAATTCGCTTTTGACAGACTGTGATAAGAGTGGATTTTTCCTATCTCACAAGTATGCACAAAAACCACACGTCCAGGACAACATGACAAACGTTTGGTGAGGAAGGACACACAGAGCAGGATGGCTGTTACTGCAGCTCCTAGAGTTAAGAGATCACAGCAAGGCTAGAATTAAATTTATATTCCAGTCAGCTGTCTGAGCCTCTGTAACCAAGTTGTCTGTAATAGGCTGTCACTATTCCATATAAATCATAATACAGAGTTTTATGTGGATCAGGAAAGATAACAAGCTCAAATTATGTCTCATACATCTTACCTAAATGAAATCAACAGCAAGATCACAGGTGGATATTCTGCAATTTTATTCCAAATCCCTTTATAAAGATAAAGCTACAGATCTGCAAACACAAGACAAGGACAGCAGTGCCAGTCCTGATTTAACATGCCAGGTCTAAAACATTACACAGCAAGTAAGTTTTACTAACCTAAGAAAAATCAAATACTAACTTCCACTGATTTCTTTGGGTAAGTAACTGTATATGATTTTAAAAAGTCAACTATTTATTTTCTTGCAAAACAAGTAACAGGCTCTATACACTTACCTGCAATTCTAGCAACCCAGTGTGAAATGCACAGTTTTGCAATCTCCTAAGATCACCCATGCAAAAATATTCCAGAACAACACAGTGCTATGAACTTGCGCTTGGGAGTTTACAAAGAAATCTGAATTCATCTGGGCATTCAGCTTCTAGAGCACACACCATGTGTCATCACTTGCTGGTAAACAAAATACAAATTGCCTTCTCTGCATTTCTGCATTCACATTGCAGCTCCTGAGCTATGTTTCTTTCACATCTTAAAAGTCTGCTGTGACACTGACAGTGCTCAGCGACTGCTCAATTTTCTGGAATTCAAGTGTCTTGCTCAGCTCTACAGACGCTTCATTTCTTTCCCCTCAGGAAACGTTGCTATTGTAAAATCTGGATTCCCAAGGGGAGGCACTGGCTTGAGCCCTAAAGGTTAACTGATATAATAAATACAGCAACACACCGCCTTTTTTTTTTTTTTTTTTTTTCTTTTTTTAAAAAAAAGGCTGTGCTCAGTTAACTCTATCGGGCTGATAAAGTGGGAAGCTTTCGCAGTTTGGTGCCGTTCCAGTTTCTGCAGCTCTAGGGGCATCTTTAATCCTTCCAAAGCCGCACTGAATCTGGCTTGTCAAAGCTCCTGCTGTCACTGCAGAGGCCACACGCTCCCGCAGGCCACAACGGGCCACGTACCCAGGGCTGCCTGCGGGCTCAGCAGGTTTCAGCATTTAAGTGAAAATCGACAGATAACACATTTGCCATGGAACTGATGTCCACTGTGCAATACTGCAGACGGCGCTTAAAATTGCGACGATCTCCAGCAACGAGGAGGCAGCAGGTCCTTGCACCAGCGCTGCTCGTGGGCGGCACTTGGCTCGAAGGAGAAGGTGTCCCAGCCCCGAGGCGAAGGAGGGGGTCACCAAAGGCGCAGACAGCGCACAGCAGCACAGCACTAATTATGGATAGCCTAAGATATGAAAATTATCAAGTGCTGATACCATCAAACACGGAAAATCCCAGGGCTGAAGTCGTCCCGTGCGTCCATCCCTGCTGCCCACGCACGCACCAAGTGCGGGCACAGGCTCTTGTGGGTGCCTTGGCCACCGTCCCCGCGTGTCCCCTGAGCTGTTCTCGGCCACAAGCAGCGAGTGGCCGGGCTGCTCCCCGGGCAATCAGACAGCAGGCTGGCCTGGCAGGAACGGGCTTGCTCTGCAGGACCTGCTCCAGCACTCACCACCAAACGGGGCAGCAAAGCCCTCGAGGTCCTGACAACTCGGCTGCCTGTTCCATCTCCGTGCATAAAAGCTGCTCTCAGAAGATTATAAGCTTAAACGCAGTTTACAACCATAAACAAGCAGTGAGAAAACCAGTACAAGCTCTTCCTGACACACAGGGATCTGGAGCCTGGAAGTACTAATGAAATAGCTGCAGTGTCTTAGCCCAGCATTTAATTTCCCATGCCCCAGCACTGCCCCTGTGAAAGCAGAGGTAATTACCATTTGATAAACACCCAGAGAGCAGCGTTCCGCACCACAGAAATAACACCCAGTCACTCGCACTGCAATCAAACACATCCTGTAATGTCATACATAAACAATTACGCTTTTTCTTTCTGCACAATAATTCCCGAGCAATTAATTCCCCTCACAAGTTAACATATCTATTGAAAAAAAAATAACAACTGCATTGCATTTTAATCCCCGCTGTTTGGAGGTTTGATTTGTTCCTAGGGATTGCAAGCCCCAACACCACAAGGCTCCGCAGCGGAGCGAGTGCCCGCGGCCTCCGCGGGGGGACAGCGTGTCCAAGCGCTCTGCGCTTCCAAGGACTCCTGCGAACCAAAGGCCACCCACGATAACAGAATATACAAGTGCTCAGGCTGCCCCCAAACCTTGTTTTCCTAAAGAGACAGCCTGCTAATTCTCTCTGAAACACTGCAGCATGTCAAACACTGGGGAGAAAAACATGCGGGAGGGCACAAAGGGGGACGAAGGAAGAGGGAGCTCGGTGTTCATCTTAAATTCTACCCTTGCTTTACTCCTAGGAAAATAAACACAGGGTTGACAAAAGGCTCAGATACTGTTTCAGACTAACATGAATCCTGCTCATGTAAGAAAGCACAGAAGGGAAACTTCCATAAACAAACAAGAACCAGGGCTGTCCTCTGAGCTGTACAGTTCTTCCCAAAATACCTCCCATCTTTAGGAGAAAGGCACACACAGAAACAGCCCTGCATGACACAGTTATGGTACCCCAGCCTGCACCAACCTACACCAGGGTGGAATTAGTTTAAGGGCCTCTGCATTCAAAGCTACACTAGTGGCCTAGTGGTCAGAGGTGGCCAGAGGTGGCCTAGGGCAGGATGTGCTTTGATAAAGGGAAAAGGTGCCTTGTGCTGAAGGCTGGTACCGTTCAGAACGGGGCTGCTTTTGCCTCGCCATGAACTAGTATCGTGGGAGGCTGGCGGGTTCCTCCCGAGCCCCGTCCTGCACCGCGAGCAGCCGCGTGCCCCGTGCGGCACCGCCGGCTCCCCAGGAACAGCACAGGATGCCTCCCTACCCTCCCAGCTGCGGCTCACAGATGTCCCCATGACGCACCAAGTGCCACCACGCTGGGCATTGAGGAGCCACCACCACCCCAGCTTAGTCAGTAGATACCAGAGGCTCTTTGCCAATTGCCAGCGGACCACACTGGCCAAAAACCAACTACTCAGCTCATAGCAGGGACAGCGCCGTGGGCTGACGTGTAGGAGCGTAAAACGCTGCTGAAGCTTTGCGAACTGCCTGCCGTGCTACTAACCAGATTTGACTGAGGTTGAAGATGCTGCTAAAACTTCTCTTTATCTGCCTACAGCTCCTCCAAGAAGGAAACAAGAGATTTAGCAGCTGTTTCAAGGTAGATTTTTCTTTTGCTCCATAACGCATCATTTAGAGGCCCAAGGAAAAGCACTGCCGGAGGGAAAGGGCTGGCAGTGGTGGCAGAATCCCAGGGTGAAGTCCGAGTATCACAGCCAAGGGGTGCTGCCCTCTGCAAAGGGCTGTTCTGCTTGGAGGGAGGTCACAGTTGCCTGTAGTGACAGATTCCTGCCGTGCCTCGGGCTTCCCGTGGGAAGAGCTCCTCTGCCATGACCCAGGGCTCAGGCAACCCTTACAGTTACCTGACCAACATTAACACGCCGCGCTGGAAAAGCTACCCTCTTCATTCCCAGGAATTCTCAAACGTCATCTTGAGTAAGAGACAGAGTTGCTGACGTGACTGACGCGCGTTCCTGATCCCAGCACTCTTGGTTATTCTCAGTGCATTCTCACACAGCAGCCAGGGGAAGCAGCCGCGCAGCTGCAGGACGGCAGGACAGGCTGTTTCTGGGAAGCAGAAGGCCACACGGCAGCCGCTGAGCAGATGACCCCTGGCAAGGCAGCAGTACCTGTCCCGAACCCTGACCGCACGCCGCGCTCAGGGCATCGGCAGCAGCGCAGGGAGGGGAACCTCCAACGGTGGAGACGCAACATCAAAGACACCAAGACCGGAACGTGCAAACACATCCACCCGCGTGGCTGCGTCGCACTGGGCTCGTTACTCCAGGAAGAGAGGGCAGGAGGGACATAGTTGGGGGTTCTTTGACTTTCTTTAAGGCCAGAAGACATCCAGCAAATACCAGAGGTGGCAGCGAGCTGCTTGGGCCGGACTGTGGGCACAGCAGGGCTAGTGTCCAGGCTCCCCAGGACTGTGACTGCTCCAGCTCCTTCCCCTGGTTTTTGAGCAGAAGAGCAAATTTTGCTTCTCCAGCTGTTCATTAACATGCTCTATACACGACCATTAGTTTTGTACAAGCTCACAAGCATGATTTCGTTCTGGAGGAAGTATCAGCAATGTTGAAGTCTTCTCCCCCATACACTGTTGGAGTGTAATAATAATGCAAGCCTGGAATTTTATGATTTCCCTCTTAATATATATATATATATATATATTAACCCAGGCTCTTCCTATAGATAAAACATTTTAATGCCATGACTAGAGACCAGTGCCTACATATACAGGATTTATTACACATACTTTGTTTATTTCTGCCCAAGGATAAGCTTTGGCTGTATAGTAAAACTTTGAGTTACATTTGAAAATAAATATTTTCCTAAAGAAGCAAACAGCAAGGAACTAAAGCAAGGGAAAGGCATTTCTCAATCTTTTGAGTTTTTGGCTCAATGCAATAAAGCTGTCAGCAACTGTGCCTGGCCTCCCCTTTCGATGACTGCTGAGGAATCTGGGGGGCTGCAAAAGGTCCAAGGAGAATCTTGAACTAAAGGAATCAAAGGCAATTGAGCTCCCATGTGCAGCTGATTTCGCTCCCACATGAAGAGAGACAAAAGCAACAAGTGTTTCTACTCCTACTGAGAGTTCCTCAGACATGGGGAAGCCAGGGCTGCTGACCCTTGAGGCTACTGCCGATGAGGAAGGCAGCCAAGAAGGGAGGGGGATGCAAGAAAAGCAGCAGCTTTGCTAGGGCGGGCTTGCCAACAACAACGTTGGTTCACTGTCCCCATCAGCACCTAGCGAGCAGCTGGCTCCACGCTGAGCTGCGTTTCTGCTTGCTCCCACAACCACCAAGCTCCTGGTTGTTTCAGTAGTCCCCAAGAAGCCATCCTCCATGGCCACGTCCTCCCCACATTTCAGAAAATGCCTGTGGCCGAGGCACCTTCTCCTGTTTCTCGGAGGTTTCCATGAGGGCTGTTTCTCTGTGTCTCCCCACCATCCCTTCCTTCTTTGCTGCATACCAGGTTGCTGCAGAACGTAGCCAGGTCTGTGTGCGTCAAGTACAGGCACTATACGATAACATCCATTTGTTGGCCAAGAGCCATGTCCACCACCAACCGGCCTCCACAACAGCAATTCATTGTAAGACACCATTCTCACATGAACTCCATGAGATAGGGACCAATATTTTTCACAAAACCAGTACTTTCTGACATCTTAGTGCTCTGAAATCTATTCAAAAAGCCAATATGCTTTTAAAATATCCACATCTGGCTACTGCACTTTTTGCGTGTATTATTCCATGCTGCACCCCCTGGAAAAACCATCAGATCTCATTTTCATGACTACTGTTTTACAATGGCTTAAGTATTTAAACAGTTAATCATCCTGGTGCCTCATTAATACCATTATATTGTTGTCTATTGTTACAAATTACTTTTTATAGCAAATCTGCACAGATAAGAAATGCATTGCTAAAATTAGTTCCATCAGCAACCCAACACTCACAAACTGAATTCATTGCTTGGTCAAAAATTAGTATTTACTTGATACCTGCACTCTAGAATGCTAAAATTACATTTCTTCTTTAAGTATTATTCTATGGCCATGGCAAAGGGACACAAACCCCAATTATGCGAACTGGAGTGGGAGGAACTTTATGTAGAGTCAGGTAGAGAAGTCAGCAAACAAGCCCGAAGCAGACGGCACAAGGGAAGGAGGCAGGTTGTCGGTGTGAGCGTGACATCTGCAGAGCTGGAGCCTGGACTAATACGAAGCAAAAGAAAATGAAGAACAGGAACCAACCCCGGGTAGCTCTTGCGAGGCTTGCACATCTCATTCACTGCCTACAGCTGCTAGCTTGCACACAGCAGATTTTTTTCTTAAGCGTATTCATCAGCAAAGGTTACTAGTTCACACGTGCCCAAGGTGATACCAAGCCTATTTTACACATAAATGAGGTCTATATTACAGCAAGGGACATGAAGATTCAAGGGAAGAAGAGAAGACAATCTTATTCTAGGAAGGAGACACTTCATCTTCTATTTTGTCCTATGCCTGCAAAATACCTAGACATTTCACACCTAAAGTACGTAACAATAATTTTGATGAACACAAATCCACAAACGCTCACCAGTCTGAGCAGCAACTTTGGTGTTTCTGCAGGTTTCCAGAGAGGCTGCTACAGAGGTAGAGGAGGGGACACTGGGGTCGGCCTGTGCCGACTTTGCTCAGAACTGGGAGTCCAGGGGGTTTTGTGGCGTCTGGTCAGGCTTTTGCGTGCAGAGAGGTGGAGGCTGCAGGCACCGCTGAATCCTCACATCCAGCCGCCGCTTCTGCCGGAACGGGCAGGCCGACGTCGGCACCGCGTGCCCCCGGCCTAGCCCTTCAGAGCGGCTCCGGGCACCGCGCGCAGCGGGAGAGGGAGCCGGAGCCTGCGCGCTCCCCGGGCGCTGCTCCTCGCCCCGCGCAAGCCCGAAGGAAGAGGATTTGGCCGCGCGCCAGCATTTTAATCAAGGAAGTGACATCCGTTTGCCACGGAGCAGAAAGTAAACAGCACGGCCGGGTGGGACAGGGTGCAAAGGCGAACGGGGAGAAGCTGGCGTGAGGCCAGGCAGCTCCAGCAGAGACAACCACACACAACTTCAGTGTGATAAAACACGCCAGCACGTTGAATTATTGCTGATTCCAAGAGAAATAAAAATACCACAGTAATTCCCCTAGTTATAGTGTACCGTCATGCAAACGGAGATCTTTACTGCTGTAAATGTCTTACAATGGAATAAGCCAACTGCATGGTAAGCCCTAAGGAAGGCTAATTTAAAAAGGAGCAAAAATGAGAATAGCAGATCAAATAGATGAAAAAAATATGCAAGGAGTCCGTCAAGATCATTTTAGAGCTTCCTCGGTGCTTACCAGCACGATAAGCTACTGTAAGTGCAGGCTGGCTGCTTTCTGAAGCTGATGCTAATGGCCAGTTTGTTAGGAGATGGAACAGCAGCTCCTCAGTAAAGCCCCCAGGCTTGGTGAATGCCCCCAGTGCTGGGCAGGCACACGGGATACAAGCTTCAAGCACTGCTTTGAAACCCCAGGTCTGCAACTCTCCTCCTAAAATTGAGAAAACGCTTTCAAAGCCATGGGATCATGCAGCACCGCACAGGAAGTTAATTCCCAGGTCGGAAGCAAACTCGCACTTGACTCCCTTGCGCCCGAGTTGCAGCCTCAATGTTCACCCATTTTCTTCCACCTATTCAGCACTGAGGAGCAACTTGCTTGTACTCATTCAACATGAACACGAGCAGCTTGGAAATGCTGTTTTGTTTTATAAGGAACTGGGCACCCGGGGTGCATACTATTTCTGTATAAACTGTTTATTTTGACCCAAAATTGCACTTTATCTATTGAGAAATATTTAGATAAAAAGTTCTTCCTGCTATTTATTATAATTACATCTCTAGACATCTGCCAGGAGGGAAATTCTAGCAAAATCTGCTTTTTCTTTTGCAACAGTGATGATCTTTCAGCAAGTTAACAAACAACATGAAAACCTCAGTGATTAATGAAATCATGTGACTAGTTTTAGACCATTATTTACTTTACCCTGTCTATCTTAATTGCTTCGCCCCATATCTCTGCCTTCCCCTCTCCTGCTATGCTGCAAAGCAAAAACTCTGGAGCTCTCTTACCTTTGTAGGTCACATCACCAAGACAGAATTGAGTTAGCTCTAACATACAGCATAAACCAAGCCAGCAAGAAGCAAGCTCTGGAGAAGCAGAATAGCAAAGTACTTATTTTGTTACCATTCCCACCTTCCTAGCAGGCTTGGTACAGGTGTGTGTGTCTCCCCCTCCACAAACCAACAGCCAAAATGGAAGCTCTCTGTCAAAAGTTCAGCAAACAACAGTCCAGATCTCCTGGATTATTACATACCAGTTCAACCTCTGCTTTTCATTATGGGAAAAACACCGATGCTGGCTTGCACGCCAAAATATTTTCACTGCTCATTCACATCATTGCAGTCATACTTGGATTTAGCTCCAGCCAGCTGAATTTTTCAAGCAGTGGGTAGCTGCTAAAATTATAATTGCAGTATATAGCAACGAACCACTAAAAGAAAACCCGAAAATTTGAATAACTGCATCACTTCCTTAATCCAACTCCATTCAGGGGAGATCCTCATTCCGCCCTCTCCAGATTTCTCAAATCCCACCTAACCCACTCTGCTGTGGCAGTAACTGGGTGAGGACAGTTGAACCTGTGCCCACTTGAAAGCCAGAACAGTCTCTAAAGCCACAGTTTGATCTTCTCGGGAGTCCTCCTCCTCCTCACACCACAAATACCTTGCTCCCTTCTGCAAATCCTACATTACCCATAACAGAAACTTACTCAAAGTTTCTGCTGCTCCGCAGAGCCCTGCTGTGAACTTCTGTATTCAGCTGTAAACTAGCAGAAGGAGCTTCACAGTTTTACCTGGCGCATCAGAGAAACAGCTTTAAAAAAACACCCCAGCTTTAAAAAAATAAAATGCTCATCCCTGTTGGATGAGCTTTATTGGTATTCCTATCCTAAACTGGGGAATGCAGTGGGCTGGACAAGGCAGGCAGAGGAACAGGATAGCTTCACTTGAGGTAAGCATTTCAGGTTGCATTTTCATCATATCACCACAGTTCCCATTTCAGATAGAAAGAGATCGAGCTATTTCTGTTGAAATCCTTGGCCCAAGAGGCCTGTGATGACAGCTGCGCATCTTGTGCCATTACGACAGCAGGTTTCTCTCCAACTGAATAAATCACATATTCATCAACAGTTAATCCCTGGAATGAAACATAAATGTACGTAGGCTGCTGAACTGAGAAACAGAGGCATCACCCAAGCCATGTCCCCTCTAGCTTATAAAAATCTGATTGTGAATCTATGGAAGCAGAGTGAGAACACAGTGAGAAAAATGTGAATTGCAAAAATGGATATAGAAATTCCTCATTCCTCCTCATATACCAAGCATGTGTACAAGGGTCTGGAGAGATGAGGTACTCTCTCTGAAGCAGTCGTGCCCAAAATATGGACAATTGTAAGCACAACAGCAAGACTAACAGCATTATTCACCCAATAGCTGAGCTTCTACTGGGGGCTGCACTGTATCAACATTAAGAATTACTTTAAATCCCTTTGAAATGTGTGTAGACTGGTAGGCAACCTCTGACCTGTTCATCTGTAACCTTAAAAAAGACTATTTCATTTGGCTAGGCTAAACATTCATAATTTAGGCACATTATAACATGTACAAACAGTGTAAACTCATTCCTTAGCCATGTTTATTCCAAAATAATCCAAATTCAAATCCAAACTAGATGCTGAAACAGAAAAACATGCAACTGCAAACTCTCTATGTTAGTAGGCATGTACTCACTCTCATCTCACCTAAAACAGCCTGAAAACCCTGTTCTCAGGCTGCAGAAATGCTCCTAAGTCAGTCAGCAGTGAAAGAAAGGTAGGTGCAGAATACTAGGCACTGAGAAGCAGCAAACCTGGGTATTAATTTTATTCCTGAGACAGCAGAGAACACTGCAATTGAAAAGTCAGTTCACTTACATCTTAGTCATCTCATCTGTAGACGAGGAAAAACACTCCACCCTCATTTGTGGTGAGCTATTACAGGTGAGAGTTTGAGAAGGACTTTGAAGGTGTTTTCTTAGAGCATTTCCATAAATACAGGATAGCACTTTAGGGCTAAAAAATATCCATTTAGCACTGAAGCGGTTGAAATTCAAGCTTGCTTACCAGCAGTTCTGCAACCAGGGCTTGGGAAGCAGGGGAGGGTTCAAGCCTTATCACGCAGAACTTGTCTCGAATTGCTTCCAAACATTCCTAAGATGGATGTGGTGAAAAAGTCCAGTTCCCAAACTGTCTACAATAAAGCGTACCTATTTCTAGACCTGAAAGATTCTCAGTTACCAATTTTACCAGTGCCCTTTTCCTGTTGTTCTCTTTCTCGCCTCTTCCTCCAGTTTCAGTCTCTACAGGAAGTTAAGGACTAGTAACCCAGAAATGCTGCAGCTTGAAAACTTGGGTTTCAAACTGGAAAGTCAAAAAATAATAACAATAACCATACAAAATAACAACAACAATAACCATATACAGTCCAGTATTTTTGGGTACCAAGTTGAAAAGTAAACCAAAGAAAACTGTTCACTAACTCTGCCATATAGAGGATTTCCAACATAATTGATGGAAACCTCTCTCATGGAAGGAAACACTCCTGCCTTGTGCAGCTAAAATAAAAATAATAATAATAAAAAAGCAGGCTCATTTTCCTTATTGTGTGGACTCTCTACACATAGCTTGGTGGAACATGGAAATCTTGGATCAAGCATCCACACAAAGTGCCAGAAGCGGCACAATTGCGCGCACTGCTCTTGGTCACAGCTCACCTGAAATCACTGGAACATGTTTTATGTCAACGAAAGCAAAAAGTCATGACTGCCAAAGGTGAAATAAGAGTTGGATCTGACCTGCTTAATCACTGTTCCAAGGGACTGAGAGGATACTAGGTAAAGAAAGCTTCGGATGGTGTCTAAGGACAAGCAACTCGCGGATTCCATACCTATGCCACGGAGAGGAAATTTCCCATATAAGGCCCAAGCCAACAAGCAGACTGGCTTCGCATTTCAGTTTGCAGCTTTTGGCAAGCCCAAGCATTCAAGCATCGTGAGTCAGTGCTCCAGAAATCACTGGGTTTCATAAACCAATAAATCTGGTTGTTTTGTTTTGGTGTTCATTTGCTTTGGGTTTTTTCCTTCTGTTTCCTTCCTTCCTTGTTTCTTTGCAGCACGCAGGCATCGCTGAACTTTGTTTTTGCTTCTTCAGCTGTAAGGAACTTGCTTTCCCTCTCCCCCATTCTCGTTTTTTTTGCTCTGTAAAACGACGGCAAAGCTTCTCATATGAGACTGGTTTCAGGACATTAAGAAAAATATACAACTATCCTATCATAGGAGTTGGGAACAGATACAGATATGGAACTTTCACATAGCCCTTAAACAAGGGAAAACACTTTTTTTTTTTAATTAAGTCTCAAAATATTTTCTCTGTGCTCACATCCAAAAGAAATAATAAATTATTATTAAGATATATGCTATAAAGGAATAAGTTATTAATAAAAGATACACACATCCGGTTAGACCGGGGCGGGGGGACTTCCACTCTTTAATAGTTGACAGATAAAACTACGGTACCATAGAGAATAAAACACTGCTCAAGTTGGTTTGGTTTTACCTAAGGGATCATTTCATCATCACTGAGTTTATCATTGACAAAAAAAGGCATTCTTGGTACTTGAGAAAGAATAACATCTTAAGAGGGTGCCATGCTATCAAATAATAGCTTTTTTGAAGAAAACTTGGGATTCTGTCAATGTTGTAAAACTCTCCCTTTATTTAAGGGATCAGAACACTTGCTAAATATTTTTTTGCCATTTCTTGCATAACTAGGGACTAAAGCTGATCAGTCAGATATAGAGCAGGTAATAAAAATATATATCTTTTCCTTCACGTTTGGTTTTATTATGGGAACTTTTAGAAAATATGGATTTGCATTACAATTTACACTCATACTTGCATCCATTATTCCAGGCAGCACCACGGTAGCCTTCAGCTTTTATTATTAGGAGGCACATCCATAAGTAAAAGACCACTCTGGATTTCCATATCAGCATTTTACCAAAATTACTTTGTTTTTTACCAGAACACAGCTTTTAAAAAAATCCTGCTTTTTAATAGACAGGGCTCATTCCAAGTGCTATCAGCTTACTTGACTTGGACAAAGCAAAGCCTTTCATGAATTGGGCTTGGGTTCAGCCTACACTCCGGGGCATGAAAAGGTCTCATTATGTGCAGTGGAAGAACACGTTTGAAAACGTGATACAAATAATGACGTTTAGCATAGGAAAAGTGGAATTGAAATTAAAAGGGTGAAACTATTAAATATGTTATTTAACCATCTCTGAAATAGACACGTTCTGAAAATCTTTAAATAGCTTTGCACCCACTAAAGAGTTCAGAGATGGTATATATACCATCTAGGAGTACCAGATAAAGCTGCCTGCAGATCTAAGATGTCTCGCAAAGTGGATGTTGGCAGCTAAGAAGAAATTCTACTAGCCCTCTGTTTAAAATGCATTAATTTGCTATACAGAAGTAGCCCCTCACTAGCGCTTTGAATTCCAGCTCTCTCTGTGCACATTTTGTGAGCACCCCAATTCACCTGTGAAGCTCCGCAGCAAGGCGAGCACTTGGCTCTAAATCCTTCCAGGAACGCCTGGCCTCGCGCAGAACGGCACCACCTTATTGACTTGGTGTTTCCACTGCAGCCTGCGATGCCTCAGCGAGTAAGCAAAGCAAGAGGTATAAATAACAACCGAAAAGGAAAGCAAGAGGAAGTTTGTCAAGAGCAGGGGGAGGTCTTTGGTTTTGTTTTCTTCAACCGCCTGCATCAACTCCCCGTCCCTTCCTTCCTGCAGCAGAGCAGCCCCTGCAACACAGGCTCTTTGAGCAGATGAGATCTCACTCATCTCACCAGAGCCCTGTGCACACACACACAAAAAAAAATACGCAACAACCCAGGCTAGAAGCTGGCTAACCTTACAAGGAAGTCCGTGATCGCAAGCAATAACTGATAAGCCGCTCGATTTGAGAAACGTGCGGTGGGAATTATGCAAGCCGCAGCCTCCGACGTGAAGAAACCTGTGCTCGGAAACTCCGAGCCCATAAATCAGTCACCATATAAACAGCAGCTCCAACTTCGAGTTTTTTGATTATAGGGTCAAAAGGGACTTTGAAATCTGCACTTTATTTGGAGACCGAAAAATAAACTGTTTCCAAACTATTGGGTAATGCTTGTGCAATGGCCTCAAGACAGCCAGTAATTTAGACAGCTGTGTGACCAGCCACAGAAGCTGCATTGGAGAAATATTCCTTCCTGGGAACAATTGAAACTTTCTCCAGGACGAAGTCCACACACAGAGAGCACTGTTTCCCAGCAAGCATCTAACAGTTTCATTATTGTTTAACCACCAAAAAACAGCTCCAGCCATCTATCAAGCTCGACATTTCATCCGTCTCTGCCGCTAGCCGCGAATACGAGGCACATCTAGGAAGCGCTTCAAGGGTTCGATAAGAAAAATTATTTTGTTAATCTGAACAGAGAAACCATTTCCCTTTCTTTAACAATTAATTTACACTTTTGGAAAACCTGCTCAGGAAACCAAGGGCCTATTTGTGCTCTAAATGATAAAATCCAAGTATGTATTTAAAAAAAAAAAAAAAAAAAAGCTCTGTTTGATAAAAAAACCTCCATTT
>NW_010588255.1:173423-186281 GCF_000705375.1 Tinamus guttatus | reverse complement strand
AGCGCGCGGCCGCCGGTTCGAGTCCCGCTCGCGGCAGCGCTGCAGGCCGCGCTAAGGCCCGGCTGTACTGCCGGAGGGGGGATTATAAACACCCAGGTTTATGGGCACCCAGGCCGAAAACCAACCAACTCCCGTCGCCCCCCAGCCCGTTCTTGTTAAAAGAGCCTAAAACTCCAGCAGTTGGAAGGTGTTGATCACCCTGGAGAAAATGGGTTTCTGAGACGGTGGGTGTCCGAGGCAGCCATGTGGCCTGTGGAGACGAGCTGACAACACAGGCAGCCATTGCTCCCTTTGAGCCATTTGTGCTCAGGGTCCAAAGCAGCCGCTTCCTCTTCATGTGCTGCTGCTAGTTATGGGAAAGGGACAGTGAGACAACCCCCTCTGCTCAAGTAACAATGTTTATATTTGGCTTTTCCCCTGCTCAACCCATTTGTACCTGAGGCCTTTGCAGCTTTTTCAAGAGCCAGAACAAGCCACAAGTTCAGCTCCAGCACAGCCCCCTAGAGGAACAGGAAACCCTCCTCCTCCTCAGCCCCTGCAGACAAGCTGCAATTTCCCAGGGCTAAATCAGGCCATCACCCTCACTCTGCTTCAGGAGCTTGGACTCCCAGAAATGCAAATAGATGTCTTTAAAATACGTTTCTTTTTACTGGAAACTGTTTAATGACATGTCTCAAGTTGTGCTAGCAGGTTCTTCTGGAGGACAGGAAAATGCCAGGAGCTTCGTCTTTCCCACAGCCACCTGCACAGGGGACCAAAACACTGGGTGGTCAGCCTAGGCTGCTAAGTGACAGCAGCCTTGGTTTCCAAGTATCCTTGGTTGGCAAGGAGCACAGCTCTGCTGGAGACAAATTCCTGTAGTGCTGCCTCCTCTGAGGTACAACTCCTAACCAGGGTCCATTGCCAAATTTCCTTGCACCTTGCAGAGCACAAGGGTCTGGACATGTCTTTGCTGCACAAGCAGCAGCTCTTTCACCACCTCTCCTTCCCCTCCACTCCTCACCCTGTAATTGAGTTGGCCCAATACAAGGTGCTACCAGCAGTGGCTTCAGCCCACTGCCCAAACACCGAGCTCCCAGGGGCAGCTTTTGGACGAAAAGAGGCCAAGCTCCATCTCCTCGAGCAGGTTGCCAAGAGCAGAGAAGCCATTGAGATAAGAAAGGATCATTTTTAACATTAGCACATGAAAATGAGTAGCTCCTTAGGCATCAGCCAAGCCATCTGGCGTCAACGAGCACCTCAGATGATCTGGCCCATCACAGCCTGTGCTCACAAGTAACAGCAGGGCTTCTGCAACACAGCAGTGCCACAGAAACACTGACAAGGCCCCCAACATTGCCTTGGGGAGAAGGTTAGATCAAACATCTGATTATGCCCTTTCTCAGCAGCAGCCTGTCCCACTGCTGTCCTGTTGGGGAATAAACAGATAAAGCCAACATTGACCATAAAAAGTTTAATTAAGGTAACAGTAGAAGCCATTAATTGAATTCCAGCTCTTGGCAACAGCAACAGCACACTTTTCCTTATTCAAGACCCCTATGGGATGCCCAAGTAAGGTCAGGGCACTGAGAAAGCAGCAAGTTAGAGGGAACAAAATCACCTCTCAAGGAGTCCTCAGGTTTGCACAGTGAAATGCCAGATGCCTCATGCTAACAGCTTAGATGTGAGACAAGCCTGCATCAGCACTGACCACTGAGCAGGCTGCACCTGCTGGGCAAGGACACCTGGGACCCCCACAGTCATTTTCCCCCAGCACAGAACAGTTTCTTCCCCTTGCTCCTTCCAGGGCTGCAGGACCTCCCCCTCACCTCATCCAGATCATGGAGTTCATTTGAAACCTGCAGTGTGCTGCAATCTCTTCTTGCAGCTATCTTGGACCTTGATATTTGCTCTTCCACCTGCATCAGAGCCCCTATGTAGTTGTTGCTGGGCTCCTGTCTTGCACATCACCATTCCCAATATCCAGCTCCACCTGGATCCCTGTTGGCTGCAAAGAGTGAGAGGAATTTAACCACATGCTGCTGGAAATTTCAAAGCAAACCTGTACATTGCCATTGCTTCATTGCCTGCCCCAGAGGCAAGAAAAAAAATCCCTGATTATATCCCATTAAGGATTTCTGCTGCTGCCCTAATTTTAACTGGGCCTGCTGCACACACAAAGATACAAATAGAGAATGCAATTTAGCAGAGAAAGAACATCTTGCTCTTAGATGTCCCCAGATAACACAATTTAACATATCCGGAACGTGTTTCACTGCCCAGCACGCAGCCACATCCAAAGCCCTTTGGATCAGGATGCAGAACAGGCTACCAGCCAGGATGCTGGTTTATGCAAAGCTGCCCCGGTACGCAGGCAGAATTCAAGTCAAAGTCAACCCTGAAGCGAGCACCACAGGATCTTTGCTGTCCATATGCAATCAGGAGAGATTAAGACCAGCAAGATGAACATGGTGACCTAGATTGCAAGTAGTGCCGCTCATTTAACATACCTAAAAATATAAGCTCAGGCTGCTAGGAACAGATGCTCTTTTCTTGCATAGGATACAACTAGGCAGCATTTCCTCCTCTTCCACTGCAAGAGGTCACGCAGTGAGGCTTATCCTGCCTTAGTGCCACAAGGAACCTGCATCCTCCATCCTCTCTCTAGTCCAAGTCACCTTCCCCATGACTTCCCCATTGCCAGAGGGGCTGGTCTCACCTGCCGGGGCGATTTTGCAAGGGAGGCAACGCGCTGCGTGCCACCCTTCTCCCAGGCCACCTCTTTGCTCTCCAGCAGCAGCCGGGTGCTGGGCACGAAGCTCCAGGAGCGACCGAGGGCTGGCTTCAAGGGGCCAGCGCCGCTGTCCCTTGTCACCTGGTTAGTCACCTGCAGCACAAACATGGTTATCAGCACCCAGGGAAAACGGCGCCACTCACAGTAACGGAACACAGGAGATCACGGGGAGATAAGAGCCACAATCTGCTACTTCTGCAAAC
Organism: Tinamus guttatus; assembly: GCF_000705375.1. The sequence continues at coordinate 183,305 of NW_010588255.1, read as the reverse complement.
CTTTTTCCTCTCCTTCCTGTCCCCCCCAGCACAAACATGCCCCCCTTATAAGCACAACTCGCAACTGCACCATACATGCAGTTTCTACTATTTCCTAGCTAATTGCTTAACACAAGCAGTGCAAGACAAGCTTCCCCTTGAGAAATGCTTCAGCTTGAAGGCCCTCAGCAGAGGCAGGAAGCACACAGGTTCATGCTGAGCTCGCTCACTCCTGCAAGCTGCAGTGCTTACACCTCCTGTAAAGTTTAACTCGGAACCTCAAGCGACCTTCCCTGTTGCTTTATTGCAGCTCAAAACAGCAAAGGGCAGGGCTGGCCCAGCACCTTCCAGTGCCAGGTTCAGCACATCCATTTTCCCTTGTGGCCCTTCCAATTTAAGCATACTGTGGTCACAGCATCCTTTCTGGGAGCATAGCAAATGAAATTGCTCATCCAAGAGCTGGAGAGCACAGCATAGCTTTCCAATCCCCATCCCTTTCCATATGATGCAGTGCTCTGCAGATAATTCCAAAATAACTAAATAAGAGGCTATTTAGACAGCTAGCCAGCCCCCTAAATGATATATGAATCTACAGCTGGTGCCATATCAAAAATAAATACAAGCAGCCTTTTGGTCTGTTTGTACTTGGCTCTACCTTGCTCAATCAAGCAAATGACTCATTGGCTGCAGACAGCAATAAAAGCCCGCTCCCCCCCCCCAAAAAAAGGCCAAGCCAACCAGCCCTGCTCTTGGTCCTTGGGTGCTGGAACAGGAAATCTGTGTCTGCAGAGCAGCAGAGCTGCATCAGCAACCAGGCATGGGAACAGAGCTCTGCAAGGTCTCAGCTGCAAGCAGCACCCCAAAACCACTGCAGGGCTCCTCACCACAGCACACAGCAGTACCCAAGGGGCAGGGCACAGTAACACTCACCACCACTGCAAGGCTGAACTCCCTGGCCAGCATCTTCAGCTCTCTGGCCAGCTGCATCATGAGGGCCAAGCCTGCAGCAAGAAGGGGTATTTTTCAGTTTGGTGGGATCAACACAGAGGGAACAGCCCCCTAAGTTCCCAGGACCACCTCAGAGGTGAGTGACACTTAGCAGAGAGCTCCGCCCTCCCAATTTATAAACCTTTTTGGCAGGAACAGCCCAGGGAAACCATGCATCTTTGTTGTTGACATATTTTACAACCAGGACACTGTAAACAAATAATTTACTCAGCAAGCAAATGCAGCTCAGTGCCTCCTTTGTGTCCTGACAGGTTTCAGGCCACTGACCTGAACCTGCAATGGAAAAGCCTGCTTGAATTTCCACAGTAATATTGAAGGCAGACTCCCCTTTTGCTGATTACAAATAAATAAATAAATAAAAAGCTAGAATAAGCTCTATCTTAGCTAATCACTAGAATAATGTGTGAAGCCTGCCCCTTGCTCCAAGCATCAGGTCAGTAAGAGCAGCAAGTCTGTAACCTCACTGCAGATGCACAGAACGAGCAGCAGTGCTTTGGTGTCACCCCTACCACAGCACACTCACCCTCTGACTGCTTGCCTCCCAGCAGCGGGTAAATCACAGCTGAAACCGAGTCAATCAGCACCACCTTGAGAGGCCCCGTGCAGCTCATAACCTGAAGAAAAAAGGTACCACATGCCACGCAGGGTAACACTATACATAAATAAAGCAGTTTTGGAGGTCCTCAAGCTGCACAGAGGCTCAACACTGGAGCCAGTGTAAGTCACTGCGCACACAAGTCCAGTCTGGTGCCTCCTTTGCTGCTCCAAACAGCCAAGGGGTAAGGAGGGAGAAAGACCCAGAGCCTTGGTCCTACCTGCTGGGAAAGGCTGTCCCGAAGCTCCTGCAAGGCTCCCAGCATTTCGTAGATGTTGAACACTCGGGCCACCTGAACCCTCTGCAGAGCTTCCAGCTGCAGCAAAAAGCAGCAACTTCATCAAAAGCCTCCCATCCTCCAGGATCAGCAGCACAGCCACACATCCCAACACCACAGGTGCCCCCCTTTCTACTGATCCACAAGCCCTATTCCTCCTGCCCCCAGGATGCTAACGGCTCTTTGCATTTATACAATGCTGTAGGAAGAAGCACCCTTTTTTCCCCCCATTTACTTCCACCAACTGCTGTCCTCATTCCACCAATGGAAGAACTGAAACACAGTGAGGTCAAGGAGTCAGAATGTGGGCAATCGCACTGAGCTCTCCACAGAAAAAAGTGTGGTGCCACCTAAGCCAGTGCCCAGCACCCCCAGGCCATGGGAGGATGAGAGTGGACCCAGAAAAGTCCAGGGGACCCAGAGAAACTGGCTCTGGGGGTTGGCAAGCACCTAGCAAGGCCAACAGTAGCTCTTAAGGACCAGCCTGACCTGCTTCGCAGTGAACTTGCCTGTTCTTCCTCATCCTCTGTCTCAGCTTGAAGCATCTGGTGGAGGCGGGAGGCTGTGAATCCCCCCGTGGAGTCAAGAAACAGGACGTGTTGCTTGAGGCCGAGACACGCGCTGGCTGCAATGCTGAGGCACACCTAGGAGAGGCAGGGTGGTCCTACACCCACTAGCTTTGCATGGGGAGCTCCCGGAGTCTTCCTGATGATCCCACACCAAGCAGGACAAGCTGAAGCTCATGTCAGGGCTACCCCGTGCTCTGGAAAAGGCTGTAGGCCAATAGAGGAAACGAGGCCAATGTTTGCCCGCAGCCTTTGCTCACCTGTGTCTTCCCACTGCCAGGTGCTCCCATGATCTCCATCACTTCCCCTGTGTACAGCCCAGAGTCCAGCAGTTTGTCCAAGCTAAGGGTTGAATAAACAGGTGGGATTATGTAGACACCTCCAGTGAGAAAGGAAAGGGCACTACAAAGCAGCAATCTCTGGATCTTTGTCCCTAGAGGTCCCTTTCCAACTGCAGACAAGTGCCTCAGACTTTGCCCCTTCCAACCCCTGCTCTCTGCACATTTTGGAGAACAGCAGCAGATCTGCAGTATAGCAGGTGAGAGGACAGTATTGCAGAACCGTGATCTAGGAGCTCTTGAGGTTTGAATACACAGGATTTCTCTGCACAGTCTTTTTTCTATGACTTATCTAGGCAGTTTGGACCATCATTACTCAACTCTCCTCTCAGACCCATAACCTACATCTCTGGAGCTCTAAGGAAATGCTGAGAGGAACATGTTGTCTAGCCTCAAAGCCACACACATTAACCGATTCCCATTTTGGAAGAGCGACAGCACTGCCCGTCCCTGAAGGGGCACAAACTGGCTGGGCCTGCAGCCACAGTTCAGGAAGGCCATAGAAAACAAATGCCTCTACTCTCATCCTAGTATTAAAAGAGGGCTTTGAGATAGAGAAGAAAGTACGACCATGGGCAGGAAAGCTGCAACAACTCCACAAGGGAACAACAGCATTACTACAATGGAGCACTACCTGCAATGCCCCAGGTCCACTCTACTCCATCCCACCTCATCCCACACAACACTTGAGGCACCATCATGGTGACACCCACAGCCTGGACTTTCTGCAGAGAGCTTCCCACAGCCAGAGCTGCCTGCGCAATGAACCCACCTGGGGATCCCTGTGGACAGGATGGCTGTGGAGCTCTTGAGCTCCTCATAGAGATCTGCTCCGTTGGCGGGGAACGCCGAGAACTGGGCCAGGAGCACACGCCGCACAGCAACCAGGGCCTGGCAGGCAAAGAGCTGTCTGAAAAGCAGCCTGAGGGAACCTTGAGCTAGGCTGGCACAGGCATAGCAAAGAAAAAGGTCTCCATTGCCCTGGGCACCTGCGTACCCCACAAGCTGAGGGTGCTGATAGCACAGTCCTCATTCACAGCTTGACTCTTAAGCACAGTCTTACGATTCTGAACACTCAGCGTAAGGCTGGCTACCACAGATCCAAGTAAAGAAGCTGTGATGTAGAAGACAGTCCGATGCTACGGAGCATCCTGCAGGCTGGACTGCAGCCACCAACGTCTGCTCCAAGAGAAGGTCCCCATGGATGAGTCCACCCAAACACAGAGCTGAACAGCTCCCTGGTTAACACACCAGGACCAAGAGCTTGCCTTTACCTTGTAAGACAAGGAACACTTCTGTGCAACGTCCTCCAGGTCTGACGAGACAAAGTCCACCACTGCAGATACACAAGGGAGAAGAATTGGAAAGCCAAGCGTTGGCAGACACCAGCAGCCAGACCCCAGCAGCCATGGCAAGGGGCTAATGACTCAAAAGGCCAACCCAGGGCACACAGAAAAGCGGGAGGGGGGAAAAAAATAGAAAAGAGGGAGAACACTGACTCTGCTTCTGCCTCAAAAGTCACTTTGAGGGTTTAAGGTTTTTCAAACACATTATGTATTTAAAAAACAGCAAGAAGCAATTTTTATGAAGGAAAATAAGACAACAACACCCCTGGCTTTTGCACCCATTAATTTTTCGCCTAAAAGCTCCATTTAACACCCATAAAGTGTTTGACTCCCTCAGCTTTAGACCTAGGGTCGCAGAGTCCCCGGAGCCCCCGGCCTCGCTGCCAGAGGCGCCCCCGCAGCCCCCGGCCCCTCACCCGTGCGGAGGCCGCTCGCCCGCAGTGCTAAGGAAGAAGAAAACTCACCCAAAAGAACCCAAACCGCCAAATTCGCCTTAAAAAGGCGCAGCGGGGCAGGAGAGGGGAATCCCACCCAGCTGGCTCTAAATGACCCCGCGCAGGTGACTGTCATGCGCATCCCAGGCACTATAAACACACAAGCAACCACCCCACCACTGTTCTCCTTTTATTTCCCTAAGGGGGAATGTTTTGGAGGGGGTGTGACTAGGAAAGGTAACCTTGGGGAAATGTGTCTTGGAAAGTAGTGTGAGCAAAGCTAGTGTGTATTAAAAGGAGCTTAAAGATAGGGCTTGACTTACAGAAAGGTAAGAAATGAAGGCACAGCTAGCGCAGCCCTGCCTTTTAGAGCTCTTAGTGCCCTTTGGCAGGGCTCACTCCTTGAGCTGCCCCTGGCTCTGCCTGGGCTCCTGCCCCCAGGAATGCTCCAGGACAGGTGCCGTTAGGACTGCGGGCTGCAGCGCCCTGGAGGTTCTGGCACGGTTGTTCCCAGCATGGCCTGGGCAGGAGCAACTCCTCCAAGCAGGGATTTGCTGCCCTCTCTGTTCCCTGAGTGCTGGATGTCCTCAGGAGAAAAAAAAAAAAAAAATTGCTTTTCCTAGCAAGGCCTCTAGGATTTTGTGCTATGCAACTGCTGTTACTTCCTGTATTTTTTTTCTCCAACCCCCTGTCCCCAGCATAACCTATTTCTTTTCTCAGTAGGGCCCTGGCATGGAAGCATGTGGTCTGGCAGAGCTTAGCAATGCAAACCTGCTTCTGCTGCCCCTGGTCTGTGATTCCCATCCCTGTGATTTTTCCCCAGTGTGTTTCATAATCAGGACACTAGCAGTCATGCTCAGGAGCTGTTTTTTGTGGGGAATCAGCCAGCAAAGCAGAATTAATAATGCTCTCTGGTCTAAAAAATGTGCAGCTTTCAAAAACATGCAGCTTTGAGAGTTCTGTGCTGAAGGTGTTCAGCAGTTCTCTCTTCTAACCTGCGTTGCTCATAGTGAGACCTGAGGCTCTCATCACAGCAGTGGGCTAATATGCTCTGGTCTAGACCCTTGTGTGAGGCTGTGCTGCGAGCGGGGCAGGAGGCAGCACGGGGTGTGCGTGGGCTGTAGCTCCCAGTGCCTTCTGGAAGGTGCTGGGTGCTGCTGCAGCTGCCAGCATGGGGCCACTTGCTCCAGCAGCTCAGCTGTCTCCTGCTTCCTTAAATAGAACAGGAAAAGGCTCTGAGCACTGGGCTGGGGGTCAGCGATCCCAACCAGGGGGCTTTTTGGGCGTGAATCCCTCCCTCCCTGCACCCCCTGTCCCGTGCTGCTCCGCAGGTACCTTAGGCTCAGTGGCAGGGACAGGTTATCTGGGGACAGGTGCCCCCCGAAGCCGACCCAGTGGCAGGGGCCCCAGCGTGCAGCCCTGCTGGGACACAGTGTATAAGAGGTGGGGACAGGCTGCGGTGACAGGTGACGCTGACAGGCCCCAGGAGCCGCTGGGTCCTGCCCAAACTTGGAGCGGGAGGCGAGGGAGAGGGGATCTTCCCCAGCCGCCAGACCCAGACCCGCCGTGCCTCGGCTGACTTGTTAAACTTCAGATTTTTTTCTTTTATTAATTGAGCACTGAGAATTTGCAACACTGGGAAAAAACTTTGGAGAAGTGACAGCTTCGAGGAGCAATTTTGACCTTGGTTTTTTTTTTTTTGGAACTCTTCAGCCTGGTAAACTGCTTTTATTGACAGGTATTAATGATATGCTGGGATGGGAGTGCTGCTTGAGCCGAAGGCGCTACTTGCCCAAGGGGATGTTTTCCTCAATACTCTCAGGCAGGTAAAATTTGCATCCTTTCCCCCTCTGCTCCCCAGATGGAGGATCCCATCCAGCTGAAAGAGGAAGGCAATAAATACTTCCAGGCCAGCGACTACGAGAAAGCCGTGCAAAGCTACACGCGGGCGCTGAAGCTCAACAAGGACAAGGCGCTGCAGGCCGTGCTGTACAGGAACAGGGCCGCGTGTTTCCTGAAGAAGGTGAGCGCGGAGTGGGGCACGAATGTTAGTGGGAAAAGTTTATTGCACCTTCAGTAAAACCCTCTCAGCTCCTGCCAGAGCATTTCAGATCACCCGCATGCTCCTGAAAAAGTGGGTTACTTTTTGGTTCTCGTGGTGTCGAGCTATTAAGTGGAAATAGGGAGCATCAGTAATGTGGGTGCATCCTGCTAATTGGCTGCCCTGCTAATGAATTGCCCTTCCTTCCCGATTCCGCAGGAGGAATACGGCAAGGCAGCCTCGGACGCGTCTCGAGGTAAGGGGAGGCCGTTTGCAGGAACGAGCCGCGTTGTCGGGTGCATTTGCTCCGGCCGGCAGGAGCTTGCTCAGAGGCCACAGGGAAATTAATAGAGAAGAGGATGCAAAGGCCACGTGCTTACGCTGGCTGCAGTGCACTCTGTACAGCTTGGCTTTTGTACGCGAGTCAGCTACAGATTTGCTTGCTTATACGTTAACAGTGACCTGAACATGCAGGATTCACAAAGAACTGAGTAAAGGGCTTGTTCCTTCCAAATTTAAGGACAAATGTTGTTGCTCCCAGAGCCTCTCCCCAACAAGACTGGTGCAGGATGCTGAGGCGGGGGGAGAGCTGCTGCTTTGATGCCTTTTCTTTCTGCATTTGTGCATTTCTTCTCGTTAGAGCTTAAAGCTGATACCGGCCATTGCAGGCAAGAGGCTTCCAGTGCTGCAGGCTGGGGGTTGTTGCGCTCCAGGGACGTGGGTACCCAAAGCCAGGGGGTCCAAGCAGACAGCTGTGTCCCAAGGAACAGTATTTGTTGTGAATCAAATAACTGTTTACCCAGGAAACTCTCAGGAAGCAAACTCTGATAGCTGCTCTCTTGGATCACTTCCCTAGCTATTGATATCAATGCTTTGGATATCAAAGCCTTGTTCCGGCGCAGCCAGGCTCTGGAAAAGTTGGGGAAGTTGGACCAAGCATTCAAAGATGCTCAGAAATGTGCCACCATGGAGCCCCGCAACAAAAGCTTCCAGGAGACCCTGAGGCGACTGGGAGCTGACATCCAGGAGAAGGTAAATGCTACTGACCAGAAAAGCAGGTGTGGGACACGAGGAAAATCCTTGTTCTGGGATACGCTGAAAGATTATTGGTCTTACTGAATACTTTTAATAACAGAAAGTGATAAATAGGCCCTGCTAACTGGAAGGCTCCTGCCTGAAGCATGCAGATCTGAGGATCAGATTCAATGGTTCAGTTAAGCGTGGCAGCCAGGTTCTGGGTCTTGGAGATGGGTGATACTGCTGCTGGAGAAGGGAAGCCTGTTTTGTTGGGCAGCCTGGATTGCCTGCAGTTTTTGAGGTCTGTGGTTTCCTTGGAGTGACATAGGAAGATTATCCCTAGATTTTGTGCCTCTCTGATTTCCTGTGTTGGTACAGCTGCGCATTCAGTTCTCCACCGACATGCGGGTGCAGAAGATGTTTGAAATTTTGCTGGATGAGAACAGTGAGAAAGAAAAGCGTGAAAAGGTGAGAACTGCCCAAGGCTTGACAAAATGCCTATTAATGCCAGAGGCTCTGCAGAGTTGAGGGCTGGTCCCTTCCCTGCCTTCCCCAGATGGAGGATGAGGTAAGGAGCAAAGAGGTGAACTGAGCTTGCAGAGGTGCCCAAAGAGGCATCACCCTTGTGCCAAGGGAAGCCAGCTGACCTTTCAAAATACAAAAGCTGGTCTCAAACTCAGTTTCCTTTAGGAATTTGGCTGCTCAGGCTCATCTCTGCTGCCATCCCCATCTTCCCCTCCAAGCAATGATCCATTTTCCTCTAAAGGAGCGAAGTCAGTCCCCAGGTATCCCTGGAGAAACTGCCTGCTGAGGCCAGAGCTTGTCCACTGGAGCTGGCAGGTGATGGCTGCCCTGCAGCTCCCACCAGGACATCCCCACATCTCGCTGTCAGGGTCTACTCTTATTTACTGCTATAATGATCAAGGCTGGAGGGGAGGCAAAATAGAGCAGACAGTTGGCAGGGGCGTGGGGGGTGCAAAGTTCACAACCTGCTGTCCAACTTCCATATTCTTCCTGAAACCATTTCAGGAGGAGAGGATGGTGCTTCATAACCTTGTCCTGAACTTTTGCAGCTCCTCCTGCAACCAACACTTCCTAGAGCTGCACAGACGCGTTTTGGAGGCTGTGCCATTAACTCCTGCTTGCTGTTTCCCCTAGGCTGCAAACAACCTCATAGTCCTCGGGCGGGAGGAAGCGGGTGCAGAGAGGATATTCCAGAACAACGGGGTCCACTTGCTGCTGCAGCTGATAGAAACCAAAAATCCTGAGATGATCCTGGCAGCTGTGAGGACACTTTCCGGCATGTGCATAGGACATAAAGCTCGAGTAAGCAATGGGGCCCTTGTAGGACTTTCACTGCAGTTCCTGGGCAATTAGGGGAATGGAAGATCACAGGCATCACGGATGCATCACTGTGCACAGGGATGCACTGCAGGATGACACGGGGTTTGCTCCATGGGGATGGGGTTCTTGTGTGAACAGGCTCTTTGTTGTTAACAGCCCTTGTGCCAAGGCCTCGTCAAAATCTGACATCTCAAGCTGGCTGAAATAACTAAAATTCAGAATCGATGGTTACAATGTGTTGTTTTATTAGAAATTAAAATATGGCTGATAAGAAAAACTCCCTATACAGACTCAGAATTCGCACAGGAAATACTTGACTTTTCTAAACCATACTGGAAATACCAGCTTATATCCCCTCGCCTAACAGCTGCTCTGCTCTCTCCTTCCTGGGGCCAGGCCACTGCAATCCTCCATTACCTGGGCATCGACAGCATTTGTACGTGGATGTCGATAGACAACGAAGAAATCTCCCTGGCTGTCTGCAACCTCCTGCAGAGCATCGTTGACTGCTTGATGGGGCAGGGGAAAGAGGAGCATCACGGCAAGGAGGCAGCCATGGTGTTAGGTAATGGTGCACGATGAGGGGGACGGGGCTCTGCTCCCCGCCTGTCCCTCCTATTCCCCCTTCTCTGGGGCATTGTCTAGAGTTCCTAGCTATCATGGTCATAGAACCATAGAGTCATTATGGTTGGAAGGGACCTTTAGAGATCATCTAGTCCAACCCTCCTGCACACACAGGGTCACCGCATCCAAGTGGGTTTTGAAGATCTCCAGAGAGGGAGAATCCACAACCTCTCTTGGCAACCTGTTCTAGTGCTCTGTCACCCTCACTGTTGAGAAAATTTTCCTTAAGTTCCTGTGGAACTTTTGGTGCTTCAGTTTCCAAAACTAGTTTCCTCTAGTTCTGTCAGTGGCCACCACTGAAAAGAGGCCAGCA
>NW_010588255.1:114678-158314 GCF_000705375.1 Tinamus guttatus | reverse complement strand
AGCCAGCCCTGCAGTTGGAGGGGTAGGAGCTGAGGAGCAAGGAGGTGATAGGAAGCACAGAGCATTTGGGAATGGGATGTGGAGCACCAAGACCTGTGTTGGTTCCAATGAAAGCTTTATGTCAGGGCTGATTGAGACAGGGGCTGGGGGCAAAGCCAGCCCTGCAGTTGGAGGGGTAGGAGCTGAGGAGCAAGAAGGTGATAGGAAGCACAGAGCATTTGGGAATGGGATGTGGAGCACCAAGACCTGGGTTGGTTCCAATGAAAGCTTTATGTCAGGGCTGATTGAGACCTTAAACCTGCCGTTTTCCCGTTCACATCAGTGTGAAATCGGTGGCGTTGAGCTCAGGACGGTCGTTGTTCCAGTTCTGCGCCAGGCAAAGCTAGTGCTGGTTGGCTGCAGGGTTCAGTTTGCTCTGCAGTTTTAGGCTGAAGCTGCTGATGTTTCTGGTTTTGATGGTTCCTTTTTTCATTGAGTCATGTTTTTTGGTTCGGTCTACATTTAATTGTCAAGTTAATGCTTAAAGCCTTAACCATTGCCAGAGCTTCTGGAGGAATTCCTCTGCTGCATTGCTTTTTGGGGGACGTAGCAGGGGGCAGAGCAGGACCCTTTTGCTGTCGACTTGAGCACCTTTGTGTGTTTGTGAGGCACAGAGCCACTGGAAGGCAAGGGCAATCTTTCTTAGATTTTTTCCCCCAAAACCATAAGGATATTTATGGCATGGCTGGGAATTGTCTCTGCTCTCTTCAGATGTAATTTGTGTACAGGAAACTGGTATTTTTTGGAGTCATTTAAAACACTGCTATTATTTGTGAATCTGCTCTTTGTTTTTGGCCTTCATCTGGGACTTGTTGTAAACTATGCAGAGTTTGTTTAGTAGATTATCCCCAGTGCAGTTATCAACCTGTCTCTTAACAACGTGTGAAGCAAGCTAGGACATACACGAAACAAAAATCCTTGTGCCTACAGAAAGAGTTTTCTCCAATGTGGCACTTGGATTATAGTAGTTGTGTTTCTTACTGCAATAAATCAAGTATTGTTCTACATTTGTCAGAACAGAGATTGTGATTATATGTGCTGTAGTTAGCCTTGTTTGAAGTCTGAGTGTTTTTATGATTATTCTCCATGTTTCCAAGTATGTAATCTGAAGTTAGACAGTGAAAATTCTGCTTCTGAGTATAACTATAATCTGTGAAATTCAGCAAGATTCTGTGGGGTAGCTTTATGCAGCTGGGTGATATGTGTTGTTTTCCTTTTTCTCTCTTATCTGCTATTGGTCACTGTTGAAACAATATCAGGCAACAGAGACTCATGTAATGCAACCAGGCCGAAGCGCAGCAGAGTCTGTTGAATCCCCTTTGCGTGGCCTCGTGCCACGTGTGCTGATAGATGGAAACATTTAAGTTGTCTTCTGAGCGAGGCTCAGACCCGCAAGGCCGTGTCCGAGGAGGCTGCGCGTCCGGCGGGAAGCAGGACCCGCGGCAGCCGCCGGGGCGCTGCTGGAAACGTTACCGTGTCGTGTTGGAGCTCGCGTGGCCGCCCCAGAACAGCCTCAGAGAAGCCTCCCTTGCAGGTGAAGCGACCTTCCAGAGCAGTTCCCAGGCATCGTTTGCTCGCCAGCTTGGCAGGAGCAGAAATGGGGTGAAATCAGGCCAGTCTGGGCAATGCTGCATGAGGAGAGGTAACCGCGGGGCCAGGGCAGGCAGAAGCTCCAGGGAGCAAAGCAGCACGTCCCATTTCTCCCTTGCTTCCTTGGCAGCTGCGATGCCACCCTGCAGAGTGCATTAAAGGTGGTGGGAACTGCCATTGCCCCTTCACTGCTGCTCAGGTGGCCTTGCCTCCTGGGTATTAAAATGAGTTAGGTGGTCAGGAAAAGAAGGACGATGTCAGGGCTGGTGAAAGGGTGAGGAGGGAAAGCACTAAGAAGCAGAGCTAGTTGTGGTGCTGGGCAGCAGCTCGGGGTGCAGCACTTCGCCTGTTCTTCCGGTGTTGAGCCCAAGGCCCAAGGGATGGGAGGCAAACAGGCAGCAGCACTTAGGGAGAATGACTCACGACTTTGCTGGTAGCATTTAAAGGGAATAGGATCTACAAAAAAAAAGGGGAATTGGGCAAAAATAGGTAATAATAATAAAGTAGGAGGAAGCATGTTTTGGATAGTTTGGAAGATATAGCTTTTTAGCCACAATGCAGATTGTATCTTCAAAAGCAGTAAAATTGCCCACTCCTATGCTTGTTTTTGAGCCAATACTTGCAATTGTTTGAGTCATGTTTGTCACGGAGCTGGCAATTGCACAAATGAAGTGATGGCTCTCTGCTGTGTTTGGACAATCCCTGTAACCTAGGTATCAATAATTTGATTTTGTGGTGCAGGCAAAGTGCTGGTGAGACCTTCTGCACAGCTCCCGTAAGCACTTTGCTGGCCCACAGGCATTTTTCAGTTCTGTCCACAAAAATGCAGTGCAAAAACTAATAAGCTTGTGTGTGTGTTGGAGCGGGGTGTAAGATCTTGGCAAAGAGATATTCCAATTTCAAGCCTGAGAGGATGGAAGAGCAGTGGCTTTTCAAAATAAATAAATAAATAAATAAAAATAAAGCTTTGTGTTTACCAGGGTTTAGGAAGAACAAAAGAGAGGGGAAAAATCAAAGGCCTCCGGGTGGGTGCTGCAAGTAGGGTTAATTGTTCTTTCTATCAACATGCAACATAAAAATGTATCGTTAGGGGGAGTTGACATTTTCCTTTGTCTGAAATGTGGACTTCTCACTTCCAGTCGAGATATTCAATGTGCGCTGCTTTTTTGGGAAAATGAAATTGTTTACCCAGGGGAGAGACAGCTGCAGAACACGTCAAGATCTCCTCATTATAAGCAGTTAAAATGGTCTTTCTGCTTTGTGATTAAAAATCAGAAAGCTTGGGGTGGGCACTGCTGCTTTTCTAGGGTATCTGCAATAGGTGTTTTTATTTTCCCTGACACTGTTCATTTGAATCCTTAATCCATGGGTTTTCCAGGTAACGACATCTAGTACAGAAGGAAGATTGTGCAACCTGTGCATGTAAAGCATTTTCTTCTTTCCATATGTTATATGCTCTCACCAAGTGTTCTTCCTCTGAGTTCTGAACTTGCAAACTGTTGTTGTCAGCTCTCGATGCTCTTTGACTGTTTTTTTTCCCCTTTCAGGTGTTTTAGGGAATCGGAACCATGACGGACTCCAAATATTTTACGACCAATAAAAAAGGTTAGTGGTAAATTAATGCAGTGGATTGGAGGCTCCTGGGGGTGGTGGTGACTATTTTTACACAGCTTTTTTTAACTGCCTGCAGAAGAATTTGTAATTTTCTGTTAGTTCTGTCCCTATTTCTCCTCTTAATCATCTAGGGAGAAACTTCAAAAGTAGGTCACGTGGTGACAGAAGACAAAACTGATGCATTGTACAGCTTTGTATTGCGCAAATGACCCAAATTGCTCTTTTTTGTTTCCTTTTCTTTTTTTTTTTCTTTTTTTTTTTTTTTAAGATTTAGGTTATTTAGAAAGGTATAGTTCACCTCATTCTCAGAGTATCACAGCTTTAATTCTTGAACCATGTTCTGCATAAAGTATCACAGCTTCTACATATTAGTGTAGCAAGGTTATGGGAGCAAGAGCCTGAAAAAGGAAAGAAAAAAGAAAAACACATCCCTGGGAGTTTATCAGGATTTTTTTGCAAATGGTTGGGCAGGTTAACTTTGCAGACTGCTTCATCTTCCTTGTTTGAGAACTTGGTTTTTCAGCCTAAACCTTGCAAAACACTAAGTGAATTTAGTTTTCTAATTTTGCAAGGGAAATAGTTCTGTCATCATGTAGCCAGTGTAGGATGCTACAATAACCTTAGGCACATGGGGATGTGTATATAGGGTGGGCAGAAGGTCTGAATTGTGTGGGTTTTTTGTTTGTTTTCCAAGAGTTTCAGTCTGTTTTCTCTTCTTCCAGGAGAGATTTTTGAACTGAAGGCAGAACTCAATAATGAAAAGAAAGAGAAGAGAAAAGAGGCTGTAAAAAAGGTTATTGCAGCCATGACTGTGGGCAAGGATGTCAGGTAAAAGCTGCTTTTCTTGCACCTGTAGTAGCTGTGGTTCTCCTTGGACTCCTAAGTGATATGAGAGGTGCACATCTCTGGGAGGCTTCCCAATAGGGAGAAGGGAAACGCTGTGTCCCGGGATCCAAATTCTTCATCTCAGTGAGTTGGGTAGTGAGACTGGATGTGTGCTGACTTGTGGGGTGCTCGATACACATTTTTTTTAAGCTCTTTTCTGTTACAGAAAGCAAAATAAACCGAGTTTATCTGTACCGGTTTAGCTAGATACCTGTCATCATTTTTTATTTAAAAATCTTTCAAGATTTCAGCCAATTTTAGATATCATTGTAGACAATGTTTCTGATCTACTTGCTAGCTGAATTCTTACTTTTGGGAAGTTAGTTCTGAGTGTTTCTTTTAAAAGATTTTATGCCATTGCACATAAAGGTACATTTTAAACTTGAGCTTTTTAAAAAAACTTTCTCTTTGAGATTACATCACAGTTGATAAAGGACAGGGTCATTTATCTTCTGCAAAGCTGCTACAGTAATTTTTGCTGTCTTTAAGGAACAAACATTTTCTTTCCAGCTTGCCCCATTACTGGATTCTGCAATAAAGTCACTGTAATCGTGGATTCCTGGCAGTGGAGTCTGCCAGACAAATTCATCCCAGGTTACAGTTTTAGGATCGTGACTTGATGAAGAATGAAGGAACAGATAAACTGCAGGGAGAACAACTGTGTGTATATACATATATATATATATATATATATATATAGTGTGTATATATATACAAACATATGCATACACTATATATATGTATTTGTCAGCAGCACTTGACCTTTTCCCTTAGACCTCTACAACATACCTGAGAGCTGCAGATGTCCTGTGCAACTGTCTCCTTTCTTCTGCACTGCTGTTTAGATTACTGCTTAACATTGCTGTGCAACTCAGTTTATCAGTATTTAATTTCCTAATTGCTATACAATTCACTAGGCTGAAATTTGGCAGGTTCATTGCGAATCATTTGTCCTGCATCATGAGAACATTTTTCTAAGCATCTTTGTTTTGCTGTTGGTTAATTTCCAAGGCTGGCATGAGAGAGCTTTCTTGTTCAGCGAACTCCACAATTACAACAGCTTTAGGAAATTGCATTTGTTTTCCCTTGTTCCAGGCACTGACTTATGTTAATGCCCTAGAAGAGATTTAGTGATTAAACTATTATAAAACCCTTTGCAAATTGTGTGGGGAGGAAAATGACCCCTTACTTGGCTGTGGAATAGTTACACTGGACTTCCAGCTTTCCTGGCTTCCTTGCTATTCCTCCTACCCTTTTACTCATGGTGTAACCTCACTGCTTTTTCTCTCCTCTTGCTCCGCTCTGCCCTGTCCAGTTCGCTCTTTCCAGACGTTGTGAACTGCATGCAGACTGACAACTTGGAGCTGAAGAAGCTGGTGTACCTGTACCTGATGAACTATGCCAAAAGTCAGCCCGATATGGCCATTATGGCTGTCAACAGCTTTGTGAAGGTAATTTGCTCCTAAGGCTCAGCAGAAAATGGTCTGTGCTGTGGCTGTCACTGTTTCCTTTGTCCATTAGCGCTTTCTGAGCTGTTGGTAATTTCAGTCTCTGGGTGCCTGTTGAGGAGCAGGAAATAAACTGGCTCACAGGAGCTGGCTGAGTCCAGCAAGTCTAGATCTCATTTCTAACTTGTTACCCTTAGTAAGTGATTACCCCTGTAAGTGTTTCTGAGGGAACCTGCTCCAGGAAAAGCATTATTGGAGACTAGCTTCTGTCCTTGGTCAAGAGAATGTTTTTCCTTCAGTCTTTTTAGTATCTGTAGCTTGCTCTTCTGGTTAGAGAGAATCCCCCTACCTCCATCTGAAGGCTCCTGGGAATAATATTTTTTTATATCTTCAAAGTGTAGTTCTGTTAAAGTGGGTTAATAAACAGACTTGATAGTTTCCAGCTCCCTGCTTTTCCTTACAAGGAAATGTCTGATGTCTAATGTGCCAAGATGAGGGGCAAGTGTTGGTAAAGAGAGAGTGTTGGCACTAGTCTGTGCTAACTCAGCACTTCATGTGCAATTCACAGCTCAGGCTGTTGTATGCATTGGTATGATATGTCACTTTGCTCATACGCTTTAATATTGATACATTCAGGTGTTTTATGGTCATAGGAATTTTAAACAGTGCAGGGTAAATGCCCCTTTAAACCAGAAAGGCTAAACCCCAGCATTTCATTCTGTCTGAAAGCTGTGTGTGGCTGGCCTTTGGAGGGTGAGAGGTGCCTCTCTAGTTTAGCTGTGCTTTAGGTTTGACTGCTAGATTGTGTTGAAAGCAGTTTTGCCTGTGGTCAACCAAAGGGCACTGAGATCAGAGTTTTGCCATTTTGCAAGCTGTTATAGCCTGAAAACATTTTGAGTTGGTATAGAATGTTTCTGTGAACCAGTAAATCCACCTTTTATCTGTGGTTGGAAATAAATGCCTTTTTTTTAGTGCATAATCAGAGAGAAGGCCTTTTGTTTGGCATAAGAACAGAAAGGTCTGATTCTGGCCATAGGGAAGATACCATTGTTTAGATGTACATGTTTACTGTGTATTCATCCTCCCCCTTGCAGGACTGTGAAGATCCAAACCCTCTGATCCGTGCCCTGGCAGTCCGTACGATGGGATGCATCAGGGTGGATAAGATCACTGAGTATTTGTGTGAGCCTCTTCGCAAGTGTCTGAAGGATGAAGATCCCTATGTACGAAAGACCGCAGCTGTGTGTGTGGCAAAGCTGCACGACATCAATGCCCAGATGGTGGAAGACCAAGGATTCCTGGATTCTCTGCGTGACCTGATTGCAGACTCCAACCCCATGGTAATGTATATGTCCTTCCAACACATTTCTTGCGTTTGTAATGCACAAGTAATCAGAAACATAAGGGTTTTTCAGTTGCTACTAATGCACACAATGGATGTATTGCTTAGAGAGCAGTTTTATTCCTGAAGTGAATTGGCTTCTGTTCTTCGATCTGTTTGAGCTTTTCCCTGTTTGGATGCTGTCTTGAGTGCTGCAACTAAAGTTTTGCCTCCTGGCTGACCTGGCTGATGAGTCAAAAGAACAGGATGAGGAATCTTTTTGATGCTACTGCCTTGGTGACAGCTTGTAGCCATTGACTTCTGCAGCCTTTGGCTCTTGGAGTGAGTGGATTGATAACTTCAGTCAGTAATCCGGATAAATCCACTGATGTATAATGACTGTAGAAAATCAATGCTGATGTTTTTAGTGAAGCTAAATGAATTATCAGAGCAGAGGTGGAGATCAAAAACTTTACCAGATTTTCACAGGAGTAATTTACCTATTAAATCAGTATGTCATCAAGGGCGATTAGGGGTCTATTTCTACACCAGGCTTCTTCCACTACTAATTTATAATTAAAGGGTGGTGAACAATGGATTAAGTGCTGCAGTGCATAATGTTTTTAGTCAGTATTTTTCTGATGATATACCAGAATCCAGTGAGCACACGGATATCAGTGTAATGCTAGCAAAAAAGAAGATTTCTGCAACTTGTGTTAGCTCAGAGTGTAAGGATGTGATTGCTCCTTTGTATTTCTTTTAGAGCCCACATCTGATTGACTCTGCTTAAAGACATAATTTAACATTATTAGGCTAGATCTAGCAGTTCTTTGTATGGTGCATGAATCAAGCTGCAAAAAGCAAATTGCTGACCTGTTATAACTACTTTGGGCAGCTCCGAATAAATCAAATGCAGGTGGTGAAATATCATCCTCTCTAGCAGTAGAGTAAAGGCTGCTGATTACTTTTCTTGTGGCTTTTTAGAGACACTAAAACTGAGGGTGTCTGGTTTTCACAGGAACATATCTGTGAGAAGTGGTGCCAACCAGAACATATAGGTATCTATTGCCTCTGGTATGAGACTCTTTTGCAAGCTGTTCTCTTTGCATCCCTTGAATTTATTATGCCAGGCTTCTGCATGAATATTAATGACTGCTTGGAGATGATCTCTCTATCTAGGCAATTTCGAGGTATAAGGAGAACATCTACTTTTAAAAATTTGATGAGTGTTTCTTACAGTCTCTGAAAGCACTTGATGGGGCTGTTTTGGTTTCACACTGGCCCCTGATCTTCCTTGGCTTACAGGTAGCAGCAGAGTGTACTGTGGACAGTAAGTTAACCTGTGCTTCACCTAGGCTTGGTTTCGACTTTTTAATTTTCTTCTGCTGTTTACAGCCATGTGGATGTGAGTTGAGGAGCTCTGATTGAAGAAAAGCAGTAGTTAAGCAGAAATTCATAAGGTTTTTTTGTGCTCTTTCAGCTCATTGATCTCGAGAATTAGCTTTTTGGTAAATGAACCATCAGCTGTGCTGAGAGGAGTGGTATCTATTTCAAAAGCATATTAAGTGCTAACATAAATGAATGAAGGGGAGAAATACGGAAGGGCAGTGTATGCCCCACTGGCTAAATAAATCACCAAAATTAGCCTAGGGATTCCTAATGAGCATCAGCGTCCCTAACGAGCTCCCTGGTGGTGGTGAGGATGGAGCAGGGCACCAGAGCCGCTGTGGCTGCTGCAATCAGCTGCAGCTCTGCAGCCCGTTGCACAGCAGGACAGCGTTACCTGCCTCGTGTCACACTTACCTGCTCTACCTGCAGCTGTGGGTTTGCAGCAGGGCAGGTGCAGTTTGGAGGAGCGATAGTGATGGAGAGGCCTGTGACTTGTTTTCAGATCTGCAGGCTTGGAGAACTGTGTGGCTGGTGTCCCGTATAGTGACAGGGCACTATGTTCTTGCTCTTAAGGGTAGATGGGAACGGTTTTCATCAGACTTTATGCAGAATTTAATCTGGTAACAGTTCTCTAGTAGACAGGGACATTCCTTCTGGTAAGTGTATTGCTTCATTCATCTTTGAAATTTGTGGCTCTGTGGAACAGTCGTTGCCACAAAGTGCAGTTGTTGTCCACCCCAGCCAGAGCTCGAAGGATTCATCTTCCTAGTCAAACTGTCCCACTTGCTGCTGCTTTTTCCGTGGGAAATTCAAGTGGGTGTTGCTGATAACCAGGAGCTGTTTGCTAAATAACTTATGTTTTTGTGCGAACTGGTATTTAGTTAGCTATTTCTCCATGGTCAGGTGGAATGCAGTCCTGCCTGGAAGCTCTTAATAAGCAAATGTGTGTATTAGTAATTAAACCTAAAGAAGGATAATGAAGATTTAAAAAAAAAAAAAAAAAGTACAGATACAGCTATCCCTACTGCATGTTCCTCTCTAAATGATGCATTAGACTTATTACAACCTGTTATCTAAAGTCATTCATGTTTTTATTATAAATCTTTTGATGACTTGTGGAAATGGGCAACATCAGACAGTTAATGAAGCAGAATGTTTTTTTAGATAGAAGATCCTCACTTAGTCTCTCATCTGGGAAATGAGGATTTTAGGCAAGAGGTGGAAAATGCCTGTTGAAAAATAACCTTCAAGAAGGGTTTTATTATGATTTTGTGATTGGTTACCGCTGGTGTATGAGCAAGCACTAACTGTTCAGGCTGGCTGCTGCTCTATCTGTGGCTTGCTGATTCCCTTGTAATTGTGCAGAGATCAAGGTGTCTGGCAGTAAGTTGGGAACTGATATTTCTGTCAATGTGGGGTTTATTTTTTATAGTTTATTTTTTAAAAACTATATTATGGTGGAGTTTGGAGACCCAGATGTTGGAGGTCGGGGATATTCAGGGCACTGCTATGGAGTTCTACTAAGGTGCTGTATGTGCAGGAACCAAGATGTTCCCACCTATCTGGGCTTCTGGTCAGCAGGGTCTGTCATTACTTCAGCTACAGCAATCCAGTGGTCGCTTTGCAGTTTCTCCTGTGTGGATTAACTCAAACTTCTAATTGCTTTTAATGGAGATCGAGTGACTTATATGACTAGTTACCAGATGGGCTAGTGGCTTACTGTGTGTCAGCCTGGCTGTTCTACCCTGCACAAGCAGTGGGCCTGTAACACACAGTTGTGGTTCGGTTGATGGGTGGTTATGCTTGATTGTGGATGGCGCCTTTTATCTCGTTTTACAGATGGTCCCAAAAAGCCTGTGGCTGCCCTTTGTCACTTGGGATCTGCTAAGTGCTTTTCCCCTAAAGAGAACCCGCATTTCTTCCCAGGCCTGTCTTAAGACACACTTTTCTTCTTTGTTGCTCTGCATTTCCTTGTGTGAAGCTCTGCAGAACCAGGTTTGGGTGAATATAAAGCTCAGCCCTGGCTGCTTCAGACTCAGTACTCTTTGGACTTACCCTAAGGGGCATTTCTTACTGGTAGCTTCAAGACAGTGCAACTCAGAAGGCACTGATCCTCTTCAACAAAATACAATGTCAGGATGATATTCTAGGATTTTTCCGTAGTGCTGGTTCACGGGATGGCAGATTGCTGTAAAAACCTTTCCCACCCAGCGTTTGCAGTAGGTAACAGGGAAGGGAGAAGGACAGGTCTGTTGTGCAGCTGCTGGTGGCCAGAGGCTCTTTGGAGTTTTGGTCTTGTCCCCAGTCCCTAATGAGGGATTAACCCGCTTATCCCTGGAATATTGCAGGCTTTGAGCCCCGGTAATGAACAGCAAGACCAGGAGATGGCAGCAGCTTAAAACAGAACCCAGCCTGCTTAGTTAGACACCTTATTTTGTAGCTAGCTCTCCTCTGGCTTTTCTCACTGCATTTCTTGGTTTTCCTCAGGAATGTAAATATTAATGGGAAAACACAAACCAAAATCCATCTTAAGCCCTACTCCTAATACTTAAATAGCACAACCTTTCTCACTATATTTTTTTTCATTCTTCGACCCCTTAGGGTAATTCTTAATCTATAAAATAATCCATAAGGCCAGTCTACCTGTCTTTTCTGCATTGACTTTGTTTCAGTTGGTGTCAAAAGACCGAGGTGAAAACTCAGAGTGCTTCTCCTCAAGTTGTTAAAAGAAGGCAGCCCTGGGTGTTGACAGCGGCATGCAAGATCTTTTTGTCTTTATTTGCCTTTCTCCAGGGCTGCTTCTATCAGGAATAATTGAGTTGTTTCTTTTTCTTCAAAGCAATAAGAAAATGTGGTTCAGGAATAAACTTATCTATAACTTGTAATCAATTTCTACCCAAAAAATCACTTTATATGTGTGTATATATATATTTTTTTCATTTCTCATTTTAGAAGAGAGATTCTGCAGCAGACTGGACCCATGTGAACTTCCTGGGGAAATGCCTGTGATAACTGTGTGCAGTCTGGGCACACCTGCAAAGCGGCGTTGAGCTGAGATTGGAGAGGCTGAGCTCTGTTTAGCTTTAAACCTGACTGGTGCCGGCGGCAACAGCCATGAGCACAATAACACAGATAACAAAAGGTTGGCAGCCCGATCCTTGGCAAGCTCCTGCTGCCTTCACTGTTGTGCCACTGCTTTGTCACTCTGACGTCCAGTGTCAGCTGGATCGAAGCTGTCACAGGGCGGCTGTTTTGCTGCTGTGTTTCTGTGGGCTGTGTAGACCTACCGTTTATTTGGTGTCCAAACAATGTCACTTTTAACACAATCTATGCATCCCTGTTTATTGGGAAGGATGGTCTTGTAAATCGGTATGTAGTAAAGTGAGATCACAGAAGTTGATTAGTAAATGCACCAAGTGCATGGAATATGTAGCTAGATTCTTGCATTGTGTTTGTTGCCTTTTTTCTTTTTTATTTTCTCCTTTAGCATTTAATAACTTGCACTAAGAACAGAGTCTGAGCTCTGACAGCCAGAGGTGGCTAAGCTCACACTGATTTAATCAGTCCCCTCCAGCAGTATGGAGTTTCCATAGCTCATAGACCAGGTTACAAACCTGCTGCTATATATCACTGTAGCCACTTGTCTGCCCGTGCTGTGTCTGTGAGCCGCTCATTCCTTTTGCCGGTCAGAACTTCGCGATGTGTGTTTGGGCTTGTAGGATGACCTTATAGGGAGAGAAGGTCCTCCCTTTGTTCCTTTCCTACTAGCTAGCAAGCTGTACGTCTGAGATCATGTCCTAAAACATGGGTCTGTTTAGAAACAACAGCTCTTATCCATGGGGCTGCCCTCCCTTGTGAACTTCACAGGATTTTTGTCCTTCTTTGTGTAATAAAGCTGAGAAATGAAGCTTTGCTGAGAAACTGCTGGTGGTCCTCCAAGTTCCAGGGAGACTTCCCAGAAAGCATTGTCTGGGATTTGGGACCTCTGTTGCACAAGAGGGTGGAACATTACCTTCATTGCTGCAGGAAAGCACTCTTCTCTTGGGGAGAAACCTGAGCCTTTTATGGCTTTTTTCTTTCTCTCTGCAGCTAATGTTTTGTCTAGCACAAGGAGTGAACCACCTGCCCCAAAGGAGTCCTTACAACCTTCATGAGCAGAAAGCACGGACTTTAAAATTCACAGCCTAGCATGGAGCTGAATGTTCCTGGGAGTCGTGGGCTGTGCCAGGGCAGTCTGAGGCTCCCCTGGATGCCTCACTACCTGTGAAATGTTGCTCCTCTCTTCCAGGTTAGTTGTTGCAGAGTGATGACTGTCTTGAAGTGCCCCAGGCTAGTCCGTCCTGGTCCGAGTATGTCTGGTGTTCCTGTAAAAATCCACCTGTGCTGCGGGCAGAGCTGAGCCCTCCTTCCAGGAGGCACCTAACATTTGTGGGCATCCAGGGTGCAGGCTGTGCTTCCCCAGCAGGACAGGGATGGAGCACGTGGCCTCTCCTGGGGACTCTGCAGGGCGCTCGGGACGTCTGCACCAGGCTGCCGAGGAGGCTGAACGATACGGTTTGCAAATAAGCAGATCCTAGAGGTAGCACGATGGAAACGAGAGACAGGGATAGGTGTCCACAACAGTGGCTGTATTAATGTGTCTGTTGAGATACTTCGGCAACACCGGAGAACATCAGGGGAGCTTCGAAGCCAGTTAGTGGCTGTGGTGAAGCAGCCAGATTGCAAAGACAACCTGGTGGAGAAGGGAGAGCTGCTGATAGCCACGCTCCGTCCCCGCGCGCTCTGCCATGCGCTCGGGCTCCTCTGGGTGTTTCTCCAGACACCCGTGTGTGTCTGGTTCACCAGGCAGCTGGTTGTTTCCTAGGCTGTCAAACAGATCCGAGGGAGTTTCAGGCCCATGCCCAAGACCCAGCTGATCTGGTGGGTGGATGAGGAGCACTGGTCTGGAGCAGCTTGGCCAGAAGTTGTGCCCTCCCCATGCAGTTAGTGCTGGCAGCCTGGCAGGGAGATGCAACGCGCTTGTGCAGCAGCACGCGAATTCCCGCGGCGCTGCAGTGTCTGCCCTTGCAGACCCCTCGTTTATAAAGCTTAATTGACAAATTCATCAGAGGGCTGTCGCTTTCCAATTACTGCTACCAGTATGTGTCTAATTTCCAAAGCGTTCGTCTTGCTGAATAGATCATTCCAGGATCTCTAATATCAATCAGGGTGCTGTGGATTTTTTTTTGACATGTGTCTAGATGTTGCATTTTAAATCAGAACCGACACTTCTAGCTATTGACAAGCACTATTTGTCACAAAATGCTGTGGGTATGATGTCTTGCTGCTTTCCCACTCACTACCCTTTAGGGCTACATAACATTTTTCATGCTGTTTAGCTGCTGCCTGGCTTCTGAGCAGCCTGCCTGAGAGTGCTCTGCTTGCCACTGGATGGTGCCAGCGAGAACCTCTGCAAGGAAAATTGCAAAGGGAATTGCAAGTGTAATTGCTTACTGGAAAGCTGGGGAAGAGATCTTCCTTGTATGTGATAGGTGCTTAATCTTGAGATGGGGGGAAAAAAGCTTGTGCTGGGTGAAATGAGGTGAGAGCACAGTGTGTTTTGGAGGGAGGCGTGTGGTGTTGCAGCCCCTCCGTGGCTTCCTGCAGAACCTGCTTCCCTGTGCTGGGGGTTGAGACACGCCGAAGAGAAACCCTCTGTGTTGGAGCCATCTCTGTGTTCCTTCTTGCTGTGTTGCCTGAAGAAGTTAGTGCAGCAGGAGGGAGTTTGAATTCCTGTCATGTATCGGACACAGTCTGGTTTTGCCAGGGAGCTGAGAGCAGACCCAGCACGTTGGTCTGCTGCAAGGTGGCATTTTTCAGCAGCTCTCCTAGCAGGAGCTTGAGAGTGCCAAAACCAGCTTGTGCAAGCAGGCCTTGGGATGCATGACTGTCACCTCAGAGTCATTCTACTGTTGGAAAACTCAAACAGGAGGTCCTTTTATTTTTAAGGACCCAGTCGTACACTGATCACTCATTGAACACTTTGGTTCTAAAGCTCAAAATGGCACGTGGTGCCTCCAGTTCGTGGTGACGGCTGCCTCTTTGCAGCTCCTCTTATTTTTTCCTTTTTTCTTCATTTCTTCCTTGTTTTAGCGATACGGCAAGCGGAAGCTTCCTGTTTTAAGCAGCAGGACGTTGTATTTCATTAACTGCATTACACACCTTTTTTAACTTCCAATTAGCCTGGGATGCCAGTGAAATAATCGCATTGCTGTGGCCGCTCAGCATTCTCGCTCTGCCTATCTCCCCTCCTGCCTTCCCAGCTTTTCCATGTGGGTTGACAGACAGGCCCTTGGGTTTTCACCCACCCCCTTTCCTCCTTGTTCATGTATTTTACACCATTTGCTAAATGTTTGAGTTGCCAGAAGGAATAACTGGCTAATCAGCATTCCTACCTCTGCAGCTTTCCATGACGTCGCATCTGCTCTTTGGCTGCCAAGGGTTTGTCCATAGATGGATCTTAAAAACTTTGTTCCTTTGTTATTTTCTGTTTTGTTGAATGTTTAATCATAGTGTTTTTTTTTTTGATTGTTGTTTTTTAAAATCTTGTGAGGTTTAATTACCCCCATCCCAGTGACTCTTCCAAGAAGCTGAGTTTTGGGGGAAGTTCCAGCCAAAAGCAGGTTTATTGTCATCCAGGTCAACTGGCTCCAAAGCAATGTTGCTTTGACTGCAGTTGAGGAATGTTGCAATGTACCCAGGGTGAACTGATTTAAATCAGCAAGCCAGGGAGCTCTGTGGATGATGATTATTTTAATCTCCAGTCTGTCCTGCGTTTGTACTTTCTAGTTAGTTATTTTTTTAGACTGATTCTCACGGAGGGTAGATACTGGCTTGCAATTAAGAATACTGTCTTTAAGCTATGTGAGACATTATACCTTGCACAGTTCTTTATATACATATTTTTATTAGATGGTTACATAATACACAGCCTATTCATTCAATTTTTTTTACATTGATTTACACATTTTTAACTTCATTAATTTTTGTCTCGGATATGTGCCATGATGTATTTGGATGTAAATGCAGAATTAATTTGCAGGGACGAGATTGTCTTTTTTAAGGTTGTTTCTTGTCATGGATCTTTTTAACCTTCAGATATGGGGCTAGTGGGTCGACCTGATTTTCATTATTTTTGAGAACTTGCTGCAGGTTAGTTGTCCTTTTTGTATCTTCTTCCAATCTGTGAATTAAGTCATCCAACTGTCAGTTGGTTTCTCATCCAATTGAACTTGTTATATATTTTGAAAAGCAAAGAATGCTTTGGTCTGCAAAAGGAACTCTTACACCATTACATGTACTTTTTTTTTTTCTCTCAGCCAAGGTATGGCCTTAGCGTGTTACTTATCTAGTTCCCTGATCTAGCTTTTGAATTTTGTCCTATACCAGATGCTTTAGCTTTACTTTTAATATATTCCCCCAACACATACATCTTCATTGCTCTACACTGTTAGGATAAAATGCTGTGTAACGTGTTTTATCACTTTGTGCCTTTTACTTGCAATTTAACACAGCTGGACTTCATTGAGGAAGAAATATCAGCTGACCTGAAGACTTGATATTTACCTTTGATTTTTCTTTGTCCAAATCTGTTGAAGCCAAAGAATATTGGTAATGTTGCCGGTTCTTATGGCATTATTTATTTCTAAGTATTGCTAATGGCATGCATGGGACTGCCAAAGTATACCAGTTGCTTTACCCAGTGATGCTTGAGTTGGGGTTAACTGGATTCTGAACAGATTCTTTAACACCTGTCTCAAAACGTGGACAACCACTCCTCAGTCTTGTTTGCGTTTTACCCAAGTGCTCATTTAGTGAGAGCTGTCAGCAAAGCAGAAGTATCTGTGTGCTGGAGTGGAGCCGGGCAGTGCCTGCTTCGTATTACTCTGTTCCAGTCTTGTAATGGAGCCAGTGAAGTGCCAGTGAAGAGGTGAGCGTGCATACTTGAACCAGTGTTTATGTTGGACTGGTTCCTGAAATCTGTTTTCATCTCAACTATGCTGCTGCAACATGTAAAAAGCCTTGAAGATGCTAATTATTTTTGTTGGCATACCGTAACATATCAATATGTTCAGTGTGAATCGCCAGCAAGTACTTGTTTTTTTATTCTTTAATCAGTGTTGCTTAAACTCTGAAGCTACGTCTGCATGTCCTTTTGCCTGTAAAGGTGTAGTTGTGGACTCCGGGTCTACCTTTCCCCGCCAGTGTGGCAGCAAGTGTCTAACATGCACTCGATATAGTGGGTTGTGCCTTGTCGTGGTTGCTCGTGCCGGTATCGCCTTGCTGGTTCCCGAAAAGAGCCTGCAAAAGTCCATGAAACCTCCCCTTGCAGTCAGGTTTCTGGGTCGGAGCTGCTGCGTGTCACCCGACCCGCAGTAACAACGTGTCTGTGTGTCCTCGTGGCAAACACCAAGGAACAGATTCGGCTTAAACCACAAGGAAAGACTTGAGCTTGCTCCAGGGCTTGCAATACCACATGGCCTAATTACTACAACTAAGCAGTGCCTGGCAGCTTGGGTTCATCTGCCAAAATTCCTCCCTATTTTTTATTTAGTACAGTTATCAGGTCACTTTCTGTGGTGCTTTGACTTTCTCTCTATCTTTATTGCTTCAAAATGTTTCCCCCCAGACTTCTTTTCAATAAGTATTTTTTTTTGTAATGGCTTCAAACGTCTAAGTTGCTTTTGTGGCTTGTCTTTGCTTCCAAATTTCCCAAGTTTAATGAAATTAAAACTGTCTTTTACTTCAATTTTATGCTGAGTGTCACATTAACTGTTCTGGAATTAGGCAAATTAAGTAATGAAAAGAATAAGCAGCAATCTTAATAAGTTACTCATTAAAACACTACAGGAAGACAGCAGTTCTGATTGCTAATGATTTCAGTGACAGAAGGCTCATTCAGCTAATGAAATTCATAAAATCTTGGATCCAAATCCTATCTCTGACCTCTAGGTGTGAAATGCAAAACAATCAACATTGCTGTGCTTGAGCAGTGACTTTGGAATATATTGGCTTAATGACAAGCAGTGATGGGAACAATGCAGAGAATTTCTTGGTCGCGCCGTTCCTGTTTACAGTGTACGGCATTAAAAACCTCTTTAGTCGTCCAAAGAGTCGAAAGATTTTAGATAAGGTGTTTCTTTGCATTAATCTCACAGAAAATAATGCCAGAAACCTTCAGTTTAGCAGTTAGGCACTGGCAGTTGGGCTGGGCATATGATGTACATTGTAAAATATATCCTGAGAATGACTTTTAATAGAGTGTATCAGTTTTGTGTGTCAGACTTGGGCTTAAAGCCCTGTTTTACTTAGTGTGTGTTTCAACCAATAAAAGATTTTTGTCTCTATATTCTGCAAATCTTCTATTTATGTCTATGTATTCTGCAACTCCTCTACTTTAAAAAGCTTCACATGTCATCTGTTAAAATAACTGTTGAATTTTAATATGGAACTAGGAATTAGAAATTTGTGTTGCACTCCCACTTTTCAGTCTTGTCAAGTCGCACTCTTGACCTCCTCTTCATGTCTTCTTGTCATCCATACTTAGAAAAGGGAAGATCTTACATAGTCTTAAATACAGCAAGACTATTTGCAGTGACGAGTGCTTGCTTGAACAGGGCTCTCCAAAATACCTAGCAGACAAATGGGTACTATGGAGATAATTTGGAACGGAGACATGTCTTGTTGAGAAGTTAGCAGGGGAAGCTGTTTCAGGAGGCTGTGTCTGCTCTCAAGCTGGGAGACCTGCAGAATCTCAACGGAGCTAAAGGCCTGACATTCTTTGGTGCAAAGGGGACGGTTCTGGTGTCTTCATTTGCCTTGAGGTGTGTGACATGGGGCTGCCAAGGGAAAACTGAGCAGGTGGTATCTGTTCCCAAACAAGTGGTGGCTTTGAGACCTCGGCTATATCGGTTAGTTGATCATCTTGTGGAAGCTGGGGGAGATGAGGCTCACTTGAAGCTAGTCAGGGGGGAGTCTGCAGGAAGGTGAGGTATTTGCTTGTTCCATGGGAATATGTCATCCCTCAGGGACAATGGCTCTGGGAAGTACCGCATCTTCTGAAGTCCTAGGCCCTGGTACTGTCCAGAGGAGCCTTTTGTTTGTGTTTGACAAAAAAAACCTTTCAGGTTGGGATTTCTCTAGAGAAATGCTCTTCACCCATGCTGGCTTTTGGATGCTTCCCAGGTTTGTCAGCAGCCATCTCCAGCTATGCTACTATTCCTGCACCTCTGAGATGCTTCTTTTTTCAGTAAATAGCAGGATTGCAGTCAGATGTTGGGCTGTCCAAGTTGTTTGTGGGGTTATGCTGGGTCCCCAAAGGCTCCGCTGGATGATGTGACTGCTGCTGCATAGCTGATATGAGCTGGAATCTCCATGATTGCCCTCTGTAACCTGGGCTTAGCCCAGGTTAATCCCCTCCATGCCCCTGACAATGTGCTGATGAAGAATCTGTCTTCTGTCTTTTCTTCTCCCAGGTGGTAGCAAATGCCGTCGCTGCCTTGTCGGAGATCAGTGAATCGCATCCCAACAGCAACCTGCTGGACTTGAACCCTCAGAACATTAACAAGCTGCTGACGGCTTTAAATGAGTGCACGGAGTGGGGCCAGATCTTCATCCTGGACTGTCTGTCCAACTACAACCCCAAAGACGATCGCGAAGCTCAGAGGTGTGTTCCTGCCGCTGTTCGGGTGTGCATTTCTTACCATTTCTCTTTAAATGGGCAGATCTGGAATGTTTTTTTCCAACTAAAAACTAGTCTGTAATGTCACAGAACAGAAAAAAACACTCCAGAGTTACATTTTTGCTTATAACTTTAGCTGCAATTACTAAAGCTCGTGACAAGAAGGCTTTATGTTTAAGTAATGAGGTACTTATTCCTGCAC
Organism: Tinamus guttatus; assembly: GCF_000705375.1. The sequence goes on along the minus strand of NW_010588255.1, from coordinate 139,106 downwards.
TTCAGGCCTACTCCTTATCTGTGTCCAAAATCACTAAAAGTCAGACTTGGTCCCTAGGGGAATAAGGAACCAGCAAGGAAATTTACTGAGGAATTCTCAAGCTTGCTATGTTTCATGTAAATAAGGTGGGAAAGGACATGAACCCACATGAAAACAAAATTCTGGACAGGCCTGTTTTTTTTTTTTTTTTTTTTTTTTTTTAAATCAGAACCCATAATCCACTTTTTTTAAGGGATGGAGGAAGAAGAGAGGGGGAAAGAAGAGCCTGCTAGTATAGTTCTACTGCCTTTTTTTTCCTCTTTCTCCCCCCACTATGCCTTGTGCTCTAAGATCCTGTGCCAGCAAACAGCTATTAATGAGTGCTAGAAACCTGCGGAGATCCCCAGGGAGCCAAGCCTGAATTATCCTAGCTCTGTCAGAACAGGACTGCCAGTTTGAGCAACTGCGAACATGTCCCAGTTCCTCATATTTCATTCCTCTAAAGAGCAGTGCCTCAGACTGGGTGGGCAGTAACTCCTGACTCCTTTGTGCGGAGTTGGACTCCTAGAGCCTTCCTTTTTTCAGGGAGGAGAGTGAAAGCACCTTGTTTTATGTAGTGTCACAGTAAGGCTGGTGTCTTCACCCCCACGCATGCAGAAACTGAGGCACAGTGAGATGAAACCAGCTGGACTTGCTGGGTGACCTTGAGCAGTGACAGCTGGGGACTGTCCCCCCTGGTCTGATTTCCAGATTCGCTTGGTCTTCTCTTATCCATGCTGCTTCCTCTGCGGGGTGACTGAAAGCAAAGCTTTCAGAGAAAGAAACTCTCAGGAGGCGCAGATGGGAATAAGACTGTTTTGGGTTAGCAATATGCAGGAGGGGGTGGGAAAAAACTTGACAGATGCTGTAAGAAAGACCATATGAACCCAAACTTCCTTCCTGCCCTGGGCGGGTTGTCTAGGATGTGGCTGGTTATAGCATCCACTGAGGAAAGTGGTGAGGCTGAGATCTGAGGGGATATTTGGGTCACTCTTTTCTTATCGTTTCAAAGTAACAGGAACCTTTTCTTGCAGAAACATATGATTGGAATGGCAGCAACCCACAAGCAAGCCAGAAGCATCAATCACCCCCAAATGATTGTATGGGAGATGGTGTTTTTTCTGGTAGCTGTTGTGTTAAAGCTGTGTCTGCAAGTGACAGATGAGATCACAGAGTAGGAGAGAAGACTGTGAGGCAAAGGCAGAAAAAGCTAATAACTGAACATGCATTGGGACTGTAATGCTGAGAGCTGGGAGAGTTTTTGAGCTAAGTGTGACAGGAGAGAAAGTTGAAGCTGTGTGAGAAGTCATTTCTGTTTACTTCCTGCTGTGTTCAGGAAAGCGGAATTTTTGTCTGTTTTTTAACTAAAACCAATTCAAAGAAGTGCCTGAGTTGCCTGAAGAAGCTGTCTTCAGCTCCTTGTCTCAATATGAACCACATACAGTTTCTTAAAGGCAGATAAGCGCTGAAATATTTGATATTCTGACATAAGCACAAACCCTCTCATACTTTTCTGTCTCTAGTATTTGTGAGCGGGTAACCCCTCGGCTGTCTCACGCCAACTCAGCGGTGGTGCTGTCAGCAGTGAAAGTCTTGATGAAGTTTCTGGAGCTTTTACCCAAGGACTCTGATTACTACAACATGCTGCTGAAGAAACTTGCCCCTCCCCTGGTTACCCTGCTGTCTGGAGAGCCTGAAGTTCAGTATGTTGCTCTGAGGAACATCAACTTGATTGTGCAGAAAAGGTAAAGCCTCAAAGGGCTTCTGTCCCTTGGGTGTGGAAGGGCATCTGTTTATCTCATACCTTTAGATGTCGACACCTGCACAGAATGGCGCTTAATCCAGGTTCATATCCCCCAAGGGATGAATTAAGCAGTCTTGTGACACTAGTAGCCTGGGTTCATTTTATTTTCACAGCTGATAACATGCCTTTTCATATAGTATTTCTTTAGCTGCCCCTCTCTTCACTGTCTTTTTTTAAGAGCAGTATGAAAGGTGTTCCCACCATATCAATCAGATAGCAAACAGCAGGGAGGGTGTAACTGTACAGTGCATGGTAACTTGTAGAAATGTGGACATGTCCCTTATGCCATTCTCTTCAACCCAGAAGAAGTAGGATGGTGACATACTGATGTACAAAGAGTTGTGTTGTGTTATTGCTGTTTGCATGCTTAACTCTTGTTTATTATTGGAGATTACACTTCAGGCAGGGTTACTACGCACGGGCACAGGTATCTTGCAAGCAAAAGAAAAGTACTTTGTACTTGGCTTTTTTAATTTATTGAAGTGAGGATATTATTGTTTTGCTGAAAACACATCCGCTGTTTGCTAGTGGATAATTCAGCAACCCAAATGGAGGAAGTGAAGATGAGAGACTGGGAGCCTTGAGATGCCTATCTTGTATTTTAAAAAATGTTCTTGTCCAGCCTTCTGAATTTCAAGCTGCTGTTCTCATTTGTTTGCATATCCTGAATAGGAAATCACACCATTCTGTTTCTCAGCAAAAGTTCTGGGCAATTTTCTAAACCAAAAATACTTCTGATTGGGATAGCAGCCCGTTCTTTTTACTAGACCTGGGTGAAACGGTGCTCTGTGTATGTCCTGCAGGCCTGAGATCCTGAAGCAGGAAATAAAGGTGTTCTTTGTGAAGTACAACGACCCCATCTATGTCAAATTGGAGAAACTGGACATCATGATTCGCCTAGCTTCTCAAGCAAACATTGCCCAGGTCAGTTAATCAAACTTTTAAAGGTCCTGCATGTGTTCTGGGGATGACAAGCTCTTCCTGCTGGTCCTTAAAAGAGGATGTATTCAACTACTTAGTCTTCTGACTACGAAACAGCACTATGCCTGGAATCATGTTCTTTGAAGTACAAAGTGGGAAGTGCTGGGGTTTGCTCTGCATTTTAAATGCTAATAGTATGGTAACTCTAAATGTTAATAGTCTGATATGTCTTGCAATGTGATTGTTAGGTACATCTTGTTTTACAGATTATAGTTCTGGGAGGAGAGCTGATGTCTCCTGTCACATGAGTCACTGCTAGAACTAAGGTTGGAGTGAGAGGCTTGTTTCAAGTGAGAGGTGTGCCTATAACAGGCGCTCAGGAAGGTCAAACATTACTGAGGTGTGAATTTGAAGTGTGTTAAGTTCTTAAATCCTCACACAGGCACTCTTCAGAGCTAAAATAACATTGATTTTTCTTAACTTGCTCCCAAAGTGGACTGCTTTAAATCCAAAGAGAGTGTACACTGTAATGTAACTTAATCTAGATTCCTTTAAGAGGGTAAATGTTCTTAAATGACACCTTGACCCAAAGGCCTAAAACTAATGCAGAGTGATTAATGCCTCTGGTTAATGCTATTACTGTACTATTCTAATTATCATAGAGCAGCTCCATTTAATGAGATGCTTTTAAGCTGTTCTTCTCAGGTTATGTGCATACCTTTTTTTAAACAGAAAACAGCAGTCCACACCTCTTCTCTAAGGATATGGAATACACTTTTTAAAAAGTCAGTTGCCAAGAGAATGTATTCAGAATTTTCTATTTACTCTTAGCAGACTCCACGCTCTTTTTAGCGTGCTTTATTTAGATAATGCAGGTTGTTTGGGAGCAAGGCAGTGATGTCTGGAGGACTGATTTTGAGATTGGGATCATCAGACTAATGAACCTTTGCCTGCATTCCTGAAACAGGCCAGGTTTCCCCAGAAATACCCCCAAAATTGAGTCCCACTGAGACCAGGCATCTGCACCAATTTTCCCTATGTCGCTTGTCAAGACCCTTCATCTCTGTGTCCGTTCTAACTGGTTGTGTCTGTTCTAACTGCTTGTATCTGAGGTGTTTAGACTCAGGTGGTACTTGAAAAGAGTAAGCTACTAAACCAGGGTGTTCCGGGTGCTGTGGACATGCATCATCCAAGGAAATAATAAAACTTCAAACACAGATGTCACTGGGTCGTCTTTTAAAAACACTTCTTCTAAGTCAAGTATCTATTTAAGATAGAATAGCTTTTCTAGATAGTGGTTTGTAAAATCCCACCAGGTCCTCATCTAAATCTTTGTTCAGTTCTCATTATGAAAAAATCTGAGACAAAAAAAGTCTTACGAGGAAAAACATCTTGTTGTTTTATTAACCTCCATATAAGTGTATTGCAGGGTGTCCTCAGATCTCCTTCTCCTTTTGTATCCTGTAGGGATCCAGGGATGCATTTTGGTTTTTTAAAAAAAAAAAAAAAAAAGTGAGGCCAGAAATGTTGTTTAGGGGTTTGCTATATGTACATGCATAGTGTTGGAATGAGTAGTAACCTTTGTTTGGCAGGGCTGGTTTTGGCTTTTGGTTGAGGGAATTTGGGAATCCTCTACCTCTAGCCATTTTTTTTGCTTCAGCCAGGCTGCGACAAGTCTTACTTTCTAATCCAAACCCTTTCCCCCCCAGCCAGTAGTAGGTTTCAGGGACAGAGATTGTAGAGTTTCTGCATTAACTGTGTGTGTGGAGAGCTAGGGAAGAATACATCCTACTTAGGTTGTGGTATCCAAGTAGCATGGCTAGTTAGACTGGGATGTTCTGCTATACCCTCTCTGTGATCCTGGGACTCAGGTTGGTGTGTTTTTCTCTGCAGGTCCTGGCAGAACTCAAGGAATACGCAACTGAGGTGGACGTTGACTTTGTGCGCAAGGCTGTCCGAGCGATTGGGCGCTGTGCCATCAAGGTTGAGGCAAGTATCCAAAGCTTCAGAGGTTTTCCGTGATTCTCAACAGTAGGACTCATGAGCTCCAGTTGAGTACATCCCAGGAGGTTGTTTTCCTCCTTTCAGACCTCAGCTTGCAGGCAGAGCAAGGCAGCAAAGCATCCTCGAGGTTCTTTTCAACAGCTATAGTCCTTTTGAAGAGGGAAGGAAAGGGAGACTGTGCAGAGGAACTCAGGATTATCAAGTGTTTTATACCCCTGGCTTCAGCTGAGTATAGCCCTCACGTGGAATTGCGGAGGGTTTTGGTGCTTTAGAGCAGCTTGCAGAGACAGTGACTGTATCTGCTGTCTAATTTTAAGGGTCTGAATAGCATGTGTCTTTGTTTAGAGAGTGCCCTCTTTAACTGAGCTATTTATGCAAATAAGTTCCCGAGAACCTTTATAGCTCTCTAAAACAACAGTTTGAAAAGTCCTCTGCCAATTGAAGATCCAGCAAAATACTTCTACCAGAATATTGAAATGGTATTCCTGTTAATTTCCCTGTAAATAAACCTAGCATGCCTGACGGGAGCTCAGAAAACTTTGGAAGAGAGAAGACAGGTATGCTGCGGTCTTGGTACTTGTTAGTGAAGTGATAAATGAGTGTGAAATGCAATGTAAGTTGCCTAATTGCAGTTGAGCTCGTTTAGCTCTTGCTAAAGTGTGCTCCCGCGGGCATTAACTGACAGCAGATTTAAATAAAAGCTAATCATGCCTGGTGAGTATAGTGTCAGTGCACAGGTTTCCCTTGCTTGAGCTAGAGCACTGTATGCCTGTCCAAAGAGGGCTCTCGATTGCTGTCCTCTTGAAAGAATCGGCCGCTTTTTCCATACAGCCTCCTGGTCTAGTCCCATGATGTCACTGCACAGGCTCTCTTCTAAATGGGCCTCACCAAAGGGGTGGTGACTGCCTCTATTTCATGCCTGCAGTTCCACAAAGAACCTCAGTAACAAATCCGGAGTGTTCCCTCTGTGTTACAGGCTGCTGGCCTTCTGGATAGAGGTGGCAGGGCTGACAGCAGAGAAGGCCCTCGAGCATAAAAGGGGGCTCATGAGAAGATTTTAAAAAACTGGTGGCAGACCCTTTTGTAGGGATTGGAAGGTGGAGGTGCATTAGTCCTGTGTGGCTTCAGGTGAAAGATGGTGTGTTTCTACAGTACTGGGGTGTTTTGGAAGATGTCACCTTTTCTCACCCTCATCCCCAGCACTTTTCCTCCCCACCCCAACACCATGACAGTTGTGTTCAGTCTGCAGAAAGCTAATAATATCACAGCAAATTTGCAATGACTCTCCAACTTTAGCTTTGCATTTCCCAATAGCTTGAATTAACCTTTCTTTTTTTGTAAGCAGCATTCCTTTGAAGATACTGCTGCTAAAGATTAGGTCCATTTGTTCCATATTTAAAAAAAGACAAGTAGAGAACAGCTCTCTATGCTGTCCTCATTGCTAGGTTAATCCCTGTACCCCGTACATCTGTGCTTACTAGAGGCTGTTTGCACTGTGAGTTATGATTAGCGGAAGAGTTTTAACATTCTTGCAGCCCTTGGAGTCCAAGTTCCCAAGGCTTAGAAACCTGCTTTTTGGCATGGGGCTCAGCCAGCGAGAGCTTTTGATGAATGAGCATTCATAGGGAACCTACTTTTTATCTATTTCCCTCTCTTAGAAGAGCAAACTTCTAAATAAATTTGTATTTGCTATGACTTGAGCCTTAGAGCAAGTGTGACATTGCCTGAGCTGTGTAACAGAGCATAGGGCAAAGAGCAGAGGTAGTGTGAGCTTTGGAAACATGAGCAATGCTCATGTTGCACAGCAAGGCTGATGAATTTTGCCTATGCTTAAGTAGCCCTACTGGTTTGGGGGATGTCAGAGAGCATCATTTCACAAATAGGCTTGCTAAGGTAGAGTTAGCTTGGGGATGTCTACAGCAAAGTGGAATAGCTGGAGTTGGCAGCATAAGGTGAAGATGTCTGAGAGTTGTAGATTAGTTTGCTTCACCGACAGCGTTAGGTGAAGATGAACTGAATGTAAGGAAAGAAGACTTTGCTCCTAGTCCCTTTAGGCCTCTAAGGAAGAGGATGTGGTAGGTAGTGATTCCTGTAGAGCAAAGAAAAGCGGATGGGACTATGTTAGAGGGGAATTTGTCTCAGTTCCAGGAGATTCTGCTAACAATCCAGTTCTTAGAAATCTTTGAGCATTAAGACTGAGGTTCTGAAGTGTGATTACTTCAGTAATCTTGCAGGCTTTCATTTGGTTAGTAGAGAACAACAAAGCGAGTTTGAATTGGTTTCTTTGTCCTTCCTCACTCCAGCCTGAGAGCTGCTGTGGCTGGGGCACTCTCATGTCAGCCTGCAGTCCCCAGGGATGTCCACCTACAAACAGTGACATGTTTACAAGGGATGAGCTGAGCTGGGATCTGCTTTATTGCGGGGACTCGAGGACTGCTTTGCTGTGCATGTGGCAGCTTGTTTTCCAAGGGACTGACTCTTGAGCTAAAAATCAATACTACGTACTTCAAAGTAAATGTTGTGTCCTTCTTGGAAAATCAGGTTTCAAAGAATCTAAAGAGGATAAAATGTGAACCTTAATTTTCTTTTTTTTTTGAGTTTTTCAGCTCTTGAAGCTTTCTATGTAGTATCTGGCACCACTGCACTGCTTGAGTTGCAAGCAGTGGGTGATGCTATAGATTCTATAGAGTTGAGTTAGCTCAAGAGGATTTAGCTGGAGTCTTCTTTAAGATCACTTGGCTTTTAGTGGCAGTTGCAAAGTTGGAACAAAAGGGGAATAAAAATGACTGGTTTAAAAGGGGGTTCTTCTTTTGCCTGATTCCCATGCTAGCATTTCCTCTGTTTGGTATGTTTGTAGGCTGCATTGATAAGGTACCACTACTGGGGTCCCATGGGCAAAAAGTCACAAAGAGATTTTGGTCTCTGTTTGTCCCAATTTCAGTTCTACAAGTCTTGAGGTTTGTCGTTGAGATTTTGCCCATTCTCAAAAAATGAGTCTTGTGACTTACTTAAATGTCATTTCATTCCTCCTCCTCTCCTCAGCCTTCAAGTTCTTCCAAAAATGAAGGGAACTTTTAGCTCACTTGAATTGAAAAATCCACCTACGTTGCTATTGTTTGTACCCTACAAGGTTTGTCTCGATACTGAATGCTTTATGAATGTTCTGGTGGTGATTGCCTAGGCAGTGTCGTGAGCAGTCTGCTTCTCACATTAATCACCAGCTGTGTCATGAAGCTTCGTATGTACTCTACTAATAGCCAAATCACTACCGTATTCCAGGCTCTCCAGTGTTGGAGTTTGCTCTTCTGATGTCCAGCCTCACTGTACTATTTGGGAATTGACCTCCCTGAATTATCTAACTTTAATTCCAGTTCTGATTCATGGAGTGTTCCGGTACCTAGTTGTTGTTACTGTGCCTGTAGCTGGGAACTTTGAGTTTAGTGTGAAAGCTGCATTAGCAACAGCCAGATTTGTATTCATAGCTGTATCTTTGCACATTGGCAGTGACGTTGCCCCAAAGATACCGAAGCTGCTCCTGTTCTTGCATCACGACTGGTACTTCCTTCCAACTCCTTCTTACTTCCCAGGACATCTTCCAGCAGTTTTTGTCAAAATGCTCCCACCTTTGATTGCCATGGCTTGGGCAAGTTCAAGAGAACTCGTTCAGTGGCCTGTTTTGACTGATAGCCAGGAATAAGGTAGCATAAGCAGTAATGTGGGCAGCATTCTTTGTCTTTTGTGTGAGGATCCAGCACCTACTCGCACAGTCACTTCGATCACATCAAAGGAACCAGCATCAAAAGTATCCTGACTGTGAAGCATCCTAAATTGCTTAGTAAACAAATACTGGTCACCATGTAGGGTGTTCTGGACACACATATCAAGTTGGTAGCTGTTGTGCTTTTATTTCCCCTCCTCTGGTGCGTCCTTAATAGGCATCCCTGATACCTCAGTGTGTGTGCCATGGGCTGGGAAGGGGGTTTTCTTCGAACTGTTTTAATTGTGGCATTCTGCTTTTCTTTCTAGCAATCTGCAGAGCGCTGTGTGAGCACACTGCTGGATCTCATCCAGACCAAAGTCAACTACGTGGTCCAGGAGGCCATCGTAGTCATCAGGGACATCTTCCGCAAGTACCCCAACAAGTGTGTGAAAGTCCTAAAAGCCTTTTGGGGGCCTTTGGGAGCGATAATATCCAGTTTAGAGCTATCAGTCAGGGAGAGACACTAGTGGAATTGCAAGGTCTGATACAGTCTCATGGGAAGCTGGATTGATCTGTTGGATCAAATGTTCGCTTTACCAAAAGGAAGGGGAGGCAGCTTTGCATGTTGAATTCCACATCGGGATCTCTTGCTGATTAAAGAAACAGTGGAGCTCTTGAGCTGGTGGGATCTTAGCACTCAGACTGGAAAGGCAAATGCATAAGAATTGCCTTGTGCAGTTGAGTAAAGTACTGCTTACTGCATGTTGCATAGAAATAGGAGATATTATAATTCAGTGCAGGATTCTCTGCAGAATGGATGTGGGCTGAGATGGAGTAACACAAGCTGAATTCACCCCAGTAATCTCTCTGTGCTCTGACAAATCAGGTATGAAAGCATCATTGCCACTTTGTGCGAGAACCTGGACTCCCTGGATGAACCCGATGCCAGAGCTGCCATGATCTGGATAGTGGGTGAATATGCAGAAAGAATTGACAATGCTGATGAGCTGTTAGAGAGCTTTTTGGAGGGCTTCCATGATGAAAGCACCCAGGTAAAATTGTGATTGTCATTTTATCTGTACATGTGTACTGCAGTTGTCATAAAATACCTCCTAATGAAAATTGGGGTATTTGACTAAAATAGAACTTACGGGTGTGTATAGGTATTCTCTGTGGTCTGCCTGTTTCTCCCAAGCTTCTCTTCTTGGAGAATAAGACAGAGCAAGAGGAACTCCATCTTTTGGGTATCTTGGGGGAAAAATAACCTTGTTGTGAACTAGAACATACAGAAGAGTAGTGCTGAGATGCATAAAATTATTACATTAATCTCAGCATAGTGGTTAGGGACTTGTTTGAAAAATTATTTGCAACAAGCAAGCAGGAGTTTCACTGTGCTGGATTTTACTGTCAACGTAAAGTATAATGTGGTTATAAATCATTGACTTGAGTTTCATATCAGCAAAGGATGATGATTAGACTTGGGACACATCACTAAAGCATGGGTAAGTCTTGTAATCTCCCTACTGCATTCCTTTTTCTCAGGTGCAGCTCACACTGCTGACTGCTATAGTGAAGCTATTCTTAAAAAAGCCTTCTGAGACACAGGAGCTGGTTAAGCAGGTCCTCAGCCTGGCCACACAGGTAAGCCAAGACACCCAGAACTAGAGTGCTCTAGACACTGTACTTGGGACCTGCAAGCTAGTGTTTGCCATCTGCCAGGCCAATCAACTGTGCCCAGTAGATGGGATTCAGGCATTTTCTTTCTCCCAGAGAGGACGATTTTGTCTGCTACTCTGTGCCTGTTTCCATGCCATCTGGCATCTGTACTCTCCTTCTTTGCTATTGCCTCATCCAAATACTCCCCTCATCCCCCCTCATATTAAATGTTAGGAACAAGGTAAGAGTTCTGTAAAAACAGAAATGCTTTCTCCTTGAAAGTGTCTTGCAGTTAAAACAACTGGGGCTATGACAGAGGGGAAGGTCTTGGCAAAGACTTTGTTCTGCGTAAGCAGTTCTCTGAAAACAAAAGAACTGAGGTTGGGTTTTCTTTCCCCTTCTACTTGGTTGTTGCCAAACAGTGTGGTAGCTCTGTTGGAGGCTTCAACAGTGGGTTAGGATCCCAGATTCATTATGCATGAGATGCTGAGCTAGGGCTATTGTAAGCTTAGATCACTGCAGGTACAGACTGGGTTTGAGCTGGCAGACAAAAATTCAGTAATTTTGAAGGATGGACGCAGAGAAGTTGTTTGACAGAAGTGGATAAGACCCAAGCTGATTTTCCTGCACTGCCAGGTTCTAATGACTGGGACAACTGTGCAATGGCATAGCTGAAAAAAAAGACCAGCCCTTCTCCAGACCTACTGTATTAATGAAAATAAACACTTCCAACCACTTTGGTTGGGCTGTGATTGACTCCAGTTTTTCTGCTTGAAAGGAATTTTCAGCTAGCCTTTTTGGTCCTTTTTGCTGCAAGAAACCATGAGTATGAACTTATTAATACTCAGTTACCCACAGATGGGGCTATCGCATGGTGCATGGACCAGAAATTTGTAGCCTGCTGTTCTTGCTTCAAAACCTACATAGCTGTAAAGACAAATATGTTATTGTATAGGCTCTCAGCTCCTCTTTGGAGTAGAATGGGCCAAGGGCATGGTGTATCTTTCATCTAAACCAGCGGAAGAAAGGTACTAACTGTTTAAAAGTCACTATGCTGAGTCACGAAACACTTAATGGCACCCTAGGAATATAATAGGCATCTGTTTTTTCTCTGTCACAAATGTTGATTCAGTCTGGCTTCTTGTATTTAATATGAGAATTGATGTAGGATAAGTAGCTGTAAAACACCGAAAAGTCTTCCACTTCAAGGTCTGATTTCGAGGTAGCAATACTGTTTTTCACTTGAGTGGGAGGGTAATTACACACACATTCTTTCCCCGCTTAGGTATTGCATGTCTCTTAGGGTGAGTCTGTACAACAGGATGCAGGTGTGATCATGGCAGGAGTCAGCCTAATCCAGCCAGCACTGGTAAAAATAGCACTGGAGCAGCTGGGGGTGAGAGGGACCCAGATGTGCCGTAGTGATCAAGATCCCTAGCAGGTTTGTAACCTGGTGGATGGTGCAGAGCTGCTACATCTTCATTGCTGTTGTCTGTCTGGTGTGGGTAATTAAACTAGCATGGGTGTCCTGGCTACAGGTGTGCATGCAGACCCTAGGGAGTGGGGGATTAAGAAAAATGTGGGAAAGTAAATATCTAGAAACTTTCGTCCTCTCACCGGAAGGCAAAAATCCAAGTCCCTGTATCTGGCTGTGGAAAGAAACAGTCACTCTTGAATCTGTATGTGAAAGTAGAAGGGGGTGGTCTTTTGCCTCTACCATCACAGAGGCCCTCCTCAATCTTTAGCTGCCCACTGCAGACAGGGTGAGGAGGCTTGTGTAGGAATTGCCAAGGACAAAGGGCCCACGACTCTGCTATCAAGCTGAAAAACAGCACTACAGAGGAATTACTTGACCCAGACGTTGTATCTAGGTCTCTGCAAGCCAAATGAATATAGCATGCTCAGTCTCATTACAAATAGATGTTCTGCTGTGTGCTCAAAAATGTCTTGAGACAGAGGGTAGAGCAGCAGGTTACAAGCAGTGGTGTCAACGAGATCACAGAACAAGAGAGAAAAATCTAATGAAGAGGCAAGTGTGATATAGTCTGTGCTGCCAAAATTTTACAAAAAAAATACATATATTTATAAAATTTACACAAGCAGACCTTGTTCTGCTGACATGGGGATTAAACATCCCTCCCCTTCTATGGACAGCTTAAACATGTTGCAGCACAAAATAAAATGATACCAGCTCCACTCTCCCTAGAACGCTAGCTGCACACTATCACCACTTTGCTGCTCTGGGCAGAGCTGTTTGAAAAGAAGAGAGAAGTAATTAGTGTTTCATGCAGAGTCAGAATTATCTGCAGTAAAACAAAGATGTTATTGACAGCTGGAGAACTGATGAGGGGTGCTAACAATGTATCGTTAGCATTTTTCCATACTTCATTAAATAATTAAATAGCAGGATAAATAAGATCTCTTTTGGCGTGAAGAATACAGCTTATTAAGATCTATCCTAGCTCTGCGGGGTCTTTTTGTCCTGCCGGTGCCCTTGGGTAAGTTGTATGTTTCCAGGAATCTTGAATCATTCTTCAGTAATATGTGGTATTGCATGGCCACTGTTAGTATGTGGCTGAGTCACTTTGCTTCAACCTTCTCGTCTCCCATCTGCCCCCTCCATATTCTTCTGATTCTTGTTATATTAAGTGTCAGGTGAGTTTGATAAGAAGTTTTGTGGGATGGAGGGTGGCTGTGGGCTGTGTCAGTCCTGGATTTTTCCTCTCTGAACATCTGGTTAACTTTTTAGGTTAATAAACCAGGACTTAACCCTTCATTTAAATTTTAATTTTGACACATTTGTCACAAGCAGTGGTTTGTAACATCACTGCAAAATTGGTGACTGTCTTGCTAGTGAATGTTCTTTAAATCCACCAGATCATTGCTAGGAAATTTGGAAGTGGCTACATGGTTAGTCCCATCTAAACCCACAACTGCTGCAATGTTTTGTCTCAGGATTCTGACAACCCAGACCTGCGGGATCGTGGCTACATCTACTGGCGCCTTCTGTCCACGGATCCAGTTACTGCCAAAGAAGTGGTCTTGTCAGAAAAGCCCCTTATTTCTGAAGAGACAGATCTGATTGAGCCCACTCTGCTAGATGAGTTGATCTGCCATATTGGGTCTCTAGCCTCTGTGTACCACAAACCACCCAATGCTTTTGTGGAGGGGAGCCACGGGATCCACCGCAAACATTTGCCAATTCACCATGGAAGGTAAGTAGAGGTATCTGTTGTGATAGTGGGGGAGATCAGTTGTTTATTCATAGCAAACAATGCCAAAGAGGCAAGGACCTTTTCAACACTGTTTTTGTCCGTGTATAGAGGCTTACAGATCACTTAAAGAGTTATTTCATTGTAGGATTTAATCCTGGGTATGTAGTTTCTGAGTTTCTGCATCAGAAGACAGAGGAAGCATCATAAAGCTCTCGTACGAGGAGGAGCCTTAATGTCCTTTGAGAAAGCACAGGTTATAAGACCTCTGACATTAGAGATGGAATAGCAAAGTGGATATTGTGGATAACTGGTGCAAGGTTAACCTGGGAGGAGGAGAAGAGTGGTAAAATCAAGTATCTTGCACAGTCCGTGAAGTGCATGCTTCTATAGGAGCTTTTGCTTCAGCAAGAATGTGGCTTAATCATGTAGAATAATACCTGCTTTCTGCAGCTGGTAAATACCAGGAGCCTTTGCACTGCAATGTGAGATGTGAAGGACTAACAAAATTTCCTTGTTCATATCTGTAAAAGTAAAGCAAAGGAAGTGTATGATCTGCTAGGTTCTGTCACTGAAGTCTCTTTGGGCTTAAAATAAGATGCTTACACTGATACGGTCCTGTCTAGCCTGTGGAAATAATGCCTTATTATCTGGAGCTTTAACACTTCCCTGTGATCACAGCCCTGGGAGCGGGTTAGATCTGCAAGGACAGGCATTAGTCGCCTTAAATTCTGGCTGTGTTGCTGCTCAGCCCGTTCCCATGGTTTGTCAGTCAGGTAAGCAGTGCTGTTTGCCAACTGTATTAATTACAAACGTGAGCATGCTTTACAGCAGGAGGCACAGTATCCAGGCTTACCTCCTAATATATTCCCAAAGTGACATTTGCAGTGCTATTTTATGCTATTGCAGTGATAAATCGATGTGTGATGTTGCTCCTTTTCTATCTTCTGCCACCACTCCTCTGCTATTCTTAGCAACTAAAGCTATTTCTGTAGCATGACTGGCTTTGGGAAGCTGAGTTGTTTTCTTGCTGTGCATGAAATCCAGTCTGGCTGCGTTGACCCAGGACCTGCAATCATAAGTCTACTAATCAGACAAGAGAAGCTGTGGTTGCTCTGCTCAGCTACCTCTCCTAATGAAAGATTTGTCTCTATAACAAGACGACCTAGGAAGATGTAGATTTGATGTCCAGACCAGACATTGCTATTTCAGGTCTTTAAGGAAGCTAAGGTTGTGAGTAGTTTACTCAGGTTAAGCAATTCAGCTGTTGGAAGGAATGTTACTTTTTAGTAGCTTCTTGGGTATACTACTTATGTGACTTGAAACTAGTAGCAATTGCCTGGAGAGTTAAATAACCTCCACTGTTTTTTCCACTGTAGCAATTTTTAACATTGCTCTGGTGTTTCTTGCTCCGTAATTACCCATTTACCTCTACCTAAAACCACAAGAGCTTTATCAGCAGTGCTAAGAATTGCTGGGAGAAAGTCTAAAAGGTGCTTACCAGAACCCACTGAACACTGATGCTATGCTACAGCCCTCTTGGTAAATTAAAAAAAGAATAGTGCTATTTAGTGACACAGCAGCTTTCTTTGATGTAAGTTTGTCTTATAAAGAGGCCTTGTTTTGTGGCCTTTCCGTTTTACTGCTGGCAAAAGGATGGATTAGTTGAGCTTATGCCAAGGCCTCCCTTGCCCCATGTCTCAAGATGCCAAACTGCCTCTTTAAGTAATATATTTATAGAGAGAAGCTCCTCAGGGGCAGGGTTGTGGGGAGCCTGAATTCATGCATCCAGTATGGTCTTGCTCAATATTAAAACTGGTTTATTCCTCCTAGACCTGAAAAGTGCATGAAAATCATTCAGCTTGGAGGAGGTTAGAGAGTAGCAATCTAGTGGAAGAAAACCTCCCTGCCTGGTTGGTGTCACCTTCAGTACTTCTGCCCTGTGGCAATGACCTGAGCCACCCACTAAAGACTTTTTCATTTCTTACTGTACAATTCGAAAGAGAAAAAGAAGTAAGATAGAGTTGGAAGCACGAAGTCAAATGTGGAGATGTCCCCAATGAACGTGTGTTAATATCATCCATCTTGAGTAGATGGGCAGAAATACTTAGTCAAATGGTGCTTTTCTGGATATAAATCTACAAGGGATTAGTTATGGTTGGCAGAATACGCTGCCTGACGTTGTCTTAGGAAGCACTTTGTCATACGAAGCAGTGTAGGAGGGCTTGTTTCAACTCCTGGCTGATGGGCAGACCTATGGAACAGCTCACAGGCCTCTCCGTGAGCCTCCGTGCCACGGAGAGTTGCAGACGAAGGTGGGGAAACAACCTCCAGGTAATTGGGCAGCATTTCCTTGCGCTGCAGCCCGCGCCGGCCCCGCTCGGCTCGGATGTGCCTGGGGGACAGGGAGGATGCGCAGAGCCCCTGGCAGCGGGGACGTCGGGTGAGACGAGCACGGGAGGGCCCGTTCCCACCCGGGTGGCAGCAGGGACTGCTTGGGTCTGGTTCGGGCTGTTCTTTCCTTGTGACCTGCAACTGCTTGGAAACCAGTGGGGGTTGGACCTGCAGGAGGGCCAAATCTCGGATTCCCATGGAGGTACACAAGTAAAAACCTCTGAGGAAGCCAACTGCTGGCTATTGCCCAGTTCTGCAAAGGAGAAAGCTTATATCACGTGGGTTTTGCCCTCTTTCTATATATAACCCTCTTTTCTTATTACTTTTTGTCTTTTAAAGAAAATATGAAGTAATATATTCAAAACTCTTTATTAAAAAAAAGACCTATTCCACAGAAAGTGGAATTTATTATTTTGTTTTGTGTTCTGGTTTTTTTTTGCTTGTTCTTAATAATACAAACTACTTAGTTTTGTCCTTTTAATTTCTGGCTGGGCTCTGGGGCGTTGCAGGACCTTCAAGCATTGCTTTTCCTTCCTCAGAAGCAGGATGAGTAAGTGTTGAAGAGGTGTAGTGCTAAAGGGATTATATGCTGGGAAAGAACTAAGTGTGTGCACTCCAGGCTCGTAATGTGCCTCTGCCCATACATGCTGTTCCCTAAAGCCCATTCTTGGGCTGGAGGTGGAGCAGGATAACCACTTCTCTTTGCAAATGCTTTAGTTAACTGTTCAGCATAGCCAGAAGCATCTCTGTGCTGAAGGCAGAAGCAGAAAGGACAACTAATATTAGTGCCATCAGAGGTCTAGATCTTTGAATAGAAAGAAGCTTTCAACCCTTTCTGTTGCTGCCTGGTAACTAATTCATTCTTCAGTCCTTATGCTACTTCTTTTTCTCTCAGCAGTGAAGTTAGGAGCAGCTTATGCTGTGTTCCCTGAGGTCTTCCCTCAGTAATAAACAAGGATAAGGAAGAGGATTGGGACTACTCAGGAGCTGGAATCCCTGTGAAAGAGTCCCAGTGTTAAGCACCACTCTAATTCCAATGGCATCTATATGCGACTGCCCGTTAGCTGCATCTGCAGTCATATGAGCTGGAAATAACTTCCTCAGTTACTGCAGGCAACAGGACACAAAATAGATTTGAATTACCTGAATGTTAACGTCTGTGGATTTAAAGGATAAATGTTGTAATAAGTTCTCCAGTAGCTAGTGAGTTTTACATTTTCTTTTCATCTCCTTGTGAAATTCAGTGGCAAATGAATATAAAAGAGCCAGACTGCTTCTGATGAGAAGCTCTGGAAGCTCTATAATGAGTTTTTCTAGGCTAGTAGTTATCGTGCCTGCTAATACATAGAAGACAAAATTATTACTGGGAGAAGGAGGTGCCAATTTAAGATTGAGGTTTTTAATTAGAAAAGGATTGTGGATCTTGATGTCAGCTGATGGAACGTGGCTAATCAAGATCTGTCATGGGGAAGTTGAGCTTGTATTGTTAGACAAACAGTTAAGAGTTTTATTAGTGGTAGACTTCTGAGGAGGAAATCTGGGTTTGGTGCATGTGCATTTTGGTGGTGGTGGTGGTTGTAGTTTGTTTGCTTCATATTTACGTGCAGTTCTCTAGGCTCAAAATCAGCTCCAGAGGTTTCTCCCGAGTTGGGACTTATTTTCAGTACTGTTGCCTATGTAATATTTATAGCTCTGGATTTAGGAAGGGTTTGGTTTGTGATTTTTGATGCCCTTTTCTGGATTATAAATGATGCCTAATTGATGGGAGGTCCTTGTGTTCAAAGCACATGTTGAAGAAACATTTTTCCCTAACACACTGCTTCATATGTGGTGATGGTTAGATCAGATGCCAGGACAAACCTGTAATTTGAACTTCTGCACACAGACCAACTCTTGCTGTATCCCTCTGTGCTGGAAATCTGAAGCCAAAGACCAAAGGGGACTAATGTCTAATTTCTCTCAATCTTATTTTTCCCACCTGCAGCACTGATGCAGGAGACAGCCCCGTGGGCACAACTGCCACTTCCAACCTGGAGCAGCCGCAGGTCATTCCATCGCAGGGCGACCTCCTTGGAGACCTTCTGAACCTGGACCTGGGACCCCCTGTGAATGTTCCCCAAGTGTCCTCCATGCAGATGGGTGCTGTGGACCTCCTGGGAGGAGGGCTGGACAGCTTGGTAAGTCGTGTGCTCTTTAGCTTCAGCTGCTGTGAACTAATTGGAGCCGTGCACAGCTCTGCAAAGCTGTGATCACTTATTCTTGTAATGCTTGAGTCCCTGAGCTCCCAGGGCTAAGTCCTAAAACTTGAAGAAAATTGAACTAGTGCTATTATGTGAACTTTCAGCAGGTTTTCCCTGCAATAAAACAAATATTGATGTATGCTGTAGAGTCCCTCCAGCCAGTGCATACATCTTTCATGCTGCTTCTATCTGGAGAAGAAAAGAACAAAGTTGTTGCAAAGATTCCAACTGTCCCAGTGCTTGGTAATTATTCTGGCTCTGTTTTGAAAGGGCATTTGTCCCATCCAGTTTGTAACCCTATTAAATTTCATTGCAAAAACACTCAGTGCTGCAAGTCATAGCCCTGCATCATCCCACTTGTGTATTCTCCAGAGTGTGTCATGGTTTAGTATCAGTGACATCTTATTTGCAGTTAGGCCGAGAGGGACGTGCTCTGCCACTCTGCACGTAGTCCTTCCCCCGCCACGGCAGCCCGTGCAGTGCCCTCCTGCTCCTGGAAGGGTCAAGCTCCAGAGCACGGATAAACACCCGTTGCTGCTGCTCCGGGGTGGGAGCTGGACGTAAGCTGTAATGAGAGACTCACCTAGCACGGGGCTGACAGCTACAGTGCAGGGAAGAGCTCAGCGCCGTGTTCCTACATGGGCAGCCGCCGCGCAACGACGAGAGGGGAATGTCACCAGCCCAGAGCTGCTCCCACGTGGTGGAGCACAGGGCACGGAGCCCTGAGCTGGCTGCCCGCCGGCTAAGAAGCAGCCTAGCTGCGTTTGCGCTGTGTAATCTGATTTAAACCACCCTAGTGAACACAACTAGGTGGTTTTCAATCCCCAGTGGATTTGTCTCGCTTCGGTTTGAGGTCTGGCTTGTGCGCGCTGGCTCGGGGTGTCTGCATGCCTGGTGTAGGTGCATCTTCTGTTGTGAACCAAGCTGTGAATCATCAAAGCAGAAGCAGCTGGATGAATCCAGAGGCAACAAATCCTTATTTGCCAAAGAATTTTTTAAGGTGCCATAATCTTATTAAAGCAGACATTTAAGCCCATTTCCAGCTCCAGCATTACATGAGCTAATGAACTGGAAACAATCTACCCTTTAATGGCCTTGGTTTTCACTGAGGTCAGATGTGTGTCGGTGCCATCTAAAAAGCACTTTTTGACCTAGTGTTTACACCATGGGAATAGGGCATTAGGGAAATGGCCTCAGCTGGACTTGCTGGGAGTGCAGACGGTGAGCACAGAGCAGTGACCTTCGCAGCCGCTGTGCTGCGGTGCAAGAGCTGCTGCTAACGAATGTGGCATCTTCTGTGGTTGGGTGTTGCAGAAAACAGTGATAGGGTGGCTCAGAGTAGCTAGGAGTTAAATTTCTGTGTATACTGTCCTCACAGGCCATCTATATGTTAGATGCCTATGATCTATGCCTTTCGTGTGTTGTTAGCAGTCAGGGATAAATAAATAGGCAAAGCAGGAGGATTAAAACTTGGTTTGGGGAAAAAAAAAAAAGATTAACAATTGGCATCAGCAGGCTTAATTTAATGACCTCCCCTTGGCAGTAGAGCTGTTCGTTTACATGATAACTGGGCTTTGACTTCAGTTGTTTTTCCTCAAGCCCCAGGTAAATTCATGGGGCGCTCTGGTGTTATCTAGCAAAGTGCTGGTGTCTGGGCAGGGGAGTAGCTGTGCCCCGGGCTGTGTGGGCCAGTGCTGCCAGAGCTGAGTTATTAGATGGGGGCAGCGCTGACAAAATCCAGAGGCTGTTTTCCCCCCGAAACACTTTCTATAGCAAAGCTGTTGCAGCAAATGCCCTTTCTCTTCCTTATCTCTCACAGGTATAAATGAATCTTGTCTGGATAAATCTATGTATTTTGCTGGCTCTTTTGCTTCTCTCTTACTCAGCCTGGTCTATGTGAGCGAATGTTGACCTGTCCTTTTGTTTGTTGTTGTGAGCATGTGTTTAAAAAGTGCCGAACTGAGTTACCCCAACCTGGAATTAGCTTAATTGCTAGGCAATGCTGTTCTGCACTACATGGCTTGTCAAGGGATTGGCCTTTGGACTAATCCTGGGCTAATATTAAGCAAAGTTTGTGCCAAACAAAACACATGGGCTCAAAATGCAGGTACACACATGCTCTGGATAGGTGGTAGGTGGGGGAGATGTGTTAAGAGCCTGACCTGAGGCTCCCAGGGCGCCTCCTGGACGAAGGGCTGTTTTTCTCCACCAGCAGTCAAAAATGGCCAGGAGCCAGGGGTGACAGTCACTTGGGCTGCTCAGGCAGTCAATTACTGGGCTTGGGATCCTAAATAAATCATCTTCCTCTATCCTTATCTGTGCTCTGGCTATCAGTATATCAGTATGCATGCTGGCTATTGGTGTATCAATCTCCATCTCCTCCAGATAGCTCATCCACACATTTCTCTGTATATTATATTGCTGCCTCTCTCTTTCAGCTATGAAGTTTCCCTCTCCATTACTATGAAGTTTTTATAATTCACTTTCTTCCCCTATTTTGCTGGGAAGATCGAATGAGGCACCCGTACCATTGCACAGAGCTCGGGGCGATGTGAGCAGTCTCTTTTCTTCCCAAAGCAGAAGGCATTTAGTCTGCTTGGGTCTGCGTGCCGGGGGAAAGCCACCGTGTGCTCGTGGGTCCTGATGCAGCCTCTCGTGTGTGCTGCTTTAGTTGCTTCCCTTTCCCATTCCTCCTGCCACCTTAGGAATCTAAGCTAGAGAACTGGATCCATGCATTTTGGGGGTCTAATCTAAGAAAAGATTGAGTTTCCTTGATCCCAACAGGTCCTGTCTAATGTGAGTTTTAAGACCCCTGCTGATGGTGTTTCTGTCACCTCTGCTGTCAAGCTCTATTATCTGCTTGTCACTAGTAGCCCTTCTGGGTCGTGGGAGCCTGGGGGGTGACGTGGGGGAACACAAGCTGTTCGAATGCAGCGTGGACTCTGCCTCATGCCTCTGGCATCATCTTGCAGCTTAACTGGGACAAAGTCCAGTGACGTGTCAGAGCACCATTTTGCAAGTAACTGCAATGTCTAAATAAGCCTCTGTGTGTTACAGTGAAAGAAAATGGTTTGGAATGTGTTCGGGGTCGATACGTGAAACCAGTGGCTGTGATGGCTGGATTGCATCAGCAGATCGAGCAGCTCAAAGGCAGCTGAAGGTCTGGAATAGGTTGCTGGCAGATTATCAGCCACTTTGTCACATTCACTCAGTGTCATGTGTTGATCCTCTTGGATACTGGGGGTGGCTTTTGTGCATTTGATAACGTCTTTGGGAGCGCGTGTCTGTCTCCGGAGGGATGTTCTTGCAGTGAAAGTCCCAATGAGACTAAACCAGCATTAATTTCTAAAACAAATGTCATTCTGAATTTCAGATTCTTAAACTGTGGGTTTTTTTCTTCTAGACATTTGAATGGCAACTGCATTGTGTAAAGCTAGATAAACAGCAAATTAGTGCTCTCGAATTCCTTTCTCAGCATTGCTAGGTATTTATGAGGCTTCAGCTGCTTGATAAGTTGATTTTCTTCCGTGAATATCTTGTGTATTTTAGCTCAAGAGTAAGTCCTATATTCAGTGTTAAATGTAACCTGCGTGCATTGTACGTGCACAGATGCTGAACACTCGTTAACAATTAAAAAATACCAGGCCTTTAGTACAAGAAGAGGATATTCTTTGCTTATAATTGGAGTAGGATTGCTAGATAACTTACGGAAAGCTCTTCTCTGGCTAACAACTCTAGGATTGAGTCTGCTCCAGGTCAAGCTCCTTTCTGTAACCCTGGGCAGTTCTTGTTCTTCTCTGCTTTGCCTCTCTGTTTGCCTCTGTGCTTCCCAAGCATTAAACAGTAACAGTGGTCGCTGCCATGGCAGAAGCAGACTTTGCCTAGAGAGCAGTCTCCAGGATGCAGAATTCTGTGCATTGAGGGCCAGAGAATTTGATGCCCACTCCCCTCCAGGCTCTGAGTGGCTAAACTCCATGTAGATCCTATGCAGCCTTCCAGCTCCTGCTTTCTTGTTGATGCAGCTCTCCGTAGGACAGCAGTTGTCCATCTGTGCTCTAACGAGCCAGGGTCATTTTGTCTTTGAACCTTTTTGTGCTCAGTTGCAGAGAAGACCCCGCAGGTGCGAGACGCGGGAGCTGCTGGCGTATCCCGTGGCTCCCGGTGAGCCCGTGCCCGGCCAGGACTGGATGCGGTGGCGGGGAGTCAAAGAGGCTGGCTGGAAACCCTGGAGCACAGCAGTAAATTTGTAGCATTGGACAAGCTTGGATTGTCCGTTATGTAAGGATTTTATTTAATACTCTAGCTACTCATCTACAAGAATATTATTGATTCAAGGCTGGCAGCTGGTGAGGCTGATTTATGTCCTGAATTGTAAAGCTGCTTAATACACACTGGATGTACAGACGTTTCTGTAATACCTGGGCTGCCTTTGCAGTGTGTGGCTGTGGCAGGTGGAGCTGGATGTAATCAGGCTGGGTAGTGAGGGATTGACCCCAAGGGGTCCTGAGCATCCCTCAGGGCTGGGTCCCACCTCTCCCCATGCTCTGAAGCAGCCGGTCATCTCCTGTCCAAGGCTATGGGCACCTGCATCCTTGCACACCTGGGAAGAAACGTCGGCTCCACCAGTCCCAAGCATGTGCCTTGGAGTTGGTCAGAAACGCTGGGGTGCAGAGGCTGCTGCGGTACCTGTCCCCCTCCCTCTGGCCACTTCTAAGTGGGGAGGTGGATGCCTGGCCTCAGTGGAAGATGCTCTGCCCAGTTGTGCTTGATTAGGGCCTCCGCAATGTTTGTGCTTTTTCCAAAGCTTTCTACTAAGTTGTATACACTTATGAGCAGTCGATTCCTTGAGTGGCTTTAGCTTTTTCTGTCTGGTGTCGCTGTTAGAATAAGAAGCCTGATCTGTTTTGGAAGTCCAGGAAGGTGCCCAGTCCCCCCTGGATGCCAGATGCCCGTCCCGGCTCTCTGACTGACTGCACGTGATCCTGGAGACGTCGGCTACAATGCCCTTCCCCAGACCCGCGGTGTGAGGACGGCCAGGCTCTGCATGGCACCGTGTGTCCCCAGAGTGCTCCCCTGGCCGCCGGCAGGGACCCGAGGGCCTCGGTTCCTCTCTGCCGCTCTGGTTTGCCAAGGCTGCTGCTAGTTTGCCTGAGAAAGGGCCTGTGTCTGCGCTAAGGGGTGAAGGAGCTCTTCTGGTGGCTTGCTCGTTCGTGTCTGATTTAATCTTGCTCAGGTTGTTACTGCAAGCATAAGACTCACACAGCTTTGCAGAGTTGTTTTTTGGCACTTTGGAAAATCAAAGCAGTTTCATTCGCTGTTAGAAATTGTTCAGGGTGACAAAGCATTAGCAGTAAGTGCTATTGAAGCTCATGGCCTGGGCTTGGCTGCGTAACCTGTCCTCCACCATCTTCAGCACCGCTTGTCTTGGGCAATGCCCTTCTGTTCTGCCAGGCTGCTCAAACACAGCTGCAGAGAGGGCAGTGAGCAAGGAGCTGAAAATGCCCAGTGCCAGTCCAGCTAAGGCTGCAGCGAGGTGCCCGCAACCCCCCGGGCGGTCAGAGGATGCTGTTTGTGCAATACAGCTCATGCTTGTAACAGAATTAGCCTAGATCAAGTGGCTGCTAGGAGTAGCTGGTTACTCAGCTGTTCAATCAACCACATCACCTGGTTTCTGCTCGGAAAATGTCTTGTGTCTCGTGCTGTTACGGTGCTGCAAATGCCCGTTTTCATCTAGCTCCTCAATGCTTAAATGCGAGTCGAGGGGGGCGGCAGCGCTTGCTCCCCGTTAGCACGAGCGGCGGCTCCGAAATGCGGAGCCACACGGAGGGCACAGAACAACCCGCTCACCGGGCGATGCTCCTTGCAGCTCCCGTCCTGGCTCCACCCTCCCCTGTTGTTTTTTGGAGCTCCAGCTTCCTCACGTCATGTTGCAGAAGTGACTGTAGAAGCCTGTAACCCCTCCATGTCACATGAACCGTTCAAGAGAGTCACTTCCCCCCCAGCCACTGTTAAGATGCAAATAAACCCTCTTAATGAAGTGCAGCAATGCTGGCGCTGCTGCGGAAGTCAGCGTAACTGCTTGCACAGAGCTGAAATTACAGAGCAAGTGCTCCCTAACTGCAGAGCAGCTGCAACGCCATCCGAGCCAACCGATGCCAAGTGGAGATGCCGATGCGGCATGGAGAGGTGCTGGTGCTGCTTCTGTCCACATCGGGCAGAGCTTGGCCTCTGCTGCAAGTCCATGCAGCTGCTTGACCACTGATGGGACAAGCAGGTTTGTAGGTTCAACAGAAATAAAGGAAATTCCCATTTGGAGAAGGCTGTGTGCTTGGCTGGGGCTGCCTCTTCACCTCACAGTGCTCTTCTGTTCACAGTGGTCTGCTAGCTGGGCCATTCCCTGCTCCTGTAACACGGCCTCAGATGGTCCCCCCCAAAGGAGAGCTGTTTGCCTATTGGAATGAATGGAAACGGTTAACTAG